>CM053276.1:19950158-20390158 GCA_028583415.1 Protea cynaroides
CCTAATTTAGTGGATAGTCTATTCATGCAAAGGATAACTAATGAGGATAGAGTGGTAATTTTACAAGGCAAAAATTTGGAGAAAAATAAAAACTTAGTAAAAGATGGGGAATATATAAGAGACTCAACCAATCTTTTCCCAGCATTTTGTTGGTGTTGGAAAACGTGAATGGGTTTGGGAGAGGAGCTCTGTGAGATTTGAGAAGGAAATTTGGAAGAGACTCTTGGGATTGATCTAAGAGGGGATTTTGATGATTGATGTGCTGTAGAGAGAAGAGGTTGCAACAAGATAAGAGTTAGAAAGGAAGGATTGAAAGAAGCTGCAACAATGGTGAGCAAAGTGGAGGATGAAGTTTGAATGATGACTTGGTGAAACTGTTTTGGATGATCAGTTTATTGGTGTTCCAAGTATGATTCTAAGGCTTTGTTGTGAAGGTTAACCAGAATACATGTTGTATTATGTCATACTAAAGGTAAGATAGTGTTGCATGCCACTCTTGAGGTAGAAGATGATGAACTGTTCATCATGTTTTCCCTCAAAAAGGTTTGGAGGATCAAATGCATGCAATTGGTTTTGGGTATTTGAGGTTATAAAGTAAATTTAACTTTGCAAATGATCTCTAGAAAGATAATACAAGTGATTTGAGGAATAGATATAAAAATCAGTTGAGAGAAGGAAGCTCATATATGGCATATTGCTGAAATTTTTATTTCTCTTAAAATGCGTGGTTAACCAAGTAAGTGATGGGCATAATGGGTGTTATGGACCTTGAATTTGATCACAATGGTGTTAGAAAAGTCAATGTTATGTTTATTGGTGTTTTGGAAGTAGGAATTGCAGCCCAAAGGGCTAAGAATCAAGGCCAAACCGCAACCATAGAGTGGGGTGAACAGTTTTACTGCCTGCAAGGTGTTTGATGAAATATCTGACTAGCAACCAGCACTCTTTTTGAGTGGTTTTGGATTGTTTCCCTTGTGGTTCTTTCCCTAGAACCTCTTAGGTGTTTGATGGCATGATTTTATGATTTTTTTCCCTAAAGTTTTATAACCCAAATGATTTATGGAAGATTGTAGGTGCATGCTAAAGGTAATGGTGTTTCTAAAGTAAGTTTTGTGGAAGTGCTTTTGGGGTTCCTACTCTAGGGACATGTTAAAGCATGAGAACATGCCAAAGAGACTCTTGAGTATGAATTATGTTAAGATAATTGATTGAACATGAGTTTTTACAATCTTTTTTAAACTCTAAGAGGTTAAGTGATACCATGGACAGCATTTGAGGAAGTTAAAAACCAAGTGATTGACAGCCCAGAGGTGGCTCATATCTGAGCTACAATTTCAGGAAAGAAGCAAGGTTATGGTGATGGTTTTGATGCTTGGTTTGGATTGTCCATGATGTCACTAAATGATTTTGGTTTACGCAATGTTGTAGGAGTTGGAGAACCATCCATATTGTTGTATTTTTTTATTTTGCTCAATTTAAGAGGCTTTACGGGGAGTTCTTAGACAAAGTAAGATGAGTAGTTAGCCACTTATAGTAGGCTAATATGGTATATATGTATGATGTGATGGTGTGGATGCTATGTTTGATATATGGGTTTCTTTACATTTGAAAGAATGCTATTATGAAATATTTTTTATAAGTACTAAATGAGATGAGTTGTTTATAACCTTATGAGCAACAAATGATTTCAAATATACTATGTGTGGTGACATCTGATTGTGTGCAAGTTTTCTATGAATGGTGACTGTGCTTGTAGAGGTTTTGCAAAATTTTCTACAAGTACCACAGTGTTTGTTTATGAGGTTCTAATGTGATTATGAACTGTTATGACTAAAAACAGAATCCATGGACAGCAAGGCAATGTTTAGTGTGTTTTAGCTATTCAATTGTGATGTTTTAAAGCTAGAACACCTTGTATATGTTGTTATTAATACGGAGTAGCTTTCCTACAACCATTGAATGTAAGGAATAAGCTAAAACAGAATTGTGAAAAATTCATTGAAAAAGGATATGATAGAAAACTTGTAAATTATAGCAAGTGCTTGTGCACAGTCACCAAAAGTCCTATCATGTAAGAAATACAAGAATGATAAGAATAGGGGGGCAATACAGAGACTGAGACATTACTATAGATATGTTATAACTGTTATATACAACAACATGTAGAAAAACTTTGAATCTAGTACTTAAAGGAACATGATAGGATAGACATGGATAGCAAATCTCAAGTACACGTTATATAAAAAGAATATCCTAGAAAATCAGTCTAGGTGTACATATAGATCATGGTTAACTGGCAAGATACGGAAGCATTCGGTGAGTCAAACAAGTGACAAAATGCGGAAGCATCCGGTGAGTCAAACAAGTGACAAAATACGGAATCATCCGGTGAGCCAAACAAGTGACAAGATACGGAATCATCTAGTGAGTCAAACAAGTGACAAGAAACGAAAGCATCAATTGAGTCCAGATATGATAGTAAGTAGACAAGTCATGAAAGAAAACAGTAGACTACAAGAAGAACAGTACGCAAGTCCAATCATATTAAGAAATAGCCAAGTGTATAGTGAGGCAAGAAATGGGTACATCCATTGAGCCTAAGTCAGTAGTTTGTAGCCAAGTCAAGTAAGAATAATGAAAGCAAGACAACGGTAATGAATAAGTCAATTAAGCATGAGAATAGAGGTGAACAACAAACATATGAACCCGCAGTATAGTATCATAGAACTATAGCAAAACAAGGAAGTATACCTAAGTAAAAACACGATCACGTTATGTTAACAAGACAAGAAACAAAAATATGAAATACTCATAAGTAAATAACATTTATACAAATTTACAGAACAAAGACAATTTTCTTGTTTTATTATATGTTTATTATGATGTTTATTGCATGTATTTCTGTCAAGTTGTTAGCTATTCACTGAGCTTTAGCTCATCCCAGTTGATTCACATGTTTTACAGGTGGTTACAGCGAATACATGAAAGAGAGACAAGCAACAGGTGAAGCCCAAGAGGATGCTTAATTCTCTTAGCTATTTAAAATATTTTGGTCAAGAATGTATTAGATGTAAACTCTAAATAGTTGATATTTATGTTTAAGAGTAATTTATGTTTAAGAGTTATTTATGACAAATTATTTATTAAAATAAAATATGAGTCATAAATTATAATCATTTGGTACTACTAGACATAAAGAAGTAATAATAGATTATCACAATAATGATAAAGACCTTCTAACCTATTTGTAGATTTTAGATTATATCAATTTATTTTAAATATACATAAATACTATAAATCATACCAAACAACTACATATGTCATAGCATATTATATAATTATACATACCAAAGAGAGCCTAAATCACAAGCCCACCTTCATAACTTCCGATAACAAAATTAAATCAAAATTATTTTTAATGCTTTCTCTTCCTCCCTCCTCTTGCCCCTCTCTTTCTACCCCACTCATGATACCATTGAAAATCGAAAAATTGAAATCGATTAATAATCAATTTGGCAAGCATTTTAAAACTATTTAATAAATGATTCGATTTTGGTTTACCTCATTCACATTGAACTAAAATTAAATCGAACTATTAAACCGAAACCACAACAATTAACACCCTTAACTCTATGACCAACAAATTTAGTCCCCAAACCCCTACTAAGATTTTATGGGAAGAAACCAAATTAAACTTAGGAATAATGTTATTCATCCAAATCTAATAATAGGGTCATCACATTCCACTATTTCAAGTCTATTTATTATTTGAAGACCCAGAAGGTTAAGAGGATTGGATGGACCCTACAAATCCTACCAAAAAAACAAAAACAAAACAAAAACAAAAACAAAATAAAATTTAATCTAGATAAATTAACTCCGAACTAACTCCATCCTTGGGGTTCAACCAATTACATACTAGATTGGTTAGGAAGGTGGAAAGAAGATTTCCACCAATCAAGGTTTGCAATTCTCTAGGCGATCAAGATTCAAGATCAAGCAACTAGAAATGCCTTTTAGTAGTAGAAAGCTAGTGACAGTGGATTCAAGTACAATATTGGACTAAAGATTAACGAATGACTTAAAGCCTAGTTCAGACATATTATTAAAGATTATTTGGTGCTTCAATGATTACTATTTCGATGTATTTTGATGTTTAGGTCTCCGATTTCTCTTATCTTTTTTTATAGATGAAATTGTTGCACAGATTTTTTTTTTTTTTATTTATTTATTATTTTTATTTTATTCTTTTGGGGAAAGGGAGGTTTACTAATAGATGAATTTTGTTTTACACTTATTTTTTGGAATAAAATATCATAATGTATAGTTTCTTAGGTCAGTAGTTTACTATGGAACTATTCAGTGCATGTGAGAAGGTGATATGCAAATTTTTTTTTTTTTTTTTTTTTTTTTGAAATATGGGGAGATGATCTACTATAAGCTAGCAGTGTATATTGGAATCTTATATGTGAACGGGAAAATAAGAATTGAAGAACTACTAACCGTCACTTGGAAGAGAGAGAGAGAGAGAGATTTCAAGAAAGAAAGAGATAAAGACATGTATTTCCTTTTCCATTTAAGTGCTATATATATATATATATATATATATATATATTCCTTTTCCATTTAAGTGCTATATATATATATATATATATATATAAACATGTTGGATATAATTTCGTCCATTTAAGTGCTATCTGAATCCGTCTCCGCCCCTCTCTCCAGATGCCCTTAAATAGGTGCAAATTCAAATTGAATTCGGATTTTCGACTATCCATTTACATCCTTATGTTGAATGAAGGAGCCGGGGTGGTGAGCATTTAGAGGATATTCACCATGCAGGACACAACATTGAAGTTTTTAGCTTTGCCTGTCTTCTTCCTAGAAACTTAAGGTGAATGTTATTTAATATTGTGGTTTACCAATCAGAAGACTGGCAGAACCTAAACGTTCATCTAAATCCGAGAGAGAGAGAGAGAGAGAGAGAGAGAGAGAGAGAGAGAGAGAGAGAGAGAGAAACAATTGTAGTTTCAGTTTTGGATGATGATTAAGAAGGGCAACTATTCGATATCTTAGCTTCGTCTTCTCGTAGTTCGTCAATTATTCGATCCTAGTGATAAGGAAAGGATAAAATCACCAATCATGGAAGGACTTGTGTCCAGCACGACACCAATGAAGAGGGGCCATGAGTCACAGTCCTTAAATCCGCTTGTGGATGCCAACTCATGAAGAGAACATACAGAAAGATTATCCTCATGATCTTTGACCATTCGTTATAAGACTTAACCAATTGACCTTAGGACATTACCATAAAACTAATGAGAATACCCTAGACCTAGTCAAAGCATAAATAAACAATTCAAGATGTTAATCATGTATCAATCGCAAATAGGTAAACCGATGTGAGAAACAAGGAAACCACTCTGTCTGCAACAGAGTAACATATAGCTCACCATCACATGTGAGGGATTAGCTTGATTTATTTTACTGTTTTTCATGTGTGCTATGTCTGTGGATTGAATTATGTTTGATAACATATCATCCAATATCTGTGATAATTGGCATGCATTCTTGCATAATATTTATATCTTGATTTGATAGCATGTTGGAATATATGATAACATGATTGTTTTGAATATGCCTGTATTATAGTGGATTCAAATGACTGAAATAGGACGGTTCATCTTGATCCTTAAGCTAGGGTATAGGTACTTGCATTTGTACATGGTTAAGTGATAACATCCCGTAACTAGTAATCATTGCCGGATTTAGGTATTGACATAGGCTTATATACAAAAGGCACAGCCATTGAAGGGAGTGAACCAGATGTGGGGTGGCCTTCCACTAGGGAGTGAACCTAGGGATGATGTATGTTTTATGTGCTCTTCCCGATGGACTAGGCGTGTACCCAGAGAAGTGTGTTAAGGCATAGGTTAGATGCCAGGATGAAACCAATCTTGGGGGAATACTAGTAGGTACCTTGGCATGACCCTTTGTGTCGTTATCTTCATCATTGGGTAATGGCTCACATACAGAGTGAATAATTATAGATCATTCACCTCACCCGTGCTTAAAAGTTCATGCATATGTTTGGTGTGTCTCGATATAGTGCATGCTTGTTCAAAAACTAGAGCCATTAATAATGTATCCATGCATTTGTGTGTGCTGATTTTCTCACTGAACGTGTGGTTTACTCATCCCTTTGTATGCTCATATTTTTAGATTGTGATACAAGTACTATTGATGTTTCTTATACTGTTGTTGTATCTGAAGATAAATATTATGAAGAAGAATTGCATGATTCTACATGCGAATGTGAAGATTGTGTCTATAGATAAAGACAGGATATTAGTTTACTTGATATTGTTAGCTTGGTCAGTTATTGATTGTCTCCAGAAGAATTTAACCTGTGATACCTAGTCTAGTATTTGTTTATGTGTTAGGTTTATCTTTATATTATGGTTTCAAATGGAAAAAATTTTAGTATGTTATTATCACATTAGTTCTCAGCTTCAGTCTTAATGAAAATGATTCTTCCATTTTAGTTATTATCTCTGATTTGATTATTATTTATAGATGTGAGTGGATGGAGTGTTTTGTGGGATTACACAACAATTGTAATCCTAGTTATGGATATACTTGCACTGCAAGGAATTCGATCAATACCAAAACAATATCGGTTTTGAGGTGTGATAGTGTCAACGGTCTTTCAGATCCCATTACCCCGATCTTTGAGTCAGCTCAGGTCGAGTCAACTTTGTTACATCTTGGATTGACTTAGAGGTGACTCTACTAGGGTTTTCGAGTTATCGCTGGGTCAACTCGGCGATAAATCAGCCCCGCCAATCAATTTTTTTTAATAACGGCCAGCATGTGACATTCACGTGCTTTTTTCGAAGTGCATCTGGTGGTTTTCGACAGTAATTTTTTGTACCACACTAACCCTCTCTTAGAGACCTTCAATCAGGTATGACTTTCACAAAATTTTGACGATTGAAAATAATTCGCATAAAACGAATTCAAAATCAGGGAGAAAAATCCCACCATTTTCCAATCAATCCATCAGGTAGCTTTATACAAACAACAACCATTAATTCTAGGTTTGTATGATTTGCTCTGATACCAATTGTTCGAAGTTACTTTGTCTAGGGTTTTTCTCAACCCCAGCAATCCATACAATAGCCTAAAATACAATGGAATAATTATGGAATGTAAACAATTTAACACATACATGTTTGTAGAAATTGATTTCCGCTCTATAATCCTCGTTTTGGTTCAAGTCTTCCACAGCCCTCGGGCGATCCCTTTATTCTCTCTACGTATGGGTGCAGGGAGAGGAATGAACAATCATGGTTGTAGGGACTCTAAATAGTATTTATAATATTATCCCAAACCTTGGATCAACCCCACAATGGATCAGGTTTGGTTCATCTCATACTTGGGACAATTAGACCTTAACCGGCCTACCTTGTAAATGCAAACTCCCACTGAACAACTGATTTGGTAACTAATTAAGTACATAATTATCTTACATCATTAACCATTTATTTGATATTAATGGGTTTCTCTTTTTTTCCTTAGATACCTTTATGTGATCCCATGAGACACTGCTTTTGTATGGAAACACTCATAACACGGAGAAAATGTCGTGAAATAGTGTTTGACATTCAATCTCCTTCTTGGATTCTGGTATACATTATCTAATGAAATACATTCTAAAACAAGCTAATAAATCCATTATGCATTTTGAGCATATTGAAATGTCTAGCTCATTCGTCTATTCTCATTCTATATTATGAATGCATTCTTTATTTGAAAATGTATTTTTAGAAATTCTCAACAAGTTTGGAATCTGGACACAGTAATCTTAGTACACAATTGGAATGAATGAGTACAGGAATCCAGTATCTGTTACTCCCTTCTTAATCTATTAATATTTTTTTTTGTTTATTTTGAGCTTGAGTTTGAATTTGTATGAGAACTTTTTATTCAGGAACAAGAAGGAAACAATTCTGTTTGAATGCAATTGAGTTTGGGTTATATGTCTTCTTTAAACCACGTATTGTTACTACCTTTCTTGTTTTGTTTGGTACCATTTGATTTGGTGAAAATATCCCATAAATCATGGTATACCTATTTAAAGAATTTGTCTGTTGTAACCGACTAGGTTACAAATATAAGGAACATATTAAATGTACTTTTTAAAACCACCTAAGATTGTTTGTTGTAAGCCATTGCTTACTGGATCCAAATCCTCTCCTCCCGGGGGTTCGAGAGGAGGGTGACTCCCACCCGCCTATGTCCTACACATGGGTGTCGACTGGATCCAAACCCTCCATCCGAGCCGATAAGGTGAGCCGACAGGGGGTGTCGGCTTATGCATCGGTTTAGATGGAGGGTTCAGATCCAACCGACACCCACGTGTCAGGCATCGGTTGATGGGAGTCACCTCTCCTCCCGAACCCCTGGAGGAGAGGATTTGAATACTTGGTTGCTTTAGGGAAAAGCAAACCGTACAGTTCAAGTGGTCGTAGAACCTCATGCTCATGCTACCATTAGAAATGCTTGTTTGTCTCTGCCTATTCAAAGAGCGACAATCAATGACCATAAAGGAGAATCTATTAGGTTCATACTTTGCAACCATTCACATCACGGTAGCCCCCAACACAATGGTAAAAGATAAATGGATATGAAAGCGCCTCCAATGCCTAATGGATTAAGGGAAATAAATCAAGGAGTGATGCGTAATGAACTAGTAAGCGAGTGACTGATCTCGGAGTGGGCATACTGAGTTGAACATGTTCCAAGCTTAGCCTATGGAAAATGGTGTCCACTTGACCTATCAAGACCACCAAAATTTGAGGAGCCAGTATCAATTTATGCCTAATTGCCTCACATATAGTTTTTCAAACTGCAGTACTAAGTTAGTAGTCATGATATTATGCATGATCAAATATATCATGGTGAATTCCTCAAGAAAAAAAAATGGTATCTTCCATAATGGAAATTATGTAAATTAAAATTAGAATTCTGTTGTGGACTCATTTTTCATACATGGATCATGTACATACATGATCAGTTCATTCATCAGGAAAGGACAAATTAATTTGGTACTACATACACGTTGTCCATCTACTCCTAATGGTAGAAGTCATGATTATTATGGTATGTAATTGTGTAGTATATGTGAGGCATAATGTGGATGGCTGTTCTTTGGTCAATCCAGGTAGCTAGTGCTGGCCATGGTGCTTGCAGTGTTTTTTGAGTTCACTCAGGAGAGGTTATGTTTCCTTTTGCCTCTTCCCAGCTTGGTTCGTCCATAAATTATTATGCTGAGTCTCTTCAATTATGAAAGGTTTCTGCAAAACCTCTAGCACTTACACATCTATGGATAGAGTGTGACTCCTCATCAATTGTAGACGGCATGCTGTCCAAGAAAATACGTACCTAGGCATTTTTTGGCAGGATTGGATATGTTTACTTACAACCTTATTTACAGTCTATCAATGGCGAGTCACACTTGTTGTGCGGAACGTCACCATGTTGCTAATGCGCTGTCAAAATCTACTACTAAACCAAAATCTTATTTTATTTTGATGGCAATCTCATCTTTTGTTCTTACGGATGTCTCCTGGCATATTCAGGGACGGCTGCGTCATAGATTCTGTTAATTTGCATTATTCATGGCTTTCTTCCTTGCTAATGGCATTGCCGAAGATGAGGGTAAGCTCTTAGATTTTGTTTTCCTTTTTTAATCCTTTTGTAAACTCTACATTTTCGCTTCATTAATAAAATCTGACTTTTAATAAAAAAAATATATATATGTATAGCATATCATATACCAAAAAAAAACAAATTTTATATTTTTTAGTAGAAATCATATACCAAAATTACACCTTCTGTCTCCTTGTGTGTACCAATCCATTGTTCTCAAGAGTAGGGTTTTTTTCCATCTTTTTTTTTTTTTTTTTTTTCAATTTTTTGAATGTCGTCTAGTTCCAATGGAAATCACCTAAAAACCTAAGTGAGCTCCATGACTACTTTTAATAACACGTGTTTCATGCCTTTCCA
Organism: Protea cynaroides; assembly: GCA_028583415.1. Lineage (NCBI taxonomy): Eukaryota > Viridiplantae > Streptophyta > Magnoliopsida > Proteales > Proteaceae > Protea > Protea cynaroides. Next base: position 19,960,230 of record CM053276.1, read on the forward strand.
TGAGAAGCCTGTGTGTGATCATTTGACTACTCTACCAGCAGGATCCATGTTTCATGTTACATTGTAAATTGAGAACGAGTGTATCAAATGGATGTTTAGAGGCATGCATCTGTCCTTTGGGATGCTTGGAGCATTGTATTAGTACACGGCATTGATCACTTTCAGATATAAGGATATGATCGATAAGATCCAAATACCTAAAAGCTGGCTTAGGAAGCAAGAGCCAGCCACTAACTATTCTCATAAGTTAGGACCAATGGTATCAATGGGTCAGTTCGGGTCGGTTTTGTTCTGGGCGAAGTCAGTGTCGGGTTCTATGAAGTCAACCGAAAACATGCCCGATAAGAGGTTCGGGTTGGATAGGCTACACTGTGAACGGTAATAACTGGGTTGGTCCAGTTTTTGTTTCTTATCGGGCTGGTATCAGTTTGGATCGATCCGGATCTAGTTGAAAGCTCAATAGAAAACCCATTAAGGCTGAAGCAGAAGCTAGGGTTTTCATATTCGGTATAAATCAATCAGGTCCGGCCCATTATTAGGATCGGGCTCATCAGTTTAATTTTTTTGCTCTCTCGGGCTAGCCTAGACCGGACCAGGACCAGGACCAGGACCAGGACCAGTAGAATAGCCATATCAAAACCTGAAACATGACCACAACAATTTGATCCGGTTCGATCACGGGCTAAATTTGGAGCTGTGAAGCCCATTTGAGAGCCCAAACAACTGAATCATGGATGACTCACCTGGGCCTTGACCGAGTTAGGCTAGTGCACTGCTCTACTAATCCAGTCCAGTCCAGTTCAAACTATTCTCATATTTAACTCTTGAAAAATCAATCTCCAGTTCCAGTATCCTTCCACCATTGAAACCGGACAAAGTTGCCGAGGGAGAGAGATGGAAGCAGCGGCTCCAAAGCTCTTGTGGAACGTAAGCCAGAAGAGGTTTGAGACGGAGGACAAGAAGGCTTACCTACAATACGAGCTTAGGAATGAAGGGAAAGTGATGGATATTGTTCACACTTTTGTTCCGTCTAGCAAAAGGGGCCAAGGTTTGGCTTCCCTTCTCTGCGTTTCAGCCTTCAGTCACGCGAAAGCCAACTCCATGTCCGTAATTCCGACTTGTTCTTATGTCTCTGTAAGTTGTCCTCAGAACCCCCTTTTTCTCTGTTTTATTCATTTCTGCAGTAAGGCTTTTGTTATGGATCATTAATTTGATGGGTATCTCTTAGGTCTTGGATTTAACCAAATTTCCCTTTTCTCTTTAATCTTTTAATCGTACTTTGGGTGAATTTTACTGAAAGTGAAGCATTATTAGCTATTTTTTATGCTTTCTCTGTCAGCTAAAAATTCAAAGATTTCCTTGTTTTCCGTTATGTGAAGGTCTTGCTGTTATAAATTTGTCAGTTTAATTTTATTCGATCTGTATAAGGTCTGGAGTGGGCTTCTTTCTCTTCAGTTATTCTATTTGTGATATTTGTTGTTATTTTGTTTATTCATACATGTTTTAATCTTCATTATATCTTCTGGTTTTGATATGGTTATTGACTGAGTTGTCTGCTTTATTCCAATTGTCAATTTTATCAAACCGATGTGAGTTAGGAGAACCTTTAGATTTTTGTGAATGTCAGCTTGGTAAATGTTACTAAGGAATCCTACACTGAAGTAGACATCATTGGCATAATCTCTTTTTCAATGGAAAAAGGTCAATGGCCCTTCAGGGGAAAGGGGAAAAGAAAGTCTTTTGGGTGGGAAAATTTATGTGAAAAACTTCCTAAGGAAGCATTGGTAACATCTTTTACATTGTTTATTTAAGCAAAAAAAGTTTAACTTCAGCCTTCAAAATAAGGTTGGATTTTGTGAGTATATTTACAATATAATGTTTTCAGTTTTTGACAGGAGCACTAGAGATCCTTTAACTTATAGGTGCATCACCTCTGATAATTTCTTACTTTCGTCATATCTCAATGAATTGTGGACCGGGGCAGAGCCAGGATAATAATAATAATAATAAATGAAAATTATGCCAGGAAACTGTAAAGAAAAATATAATAAAACCAGCCAATTGAGCAGAACAGCCAATCACAGGTGGTGTATACTAATTTTAAATGCAATAACTTAGAACTACAGAGACTAAATATGGAAGAAAGAGTTTTGTATTAAAACATAATACCTCTGTACAAAAGCTTGCAAGATGCTTTGATTACAACTTCGGAACTCTAAAGAGCTTTGTAAAAGCAGAGAACATCAAAGAAATTACACTTAAGAACATGATGAGCAAGATGAATTAGAAGTTTTTAACAGAGTTTCTGAGCTTGGAAATATGAATGCTTCAGAAGGAGGGGAAGATTTTTTATAGCCAAAGGAAGAGCTTAAAACCACCCCTTAAAACTGTAGATTGGTTCTATTGTATGTAGCCTACACTCGAAACTATGGACTGAACAATGGTTTGGATTAACTACTTGCCTTCTTGTGATTGGTAGTTGTGACTGATAGGTGTGCCGGCCACCTACCTTTTACCACTTGTCTTCAGGTAACTAGTAGGTGGGATCAGCTACCATTCTTTTTGTCCATCAATGCTTTTGAATTCTTCTGTTTGTTCATCATTAATTCTTTGTGATTTGTTTGGATCCATTGCTTTAAAGAGCCTTTATCTCACTATTGTTGTGTATGGCTTGAGATTTTTCATCTCTTTGTCCTTTAACCAAACTCATTGCCCCACGATTTTTTTATGGGTTAAAGAAATTGTCGAATTTTGGATCGGAACAAATCACAAAGGATTGAAGATCAACAAACAGAAGAATTGATGGACAAAAAGACAAAAGGCAAATAGCTGGCCCCAATCATTTGTCAGTCCATGGTTTCAAGTGGGGGTTCCAACCACCAAAACCAACCCATGGTTTTAAAGGGTGGCTTTAGACTCTTCCTTCGTCTATAAAAATAAGGCATTCCCCTCCTTCTCAAGCATCCACATTTCCAAGCTCTGAATTTCTGTTAGAAAAGTGCCAATCTCTCTTGCTCATCATGTTCTTGAGTGTGTGTTTTATTGAAGTTTTCTGTTTTCACAAAGCTCTTCGGAGTTCTGAAGTAATAATCAAAGCATCTTGCAAGCATTTTTACAAAGACATTATGTTTTAATACAAAGCTCTTTCTTACTTAATATGTCTTTGTTGTTCTAAGTTATTGTATTTCAAAATTAGTATAAAGCGCATGTGATTGGCTCTGCCATCCAATTTGTTGGTTATAACTAGTTTTCTTCCCTGATTTTCATTTATTATACTGGATTAGATATTATAGCTATTGGGATACAGTGGTAGTGGTCTTATCTTTGAATCTCTTGGCAAGCATGTTTCCGATGGGAAAAAAAGCTTTTGGTATACAATGGTAAAGGTCTTAACTGTAAATCTTTTATAACTAATGTGTCTGAAGGGGGGGGGGGGGGGGGGAAATGATATATATGGTTAAACACCTAATGACTTAATGATCCAATCATCTGGTTCGAACAATTTTAAGTGATTGGCTTGTTTGAACCAATGATATATTCACCAATCAACAATTTTTAAGGGTGTTTGGAGGTTTTGGTCCTTAGGGATGGTATGTACCATTCAAGCCTGGCATTCCATTTGACCCAATCATGGTCTTACATATTCCATATTGGGTCTATAAAAAACACTAAGATTACCTCTGGGTTACTTAAACTGAACATAAAAAAATATCCTTTTATATCAATCAGGATTTTGTTCCAAAAGATCATTGTATTATATACATTGCTATGGAGTTTACGTAACCTAGTGAAATTAACATGGAAAACCCCTATCATATCATGCATATAAATGTACTCCTACAATTTAAGAAATATATATTACATGGAAGAGTCGAAGGTGGGAGTTGGGGGTGCATAATGTGGGTGGGGAGGGGAGGCTACTCATGGGTCCTAAATTCCGTCCCTTCCTCTTTACATGATAATATAAATTGACAATGATAATTTCACAGGGGGTGAGGAGCAATTCCCCCCTGGATCTGCTTATGATTGTGAGTTTGTGACTCCTTGCACAATCCATCGAGACAAGTAAGAGAAGACAATTTCTTATTGAAGAATGTGCTAATTTAAGGCTTTCTAGTGATATGGTCCACATTTTAATCCTTTGTTACTCTTTGCAAGCAGACTAGGCCTTGCTAGATTTTCCTTATAGTGCTACTCTCAAAATCTAATGCCTATAACTTCCTAGAAGACCATAGGAGCCAACTGACTAAGAAGAGAAAACTACTCAAGATATTAATTACTTTCAAGTCTCCTTCAACCTTGTAATGCGCTTGGAGGTTCTAAAAGGAATCTAGAAGAATGAATTGCAACCAGGATCACTATGACACTATTTTCAAGTTATATTCAGGAACTCGAGATAATTTAGCAAGTATGAATATCAGGTACGAGGAACTGTTTAGATATGTTGTAAACGGTTTCTTTTTTCTTTCTTAGAAATAATTTGTAGCAAGAAATAACCAGAAAAATAGAATTGATTTAGGTAAAACAGTGAAGAAGAGAGAATAGAGGGCGAGCCTTGGTGTGACGGTAAGGTTGTCATATTGCAACATGGTAGTCACAGGTTCGAATCTTGGAAACAGCCTCTCCACGTTGTGGGAGTAAGGCTGCGTACATTCTGCCCTCCCCAAACCCTACAGTAGCGGGAGCCTCGTGCACTGGGACGCCCTTTTAGTGAAGAAGAGAGAATATGATAGGATCAAGAGAAGAGGAGGACTAAAAAGAATAGTGGAGAGATATCAATTGGCTAGAGAAGAACAAGAACTAGAAGAAGAATGCAGTATGCCGGAAGAGGAGCCTTCATCCATGTTTGTAGAGTTCAATAGCTCAAAAATTCTGGAATAACTTTGATTTTATTGTTCAAATCATGCTTAACTGATTTGTGGGAGAGTGGTTGGTGGGGGGCGGAATATATATGAAGAAGACCTTTTGAAATTCCTAAAACTAACTCAACAAAGGACTCCTAGTGAGTCTCACTGAATAAAGTAAATAGACTCACAACAGAACTCTATTCTTGCTAATAACAACCATAATCTTAATCCAAACTCTTAGGCTGCGTTTGGTAACGTTCTCGCTTGTTCTTGTTCTGAACCGGAAGAGATGGTCTTTTTCTGTTCTGTTTTGAAATAATGTTCTTTGGCTGTTCTTTTGGCCTTAAAACTGTTTGGCAAATATGTTCCAGAACTAGTTTGAAAACATTGTTCTAACTTGTTTGCTGTTTGGTAAAATTTGTTTTAGAACACTTTTTTTCAAAGGATTCAAATATTACAGAATTATCATTAAACCGATATCTTACCAAATTAATTAATATTAATGTCATTTAATTATAAATTGTACCTATGGGTTGATGGAGATAAGTTGATCAATCAAACAAGAAAATTTTCCAAAAAATAAAAATAAAATTCCATGCATCTAGAGCCACAAACCTTTTTATTTTATCCCTGCTGAGAGAGAGAGAGAGAGAGAGAGAGAGAGAGAGAGAGAGAGAGAGAGACATGGAGAGAGATGAGGGGAAAATAACTGCTATGCTTGCAGAGAACGAACGAGGAGGATGTGCTTCTTCGTGTATGGAAGTAGGTAGAAAGGGTGTCAGGTTTTATCGGGCACAACTTAGTTTTTTGTTCTTTTTAAAATTGTTCTAGAACGTAAAAACATGGTAAACCATGTTCTGAAATTTTCGTTCTTAGATGTTCTTTTCATCCGGTTCGTTCTGTGAGAACAGAAGAACAAACCAGATTTGCCAAACAGTTTTAAGCTGTTCTTGGCTGTTCTGAACAGTTTTCCTGTTCTATCAGAACGGAAGAACAGAAGAACTATTCTTTGGGAGAGTTACCAAACGCAGCCTTAACTACTAATCCCTTGAACTGACTTCACCTCCACTTTATGGGCTTGTAAATTAGGTCCATTACAAAAAAAACCCAAGAAAATAGAAAGCCCAACCTATAACATAATTACTCAAATAAAGCTTGTTTCCAGCCTATAGGACTGCTGCATATCCCTTGTGGGACTTACGTCTAGGCCTCCATATGGAATCAATGTCTAATGTAACTGCATCAACTTGATTCTTGCTATTGTATTAAATAAATAAATGACACACAGTACAGAAAAAAATAAGTCGTTTAGACTTCCAAATTATAGTATATGGAGAAATTGCGTGATTGTCAAAAGGTGAAAACTTTTGTGATCAGTAACCCAAGGATAAAATTGGTGTGCAGATGTAGCTGTTCTGACATGTAGAAGAGTGATGTGGTAATTCTGACAGCTGGATATCTAGCAAATGGTCTAAATAGGACACGTGTCAAATTTAATCATTTACCTTCCCATATATTTCCATGCGTGCCTTTTAGGCCCATACACTCTCTTGGTAGTCCTGGATTTTTCCATGCATTTTCCAGATGGATAACTCCGATGGGATTGAAACTTGACATGTGAACAGGTGACTTTGGGATCTGCCTGTCTATAAAATTTCAGCCTCACATGGTCCACTACGTGGCAGATCTAGCTGCCCACCCACCATTTAGTCCTGTGGGTGTCCACCCAAAGCACTCCCCTGTTAACTTTTAACATTTCTCATTACAGGGAAAAGAAAAAATATATATATTTCAGCCCGGGCCATTTCATCTGTGAGGACTGGTTACAAGGGTTTTTTTTTTTTTTTTTTCTAATTAACATCAGATTGTGCTGAAATCAACCTATGATTAGATGATGGGTGAACAACACATACCATAAAGTTTGCCAGCCAGCTGAAGGCCCTATGTGGTAGAAAAAAGTGGCATCTAAACAACATTTGTAGTATTATTTCCATTACTGTTATTGTCACCTGCTACCTGGTAGCACCTGTTGCCTGTTGCCTGTAACTTGTAATTTTTTTTTTTTTTTTTTTGGTAAATCTGTTACTATAGTCTATTACTATTACCAATTAGAAGCTTTTTATTTCTTGCTTTTTATCTTGTCTTCTCCACTTAACATTTAATCCCCAACACATAAAACAAAAGACACACTCAGGGTCTGCAGTTCAAGAAACTTGATACACAAGCTGTTGAATGGCTGCCCTTACACATTGAATTCCCTTGCATGTTAATTGTGAGTTAATTTATATATGCTTCTCATTTGGCAGGACACATTTCTTCCTCGGAATCCATCATGGAATTCAGTTGTACAAACACAGGATATTTTATGAGTTGACTACCCAGCATGAATATGGACTCGCGTACTTTCGTAAACATAGCAGGAAGCTTCTTTCCCCCTTGAATTCCCCTTCGAATTATTGTTGTGGATATGTCTTAAAAATAAATAAATATCAGAACTGTTTGCAGGTAGTTAGTTGCCTGTCAAAGTAATGAAGTATATTTTTAAATCTAACTGAATCACCTTACATAAAATGCGTGAGCAATTGTCGGACATGATATAGCACAAGTACCCTCTTGTTTATGCCAGAAAATTGCTGTGAGCAACTATTGCCTTGTCTCTCCTACCAGCTTTATTTTCCCTTTTTCTTTTTTATTTCCCTGGTGAAAGAGTTTGGAAATGCATGTTGGAGGGATATCTCCTGCAGGTGGCACTCATGGAAGAGATAAAGGCAACGAGATGTATTTTCATGAAAAGGGCTTAAAAGTTTCAATTTATTTAAAGCACCTCTTAAATGCTTTCTCGCCCATGTTCAGATGTTCTGACCAGGATCCTAACTCCCTTCTTCCTCTACTTTTTTAGCCTTTGTGACAAGAATATGAAAAAAAATTAATAATTAAGATCTGAATTCTTCTCCTTCGCCCAAGGTTCTCTTTTCTTTGTTGTGGAAATGTTCAGAAGTGCAATTGCTGTTTTATTGTTTTATTGTAGTAGACGATGCATGGGTTGTTTCTATGTTTTCGTTATAGTTGTTCAGAAGTCCTCTAATTTTGCTAAAGGGTCAGCAAATTGCATTAAAATGGAAAAAAGAGAAGGAAAAATTCAAGTCTCCTATGGTAAAACTCCACCTTCAGCATTGCCATCAGCAGAGTCCATAGGGACCATAAGAAACTATTTTAGCACAGATCCATCAAGGATCATTAATAAAGCAATATTTGGGTCGCTTAGATGCATCCTAGACAACCTGCTTTGATATAAATGGTGGACAAGTATCCCAAGTCATACTTAGCAGATCAGTTGGTCCTCTTTTCGCTAGAGAATCAGCAACCACATTAATCTCTCTAACACAATGAGTGATTCTAAAAAAAAATTCTCAGAATCAGCTACTTAAGATATAGCCACTGATTAACTAGGTGCCATAGAGGTTGTGATGATAGAACGCATTTTACCACCGAAGATACATTCTATCCAAAGTTTTTCAAGCCCTAGATTTATAGCTTCTTTCATTCCTCTTATTGTTGCATTCAATTTTGCTTGGTAATTTGTGGAATTATTTAAGAATTCAGAATATGCAAAAATTAACTGTTCTGTATAATCTCTGACGACTCCACCTATTCCCAAATCCCCAGGTTTCCCTAGTGAACAGCCATCAGTATTTAGCTTCCACCATCCATTGGCGGTTTCCTCCATAATTGTTGCTAGATTAAAGCTGGTTTTGTATGAGCCGTGATGAGGTTGAAATACTTTTTAATAACCAGATCTTCCACCTTTCTAATCTTGCATGGAGAGATAGTAGATGCAGCTCTAACATCTGTTTGAATGTCAAACATAATCCTTTTATGTTATGCTTTGTAATCATCATAGCAACAACGATTCCTGGTCTTCCACAAGGTCTGTAAAATACTGTACAGCAATGGAATCCAAATCTCTTTGATAGGCACTATTCTTTTCTTCTTCCTCCACCATGAGCAGAGAAGTTATGTATTCTCAAAGTTCATCCTTGGTAAGTTATATATAGATAAGATTGATTTCCATACCTTCACAGCAAAATCACACTAAGTGAATAAATGATTAAAGCTATCTTCCTGGTTATGACAGATATAGCACCATGAGGTGATAGGCACCTGTTTTCTCCAAATCACATCATCTGTAGGGAGCTTACCTAAGTGCCACCTCCATCCAAAGACAAGTTTTTGGAGGGACATCCCTCCTCCATAAGCTTTTTGCCCAAACTAGTTTATCGTGCACCACTCTTCTTGCATTCTATGCTGATTTCACTAAATAGACACCATTAATCGATTCAGTCCATACAAAAGAATCCTTTCTTGACTTAACCAACTGAATCTTTCTAGCTTCCTCCAAATAGTGCATCAGAGGTACATATTCTACTGAGGGGAGCCTCCAAGCCCTATCAGTAATGAAGTCACCAACCTTTGCATGAAGTGTCTCATTAATATGAGGAGGGATGTTTAGTCTATTTGCTAGAGTGTACGACCCCAACCAATAATCATTCCAAAAGTTAATGGAAGAACCATCACCAACTAGTCTTCTTATTCTCTTTGCAGTCCACTCCCTTACCATATGAATACTTCTCCAAACAAATGAACAATCAGATGTTCTTCTAGGCATGCTATTAGGCAGCATATATCTACTCCTCATAAAATTTGCAAAGAGGGAATTACTTGTCATCACATTCCAAGCCATTTTGGTTATATGTGCTCTTTTTTTTATGGTGCTACAATACCCACTGAGGGACCAAGAGATGGAATTGGATGCCCAAGGGGGCGGGGGAGTAGAGTGGAGGGGATAATGGATGTATGCACATATCCAAGGGGTAGGACTTGAACCTGAGTCCCTGGATTTATATAGGACTTAACGAGCCTGCAACCGCCACTGTGGTATTGGTGTTTCTCTTTTCTTTTCTTTTTTCTTTTTTTTCTTTTTTTTTTCTTTCTTTTTTTTTTTTTTTTTTTTGTAAAGAGGGGGGGAGTTGGTAGGGTTGTCAACAGGTTGGGCCTAATCGTTTTTCGGTTATTTAACACCTTGCACCGTGATCGATGTGTTTAGCTATTCGGGCTTCAAAAGTCAGGCATGGACACGTTTACATTCGGTTGGTTAGTTTTTGGTCTATAATCGGGCTCATGTTAAATGGGCTATGGACGGACTATAAAGGGGTTAATACCAAAATGATTATAGATAGTCTTGGGGTGTCAATCAGTCGATCACTGTCGGGCCAAATCAGTCACCACCAATTTAATACCTTACCGTGACCGGCATGTTTAATTAATTAGTCCTTATTTGTAAGACATGTCGCTTTTATATTTAATCCGGTCGGTCTCAGTCCCTAATTGGTCTAATCGGTCTATTAACGGGTTGCATTGTAGCAAACCAACCGATCCACAATCAGTTATGCTATTTGTTGTTATGCTAATCAACCCAATCATGCCAACCTGTGTTTTGTTGTAATTTTTTTCTTCTTTCTTTTGAATCTTTATTGTAATCGGCAACAAGACTTCATTCCCTATTTGTAGTTTAAAATAATTAAACCAAATTGGGGTCTGTTACTGAGAGCATCGAAGCTGTGACAATGTCCAAGCATGTTGACTGGCATGTCATGGCTAGGTCTGAAACTCCTAAACTTTTATGCAATATTAAATTATTTCATTTGTAAATTATTGTCGTAGTGGAGAAACATAGGACACTTTCATTGAACCAAATAAGACCCAAATGGCAGATGCAGACAACAAAAATTCTCATAGACCACAACATAAGAAACCATAAAATATAGAACGTTGATCAAATGAAATCGTACCATTCAACGAAGAAGGTAATGGGAGCCAAGAATAAAGAGGGAGCAATAGCAAGCTAGCACCCTTCGCGTTGCAGAGGAAGCAATAGAGACGATGAGAGAGAGGAAGGGACAAAGTGAAAAATCAATTTGAAGAGAGAGAATGAAGGGAGAAATTAGAGACATTTAGGTTTAGGGCTTTAGCCAACCCAATGGTTCTTTCATCGGTCATGTCAGGTTCGGTCCATAATCGATCAGTGTGGAAGGGCGACCGTCAGGTTACACACTTGCTGTCACACCCCAATTTCGCACTATTCATAATGGTGTGATAAACCGCTAATAAACCAACGGTTCGACCAGGATCTCGAATAGGCTGTGTCCATTTGCTTAAACCATACACATCTACAACCATAATCAAAGTAAATATACAATAGCGGAAGTTTTATATATTAAATGAACTGAGAGTCTAGCTGTGATAAAGTAAATAAATTATCCAATTATCTTCAACGACTATGACATAAAGTAAATAAAATAATCAATTACATTTCCTTAATAATTCAAATAAAAATCTAATCGAAGACGCATGAGTTGCACTCACATGACGAATCATGCGATTCCATCATAACGTCTGGATCCATCGCCGTAGCATGTCCATACACAGGAGTATTCATATAGTCTTCCACAGTAGTACCTGCATCATCAACTAAAAATATTCGACATCGAAAGGGTGACCACACATCATGGCTCAGTGAGCAAACAAAAACAATGCAACAAACATATGCATGCATTCAATTCATATCTTTGGTCTGGTTCATAAGTTTGCAACGTGCAATAGAAAGGATAGGTGGCCGCCGCACATCTATACACGAATGTGTAGAACCGTCCAATGGATCAAACACCATTGCCGCTCCCACATGCACCCACCATGGAATAGGGATAGAGCTAAAGTGCTTAGGACCGCACCGCATCACACTTCCCTTGATGCCCTACCCATACCAATACGTAAGCCCCTATTGGCGAGGGCTTGCAAACTGTGCTCGCAACTAACCAATCTTAATGTCATCCAAGGCCTCACCCTAGCATCCCTCAATACGTCCATAGAGATAGAGTTAAGGCCCCCCCGACTGAGTCAGAGACTACACGGTCCAAGACCACCTCCCCTGACGCCCTACGACGTAATAGTTCTGTTAAAGTGATGGCGATACGACGATGTCAGTGGACAAGACTTGAGTAGAGATAGAGCTAGAGTCTGATGACCAGGATGAACCACAGTGTCACGTCCTCCCCCTGATGCTCCACTCGCATCAAGTACACTAACCACATACATACATTCACATGCCTATTCCTAGCATCATCATCATCATCATGTTATAAATAAATGGAATTAAATATACATGAACATTAATAGCAGGAATAATGGATGACATGTGAAATGCACAATACATGCATACAAGCACAGAATCATTCATGGCATTGGACTCAATAAACAAAAATAGTTTATTATTAGCCAGTTAGTTTAGGTCTTGTTCCCTCACCTTTGATTGATAGTTGATCATCGTTCAAGCTTTGTAATTCACTCTTAGATCACTTGAAAACCTAACAAGTTGATATATTTTTAATTAGAATTAATTCTCATGTGTTTAGACTAACAGAAACTGAGGGGTCGCAGGTGGGGTAGAACCTGGGGTCTCATTTTCTGTGACCACTGGGTGTAGGATCGCAGGGTAGGGTAGCACCTGGGTTCTCAGTTTCTGCGACCCCAGGGTGTAGGATCACAGGTAGGGTCGGACATACTGCGACCCTACGTGCGACCACACCTTCCCTGGAACTTCTCGAGGGCATGTGGTCGATCATGTGGTCTCGTGGGGTCGGATATCATTCGACCCTACGTGCGACCACACGTGTTCTTGGTCGACCTTTCACTCTTAAATCCATTCCTTCATGTTTGGATCCTTTGGCTTACCATCATGGTCCATCCTATGATTGTTCTATGGCTCAAAACTACAATTTTATACACCATTCATTGTCCATAATGATTTCCTTCATGGAATCTCTTGGAATTTATCCATGGATGGATGATTTGGGTTTCTCCTAATCCTATCTTCTTCATGAACTATTCTAGGCTCTTAATTCATGTAAGGAATTAGGTTCATATCTTAGGTTTGCTGAGATTCAAAGTTTTCTTTGAACTTTCCTCTTCCTTGGTCTTCTTCTTCAATTTTCCTTCTCTTCTCCTTCTGTTCCTTCTCTTATCTTTCTCTCTCTTTCAATTAGAGTTCTAAAGGAGTGAAAGAGGCTAAGGGACATCCTATTTATAAAGGAAAACCCTCCATAATAAGCCCCAATGAGTTTAGGAAAGACCCCCTTCGAATTAGGAAGGTTTCTATATTTTCCGTTTTGACTGGTTCCGTAGGGTCGCAGGTAGGGTCGCAAAATCCGTGACCCTACGATTTTAAAATGTGCGACCCCAGGGTGTAGGGTCGCAGGTAGGGTCGCAAAATCCGTGACCCTACGTTTTTAAAATGTGCGACCCCACAACCAAAAAGTCATGGGTTGGACTCTTTTGAGGTGAGGTCGGTCACACCTGTTTAGGCATACGACCACACACTCATATTTGACTGTTTTTTAGTTATATTTCATACCTGGTCTTGTGGTTTCTTCATGCACTTGGTCCACTTGGCTCAACCATGATAGGTAGACTGGTCATGACACAAGAATGTAAGGTTAGACCGGATTCGTGACGTGCGGGTCTTATAACTTCACCACCCTTAAAAGAAATTTCGTCCTTGAAATTTGAACATACGGATCTTACAACTCCCCCATCCTTAAAATAAATTTTGTCCTCAAAATTTCAATTTACTTCGGAGTCAATAGGTGGGAATTCTGTTTCCGCATTGCATCTTCTTCCTCCCATGTAATCTTCTCCACGTCTTGTCTTCGCCAGGTTACCTTCATATAATAATTATCCCATCTTTGGAGATGTTGTACCTTCCAACCAGTGAACTAGGCTAGTACCACTTCAATAGTTAAATCTTATTTCTAATCCAGTGGATCAGTGGTCAATACCCTTGATATGGATCTCCAATGTACTTCTCTAATACAGACACGCGAAATACGTCATGCACACCAGACATGGACAGCGGTAATGCTAGTTGATATGCAACTTTTCTACGTCTCTCCAAAATTTTTTAAGGTCCAACACATATATAGGACCCCACTTTCCCTTCTTGCTGAACTGCTTCAAACTACGCATAAGTGATATCTTCAAAAACACTTTGTCACTTATGGCGAACTCAAGGTCTTGGTGTCTCTTCTAACAATCCTGAGCTGTCTTGGACCTTTTTCTTTGATCTTGTCTGCCACTCAACAGGTTTCTTCAATAGACTCAGGTCTTAAAATTCTTCATTCTCCAATTTCGTTCCAAAACAAAAGAATTTGACATTTCTACCGTACCATGCTTTATAGGTAATATTTACATGGTAGCTTGATAGAAAATTCAATCTGTGGTAACTTTTCAACTCAAGCTCCTTGAAATCAATTTCACAAGCTCGGGGCATATCTCTTAGGATCTGTATAGTCCGCTCCGACTGTCCATCGGTTTAAGGTAAAATGCGGCACTAAACTTCAACTTTGTCCCCATTGTTTTTTGTAGATTCTCCAAAACTTCGAGATAAAGCATGAGCCTCTGACCGACACTATGCTCTCAGGCATACCATTCAATCTGGCAATATTATACCCATATATCTTAGTTAGCCGCTCCAAAGCATACCAAGGTCGTATAGCAATGGAATGAGCTATCTTCATAAGGCGATCAACAATCACCCAACTGCGTCAATCGATATGGGAATCAGTGGAAAATCCATGACATAGTTCATTGTAATGTAGTTTCACTTGCAGACTGGCTTCGATAGTAGTTGTAGTAAGCCATGTTGGTCTTTGTCTTTCAGCCTTTACTTGCTGATAATTCAGACACTGGAACACGCACTAAACCACATCTATTATCGTTCCTCTTTACCAGTACATCTCTTCAGGTCATGATACATATTGGCACTCCAGGATGTCCTGAATATTGAATACAATGGGCTCTTATCATTATCCTCTTCATGATATCCGAGTCTTTATCTTGTATCTTATGATCAGCGTTTTTCACTTCAAGTATGCATAATCACCCTCTGTATCTCAGGAGCTTTTTCGCATCCGAAGTAAGTCAGGGTTAGGTTTTTCTTTCTTTAAATCTCCTTCCACTATTCTTATATACAGATCTAACAAAATTGCTACTTTTACTTCATCCATCAATTCAGAGATGACCTTTAATGCCACAAGCGCAGTCGATGAACTATTGCTCCATAAGTTCAACCATAAGTTCTCGCTCAATTGGATCATCACAAGTTTCTATTATATGTTATTCTTTTTCCAAATCCGAATCTATTGTTGCGAAACATAAGGCAGCATTTATCTGGGTCCTTCCTCGGACTTCATAATTCCCTTTTTGCTTAATGCCTTAGCTACTACATTAGCCTTGCACCGGTGACATTGAATATCACGGTCTTAATCCTTCAGGAGTTCCAACCATCTCCTTAGCTTCCTGTTTAACTCTTTCTGGGTGAAGAGATAAGTAAGACTCTTGTAATCCGATTTAATCTGAAATTCTTCTCTATATAGGTAATGTCTCCAAGTCTTGATTCCATAATTCATCACCGGTAATTCCAAGTTATGAGTAGGGTAATTCTTTTAATGCTCCTTTAGTTTTCTTGAAGCATATGCAATCACTTATTTACCTTGCATCAACCCACATCCTAGATCCAATCCGAAAGCTTCGATGTATAGGGTAAAAGGTTCCCTTGGTACCAGAATGGTCAAGATGGGAGTTGATATCAACCTTACTTTTAGAGTTTGAAAACATTCTTCACACTTGTCAGTCCAATTAACCTCCTCTCCCTTCCTGGTTAGCTTGGTAAGAGGTTTTACGATCTTAGAGTGGTCCTCTACAAATCGTCTGTAATAACCAGCTAAACCCAAGAGACTTCTGATCTTCGCAATATTCTTTAGGTGTTTCTCACCATATGATTACTTCTATCTTAATAGGGTCCACTTTAATCCATTTTTATGATGCTACGTGATCTAAGAAGATCACTTTGTTTAATCAGGTCTCATATTTCTTGGACTTGGCATAAAGTTTCTCATTTCTCAGCTGTTGTGAAGCTGTTCTAAGATCCGTTGTATGAGCTGCTTCATTCTTAGAATAAACCAAAATATCATCTATGAAAACTATGACCGATGTGTCCAATGTGTCATGAAACACCCAGTTCATCAGTTCGATAGAGATGTAAGGGCATTGGTTAATCCAAACATCATAATCGAAAACTCATAACGTCCAATCCCGATACTAAAAGCTATCCTCGAGATATCGCTATACAAATTCTTCAGTTGATGATATATTGATTGAAGATCAATCTTAGAAAATACCTTTGCTCCTTGCAACTGTTTTGCTCCTTGCAACTGTTTAAACAAGTCATCGATCTGAGGTAGTAGATATCGATTCTTGATCGTGCTTGTTTAGTTCCCAATAGTCTATACATAATCTGGCACTATCGTCCTTCTTCTTCACGAATTGCATTGGCGCTCCCCGTGATGTAATATTTAGCCGATTAGAACCTTGTCTAATAACTCTCGTAGTTGAGTCTCAATCCCTTCAACTCCATAGGAGCTACTCTATAGGTGCCCTTGACACAGGTATCGTCCTTGGTAACAAGTCGATGACGAACTCGGTCGCATGATCAGATGGTAACCCAGGTAAGTCTCCTGGAAACACATCAAGAAATTTGTGCATCACATCAATATCTTCCATCTGTGGTGCTTCTTTGGTAACGTATACCATAGATACCATATATCCAGCTTCTTTCTCTTTAAAGCATCTCTTCGCCTTTAGCATAGAGAGGATCAGCTTTCGCTTCTTAGGCAACATGCTTCCAATAATACTAAATTATATTCCGTCTTTATTCTTGAATGATAACCTCTTCTATGCACATAACAACTTTGTAGAGTCTTGAGACAACCAGTCTATTCCCAAGATGACGTCAAAGTCTGTCATGTTAAGTCGATTTAGGTTGCATCCAAATTCTGTACATCCATATGATTCGAACATTGTTAATAACACTCATCCAATACAACATCTAGTCCAAAAGGACTTGAACTAGCAAAATCTGGTGTAAAGGTCTTAAGAGCTTGTCTAGTTCCTTATGATTTTCAAAGACTATTTTCAAAATCTCTTATGATTTTCAAAGACTATTGCTTAAAATCTCATATATCCCAAAAAACTCATTAGCTTACACATTTTTTATCATTGTTGTCACACTCTAATTCTGCACTATTCAGAATGGTGTGATGAACCGCTAATAAACCATCGATTCAACTAGGATCACGAATAGACTGTGTCCATTTGCTTAAATCATACACATCCACAACCATAATCAGAGTAAATATACAATAGCAGAAGTCTTATATATTAAATGAATTGAGAGTCTAGTTGTGATAAAGTAAATAAATTATCCAATTATCTTCAACGACTATGACATAAAGTAAATAAAATAATCAATTACATTTTCTTAATAATTCAAATAAAAATCTAATCGAAGACGCATGAGTTGCACTCGCATGACGAATCATGCGACTCCATCATAATGTCTGGATCCATCGTTGGAGCATGTCCGTACACAGGAGTATTCATATAGTCTTCCACAGTAGTACCTGCATCATAAACTAAAAATATTCGACATCGAAAGGGTGACTACACATCACGGCTCAGTGAGCAAACAAAAACAATGCAACAAACATATGCATGCATTCAATTCATATCTTTGGTCTGGTTCATAAGTTTGCAACGTACAATAGAAAGGATAGGTGACCGCCGCACCTCTATACACGAATGTGTGGAACCGTCTAATGGATCAAACACCATTGCCGCCCCCACATGCACCCACCATGGAATAGGGATAGAGCTAAAGTGCTTAGGACCGCACCGCATCACACTTTCCCGGATGCCCTACCCATACCAACACGTATGCCCCTATTGGTGAGGGCTTGCAAACTGTGCTCACAACTAACTAATCCTAATATCAAATAGTGTATCCAATGCCTCACCCCAGCATCCCTTAATATGTCCATAGAGATAGAGCTAAGGCCCCCCGACAGAGTCAGAGACTACACGGTCCGAGGCCACCTCCCCTGACGCCCTACGACGTAATAGTTCTGCTAAAGTAATGGCGATACGACGATGTCAGTGGACAAGACTTGAGCTGAGATAGATCTAGAGTCTGGTGACCAGGATGAACCACAGTGTCACGTCCTCCCCCTGATGCTCCACTCGCATCAAGTACCCTAACCACATACATACATTCATATGCCTATTCCTAGCATCATCATCATCATCATGTTATAAATAAATAGAATTAAATATGCATGAATATTAATAGCAGAAATAATGGATGACATGTGAAATGCACAATACACGCATACAAGCACAGAATCATTCATGGCATTGGACTCAATAAACAAAAACAGTTTATTATTAGCCAGTTAGTTTAGGTCTTGTTCCCTCACCTTTGATTGATAGTTGATCCTCGTTCAAGCTTTGTAATTCACTCTTAGATCACTTGAAAACCTAACAAGTTGATAGATTTTTAATTAGAATTAATTCTCATGTGTTTAGACTAACAGAAACTGAGGGGTCGCAGGTGGGGTAGCACCTGGGGTCTCATTTTCTGCGACTACTGGGTGTAGGGTCGCAGGGTAGGGTAGCACCTGGGTTCTCAGTTTCTGTGACCCCAGGGTGTAGGGTCGCAGGTAGGGTCGGACATACTGCGACCCTACGTGCGACTACACCCTCCCTGAAACTTCCCGAGGGCATGTGATCGATCATGTGGTCTCGTGGGGTCGGATATCATTCGACCCTACATGCGACCACACGTGTTCTTGGTCGACCTTTCACTCTTAAGTCCATTCATTCATGTTTGGATCCTTTGGCTTACCATCATGGTCCATCCTATGATTGTTCTATGGCTCAAAATTAAAATTTTATACACCATTCATTGTCCATGATGATTTCCTTCATGGAATCTCTTGGAATTTATCCATGGATGGATGATTTGGGTTTCTCCTAATCCTATCTTCTTCATGAACTATTCTAGGCTCTTAATTCATGTAAGGAATTAGGTTCATACCTTAGGTTTGCTGAGATTCAAAGTTTTCTCTGAACTTTCCTCTTCCTTGGTCTTCTTCTTCAATTTTCCTTCTCTTCTCCTTCTGTTCCTTCTCTCTTCTCTTTCTCTCTCTTTCAATTAGAGTTCTAAAGGAGTGAAAGAGACTAAGGGACGTCCTAATTATAAAGAAAAACCCTCCATAATAAGCCCCAATGAGTTTAGGAAAGACCCCCTTCGAATTAGGAAGGTTTCTAAATTTTCGATTTTGACTGGTTTCGTAGGGTCACAGGTAGGGTCACAAAATCCGTGACCCTACGTTTTTAAAATGTGCGACCCCACAACCAAAAAGTCATGGGTTGGACTCTTTTGAGGTGGGGTCGGTCACACTTGTTTAGGCATGTGACCACACACTCATATTTGATTGTTTTTGAATTATATTTCATACCTGATCTTGTGGTTTCTTCACGCACTTGGTCCACTTGGCTCGACCATGATAGGTAGACTGGTCATGACACAAGAATGTAAGGTTAGACCGGGTTCGTGGCGTGCGGGTCTTACACTTGCACCGTAAACGACCAATTAATAATATGTTCAGGCCTAAAGCTGGCATATTTAATAAACGGAACGGTTCGATCTGAGTTTTAATGAGTCGGTCTAGTTCGGGGGACACGGTGCATGCTAGAAATTGAAACCCCTAATTGATACTTTCTTGTGGGATTGTAAAAAGCTCTTATTAGGTTTGAATCCATAATTGTTCTCAACATTGTAGTAAAAGGATCTTATTGGGCTTGTGATTACACATGTAAAAGAAGACGAGGATGGAAGGAACGAGTGGAAGACTCATGAAATGAAAGAGAGTAAGACGTTTTACTCTTTTTTGTCTGACCTAATCAATTTTAGGTTATTTTACACCTCACACTGTGACTAATTTGTTTAGCTATTTGGGCTTCAAAAGCCAGGCATGGACACTTTTACGTTTCATTGGTCGGTTTCAGGTCCATAATCAAGCTCATGTTAAACTAGCTTTAAACAAATAATAAAAGGACTAATACCAAAATGATTATAGATAATTTCTTGTGGGATTGAAAAAAGCTCTTATTGGGTTTCAAATGCATTATTGTTCTCATGTTGTAGATTAGATACTTTCATGTGGGATTGTAAAAGGATCTTATTGGGCTTGTAATCACCCATGTAGATGAAGACGAGGATGGAAGGATCGAGTGTAAGACTCAAGAAATGAAAGAGAGTAAGACGTTTTACAGTTTTAGGTTTTAGCTTTAGGGTTGTATTGTGTTAAAGGCATATTCGGTTCATTCGGTCAGGCTAACACCCATATTATAATTGGTCCTGCCCTAAGCCCGGCACATTTAACAATCGGGTTGGTTCGATTTTAGTCTTCATCAGTTGGGCTCAGTCAGGCTACCCAATGCAAAGTTTGGATTGAGATGTGTCAAAGTTCAAACTCAAGATCAATGGCTTACGCTCCACATGCATCCTCATGTATGACCATGCACCCTTTGGTAGTCCATAATACTGAAATTTTCGATGTTTGATTTTGCCATTTGGCAAACCCAATTTAAGCTAGTTTCAAGCATGACATCGAGCAGAGCTGATTAGAGGACAAGAATCCATGTAGCCGACCCCATTTAGTTGGGATAAGGCTTTGTTGTGGTTCATGTTGTTGTTCCCCAAATTGGGCCTTAGGAAAATACAGAATTTTCACCTTTCATATTATTATATAAGAATATGAATTCACTTTTATTTTGGTATGCTCTTCTTCTTCTTCTTTTTTTTTTTTTTTTTTTTTTTTTTTTTTGAGATAAATAGATAACTTATTGATTAAAAAAAGAGAACACAACAAGCTGGACCCTTGCAGGACACCCAGACAAAATAAAACAACAAAACCAACTGGGACTAAACTACTACATAACTAAGGCCCATAAAAAAAAAACGATTGCTTATATTCAGGCTTATGATGTAGCTACTACTCTGGGTGTAACCACAGCCTCCTCAGTTGTCGCTGCTTCCATTCTTCTTTATGTAATCCTCCTAGACAAAGGAGAGAGTTTTTGTTTTTCATATAAACGTTGGTACACACAGAGGAGAAAGTGAGGGATTATAAATGCAATGAGATAGAATAAATAGATGAAAGGGCTTTATTGCAAGAAAAGAAGAGGAAGGTGTCTGCAAGACGATGAGGGAAATAGATAAAGGTTTGGAGAAATTTGAGAATAGATTCCTCGAGGATAATAGAGAGGATGAAGATGATGTTTGATGGGGAGGACTCCTGACAAAATTCTGTTCTCCGTCTGATGTGCTTTCCTCTGAGCCTTTGTCACCCTCGTCTTCTTTTCCTTATTTGGTAGCTTCTTCATCATTGAAGGAGGTGATTGTCCGATTGAAAACAGGGAGATGATAGCTGGTCTAGCCAACAAAGGATGGGGAGCATTGGAGAAGCACTGAGCTCTCCTTTGCAACGATGGGTATTTCATTTATCAGGTTCACCTACACTGTGTGGAGTAGCAATGGGAGAGGAAGACAACTCACGTCTGGAGGAGGAAACAATAAGTGAAGGAAGAAGGGGCAAAAATGTTAAAAAAAATGTAGAAGCAGTTGACATTGTTTTAATTTGTGTATTTTTATAGGGCAAAAGAACTCTATCCGGCTACTTGGTTGGAGTAGTTTCCACTCAGCCGTAATATTCCTTGGATTCTGAATATTATAAACAGCCCTTGGATTAATGAAGGGGAAAAAAAGCCTTTACCTCATCCTTCATGCAGAACTACCCTTCCTTTTCCTCAAATTTTCATTCAATGCCATTCTTTAACTGAAGAATATTTCCTCATCTTCAACCTCCAACCAAAACCACTTTGCATATCCCCAGACCAACTTATAGTAACCACTAACAACAGCTGCTGCAACCCTTAATACCGGCGGTCTATGCTTCAACTAATGCTTTTCACTCCCTATGGGTTTGGAAAATCTTTGGACACTCGCCAAATTAAAGAGTTTTTTTTAGCATTTCATCTCACCAAATAGAATGGGACATCTGCTGTTGTGCCGTAGGCCGCCGCCCACAAGCGTGGCGGACTGAGGTGACAATGGCCCCCGGTGGGGACCTAAAGAACCTTAGAAAGCCCGACTATATTCAGCAATCTACAACACAATTTTTTTTTCTTATGCAAAAAAGTCCAAAGAGAAGAACTCCATTTCCTCCACCTTTACTATCTCATAATCGCCATCATCCATCTCATCCTTCACTATCTTTTTATTATCGGAGATATCCTCAATTGAAGAAAAAGAAGAACCAAGAATAGTAACTTTTGGGATGTCAGGATGTAGAGGCTTCACATCATTTTGTGAAATTGAGGCTTCTTGCAAGTAATAAGCGACTAAAGCTATTACGTCAAGGATGACTACTTGGATTCCAAAAACGATTTCATTGAACACTAAATGCATCTGATCTTGGCCACGGAGCGTTCTTTGGACATTTTCGTACATAAAGTTGGGGCGAATCCACTCTATGTTGAATCATCGAGAGGTTTAAGAGAGGGAGGCGAGGATCTGTTGTTGCGTTTCTGCTCCGACGAGATTTTAGCAAAGAAGCCAAGAGATAATGCTTCTAGTGTGTCTTTGGTTTGGTGATGATGGATTAAACTCTTTTGGGAGTTCATGGATTCTATCTTACTTTTTTGAGGAGATCGGTATCATATATATGTTGATTACAAAAGCTGATATTTTTCATTGGAGAAGTGTGTAAGTTTTAGAAGTACTGTTGTTGTTCTCTCTTAATTCAGTTTGTCAATGTTATGTGGGTCCCACAGTTATGACCTGAAATCTATTAAGTCAAAAGCAGCCCACATTGTGGAAAGGAGGGTTATTTGACTTTATTACCTTCTCTTCTTCCCTTTTCTTATTTCGCGTATCAGCAGCTCCTTCCAAATGAACCAATGTGTTTTTTATGGAGATGGATGGAGAAATCAACATGATTGGGGGGCTTGGCTTCACTCACACATAAGACAAATCCCCTCCTCTAATAAAGGCATGGACTGAATGAGAAGATACACAAGGAGGATGCAATGAGAATATAAGAGTAGTACATAGGCTCACTAGTTCTCTTTGGGTTGTTTCTGTCAGAGGGAATTAAAGAGAGAGACAATGGGTGTATTTGAGTTTTGGGTAATTAAAGAGAGTTTGTTACCACCATTTGTATGTTGTTCACATCATAGTAAATTTGGATTTTGTCTTCAACCGTGAATGTAAGCCAAGAAAGCCAAACCACATAAATCTTTGTCTCTTTTGTGTGCGTGTCTTGTGTTTGTATATTTTACGATCTTATTTTTCTTTCTCCTTGAAACAACAAATAGCAATCCTGGGTGATCTTGTCATAACATTGAGAAGTAACAATACTAGCTCTAATCAATGTTTCAAGTGGAGTTCAAAAATGTTGGCGAAATTCCTATCATATTTGTCCCAATAAGGATAGGTTTGGCACCTATGAGACTATTAAAGGTAGTGTTGTCTTATTGGGTAATAATACCCCCTGTTAGATTGTGGGAATAGGCACAATCCGAATCAAAATGCATGACGATATGATAAGGACTTTGATTAAGGTGAGGCATGTTCTAGATTTACTATAGAATTTGATTTATTTGAGTAATTTTAACTCTAATGGTGGAAAGTAATCAGCTTAAGGTGGAGTTTTAAGTGTGTTGAAAGGTACTCATGTTGTGATGAAAGGAAAGAGGAAAATGATCTTTATTGTTGTAGGGCAATACTATGATATCGTTCATTGGATTCCAAAAGCCTTTCATGTGTCAAGAGGCAATCGCAGATTCTAAGACTGCTCGATGGACTGATTCATCAAGAGGAGAATATGTCTCGTGCTCCTTGTGCTAGTGTGTGTAACACTTGAGAGCCCCACTATGGGCTATGTGGGGAAGACTTGTATGGTGGTTGTGTGGAAAACCCCCATTTTAGAAAGGAGGTTTGTTTGACTTTATTACTTTCCTTTCTTCTTTTTCTTGTTTACTTCTTGTTTGTTAATATTGGCAGCCTATCTCAAAGGAACCAACGTGTTTTTTTTTATGGAAATGGACTGAGAAATCAATGTGGTTAGTGGGCTTTTTTGTATTCACACATGCAAGACAAAGTCCCCTCCTCTATCTGAAGGTAGGAATTGAACGAAATGACACACAAGGAGGTTGCAAAGAGAATATTAGAGGTATAGTACAATGGCTCTGGTTCTCTTTGGGTTGTTCTTGAAAGAGGGAATTAGAGAGAGAGATAGAGACATTGGGTGTAATGGGGTTTTGGGTATTTAGAGAGAGTTTGTTACCACCATTTGTATGTTATTCATATCATAGTAAATTTGGATTTTGTCTTCGCCAGTGGAATTAGGCCAAAAAGTTGAACCACGAAACTCTTTTGTCTCTTTTGCATGCGTGCCTCATGTTTGTATATTTCACCATATTATTTTTCTTACCCCTTGAAACCCCACATAATGATCCTGGGCAATTCCGTTATAACAGTATGGAATCCATTCTTAAGTTGAATCATCAATAGGTTAAAGAGAGGGAAGCAAGGATCAATTTTTGTGTCGTTCTACTCAGGCCAGATATTGGGAAAGAAATAAAGAGATGAGGAGAAGGTTAATCCATGGTGACATGTGGCATTTGACGAGAGTGACAAAAAGAATCAAAGAAAAATGTTTAGCTCCTTGGCTTAAGCTTAACCACACCGGGTCAATCATAATAGCAAAAGATGTAGCGCAGGCGGCAAATCTCCCATTTTGTTTTTGGAGATGCATCGATAAAAAATCAATATACTTTCCAGTTGCTAGAGAGTTTTCGAGTCCATGAGAGAGAGAGAGAGAGAGGGTGATGGCGTTAGTCAAATCCGTGTAAGACCACCAGTATCAAGGTTGCAGCCATGGGTTTGGGGATGTGTAGGGTGGTTTTGGTTGGAGGTTGAAGATGGGGAAATATTTAACGGTTAAATAATGGAATTGAATGAAAATTTGAGGAAAGGTAAGGATAGTTTTGCGTAAAGAATGAGATAAGTGTTTTTTTTCCTTCATTGATCAATGGGTCATTTTTCAATATCCGGAATCCAAGGACTATTAATTGCCTGCGTGATCACTACTCCGACCATGCAGACGAACAAAGTTCTTTTGCCCATTTTTGTAGTACTTAAACTTTGAATTGGATAATTTCCTTAAGATAAGAAATGAAATAAATTTTTTGGTTTTTTGGTAACTGGGAATTTATTCATGGTACGTTGAACACATGGTTTTTGAGTTACATGCATCAAGAAGCCATGGAGTGGAGAATGGCCAATCATTCCTACACACCAAGGACTGGCCTTTCCAAGTAAGGGAATCAGCTATGCCAAGTGAACAATGTCGTGGTCAATGGAAGCCACCATTAGAGAGGGGGGGGGGGGATCCTTACTGTGAGATGTAATGATGAGGAGCGCCAAGCAATACCCTTCCCTTGTTTCATTTACAATAGGGTAAATTACACAGACACCCCATCTACAGTAGTGAAATTACACAACAGTACCCTATTTTTTCAAAAGTTACACAGAATACCCCTATAATGATGGTATCATACAATCTCATCCCTACCGTTAGTTTCAACTTAACGGCAGAAGGTCACTTTTTTTTAAGACGAAAATACCCTTACTAAGGACACTAAAAATGACTAAAACATTTTCTTGTCAGTTCTCTCCTCCACGAAAATTCCTTTTCTTCTTTTCAGTTCCGTTTTTTTTTTTTCTAGGTTTTTTCTTCTCCACGGCTTCGCGGCTCATAGTTTCTTCCGTTTTCTTCTCTTCTCTTCACTTCCGTTTTCTTCTCTTCTCTTCACTTCCGTTTTCTTCTCTTCTCTTCACTTCCGTTTTCTTCTCTTCTCTTCACTTCCGTTTTCTTCCCTACTCTTCACTTCCGTTTTCTTCTAGGTTTTCTTCTCCACGGCTTCGCGGCTCAGAGTTTCTTCTCCAGGTATGCCTCTTATTCCTCCATCTCTTCCTTCATCTTAAACTGTAGAATACTTCGATTGAACAATAATGCCCTTATTCAAGGTCTTCTCATAGGATTTCTTCTTCACGGCCTAACCTTGACAGCGATTTCTTGTCAAGGGTTTTCTTCAGCACCGCTTGACGTCTCAGCTACTTCTTCTCTAGGTATGCCTCCTAATTAATCTCAAACCCTATTCCTCTTTCTTCTCTTCACTTATATTTTCTACTCAAGGGTTTTCTGCTCCACGGCTTGGCATCTTGGTGAGTTCTTCTTGAGGTATGCCATTTATTACTCTATTTCTTCCTTCATGGACAGCACAGTTCTTGTTTCAGACAATGTTTTAGAGGAGAAGTGAGCTATGGTTGATGCCATGAGAAAGTAAAAGAATTAACTGGGCTATGGCCGATGCCATGGACAACACAGTTCTTCTTTAAGATGAAAGAGCAAAGTAAGCCCCAAATGAATTTTTCTTTTTCATACATACCTTGGTCGATCTCTTACTTGATGGCCAAATTATTAGACCTGAGGAGGCAAAGTAAGCCCCAAGTTAATTATTCTTCCATTAGATTTCTTTTTCATACATAACTTATGTTGTACAATGTTAGTCTTATCAAAATTGTTTATGGTACTTTGTTATTTGTGAGAGTAATCAGTAGTTAGTCTTCATGTGCAGATGTCGTTTTCAAGTGTTAATCGCTGTGATAGCCCATATCTTTTTGTCAACCGCAAGTGTAGATGCGATAAACAAGCTACTGTCAAGATTTCTGAAAGTGAGCAAAACAAGAACAAACTATATTACTGCTGCCCAGACAATAGGTGTAGATATTTTGAATGGTGTTTACCAACTAATGATGCACCTACAAATTCTGATCGAACAAGGGGTTTGCCTAAGATTTATCTCGAAATCTTGCAGTTGAAGGATGATATACGCCATATGAAGACAAGATTGAAACGATTGGAAAATTTTGAAAAAATGGTGATGATGGCAGGACAGACAGTATTAGCTATGTTTGTTGTGTTTTTTATTGTTTTAGTTGTAAAAGCTTTGTAAATGTTGCACTTTAAATGGTGTACAAATTTGATGTTTTTGGATCTTATCGATGCCTTTGGTAGATTTTTGTTGTTTGGCAATGAAAGAACTCTTTTTAATGTAAAGATAGTGAAAAATGAATGGTTTTATACCCCTGCTTTGCATCATCTGAAAAAGTCTAAGTGATTATGAAGCTATGTTATTTCCATATAATCTAGTTCTGTTATATCTCTTTCTCTCCTTGCACTTCTGATGGAACCTGATCTCAACATGGTTACATTTCTTCTTCTAGTAGTGCAATCATAGTATAAATCCAAAAGGAGAAGAGGGAGTGAACTACTATTTTATTTCTTTCCTTTTGTTTTTTATTTATTTTTACTCCTCAACCCTTTAGCAGCTCGGAGGATTCTCTTACAACTTGCTTCATTATAGTCAACCGTCAACCGATATATACTATTTTTTTTCTTTTTCTTTGAAAATCACAATTAAACCCATGAATATTGGGACTTGGGACTGTCCTTTACATCAGGGTTAGCTTTGCAAATATAGAAAACACATGGAAACCAGAATCACAGACGTGGGAGTAATACCCAGATTGAAGAGATTTCAGAAAACAAACAAGCAGCTGGTTTGATCTGGCCACAGATCTGGTCAAAGGGTCTATTAAGAGTAGGAAATAACTCTGTAATGTTTGATCGAATTCCGAGGTCATATTCTGAGAGATGAAAGAATCCACCGAGGGTAGATCACTTGAACAGATTTCCAGAACCAGTAAATCAATATCAGAATTTCAGACAATAAGACAAAAATACAAAACTATTTGATGGATTAAATAAACAGGTAGACTAGAACTAGGACTCTTCAAAGTCGACAGAAAGGTAACTTGAAACTAGAAAATAAACCAGGACTTTCCAGAATAGATAATAGAAGAGGAATAGTCCAGAAAAACAGATAAGCAATAGATTAAGATAAAGAAAATTAGAAACCGAAAATAGATTGTGCAAGATAATAAGTTTCAAAACTGACCTGAGAGCCGGTTGGAAGAAGAAAACAAGATAAGAAAAGGAGAAATAAGTATTCAGAAAAGGAGAAATAAGTATTATTCTTCCTGCAAATTCAATTTTCTACCCCAGAAGTAAAGGAAAGGTCCTTCTCAGACTTGATCTTCAACTCCCAGATGGTTGGTTCATGACTGGTTCAGTCCTACACTCCTATCAAGTCAAGTGCCCTGTGGGGTTTGGGTTTGAGCTGCGTAGTTATAATTCCAACCCAAATTGCAATCCATGATTACAGGATTACTGGTTCACTGCATCTGTTATGATTGGATTGGTCAACCTGTTCAACAATTAAGCTGAAGTATTCAACTCCAACTTAGAAAATGAGGAGATTCTTTATTATTATTATTATTTAAAAAAGGAGAAGAAAAAAAACACCATTGCTGCACTAAGGCTTAAGGGTTGGTGTATGGTTGTCAATTTCATGAGTCATTCAGTACAGCAATTCAACACAAAATTGAAAAAGATTACAAAATTCAACCCTAGAATCACCACCAAGGCCTCCTGGAATCACCACCATGCACTACTAGATCACCACAACAGCAGGCATTCTGAATCTCACAGAACCAAGGCAAAAGCCAATTTTCAATAGTCATGGATATTAGTGAACTGCATTAACATCCAACCCCAGCCCCCAACCTAAGTCCACATTTAAAAGACCCTCAAAACCCTCAAAACCTATTTGTCAACCTCATTAACATGTTGACAACCTATTTGTCAACCTCAAAACCCTCAAAACCTGTTTAGTTACAATAATATTTCACAGATTACTTAAATGTTCAAAAAAATCAGTCCCAGCACCACCATCTCCTCCATCTCCACCTGCTCCAGCAGCTCCAGCAGCTCCAGCATCTCCACCAGTAACACTAGTTGAAGATGCACCAATAGCATCTCCACCTGCTCCACCTGCTCCAGCCATCCTAGCCCTTCTCTTAGCCAAATACTCTTTCATCTTCCTCATTTTCTTTTCTTGCATAGTTTCCACTGTTGATGCATTAGTACTTTGAGATCTTGTGGCCATTCGAGAGGTACTAACAGGAGCCTTCTGTTTCCTAGCCTAAATACATCAAAAAAATGAAGGGTCCCCAAAAATGAATATTAATACCTTCTACATATTATTGAAATAGAAGAAAACAGATTTAAAAGCATACCTGTACGGGCCTCTTTTTCTTAACCGCAGCTAACTGGCAGGTTCTTCTATTATGTCCAACCTCCTTGCAAGTATCACACTTTACTGAAGTTGTCTTCCTCCTAAATGATGCAGTTGGTTCCTCTCCAGGTTCTCTCCTCCTATTTTTGACAGGCTTACCAGGCAGTCTCTTCAAAGGAGGAGGTTGCAATACATTTGTTTCTTGTATGTTAGGGGCCATAGAAATGTCTGGAAGTGCATGGACCATTTCTTGATGTTCTGCCAAGTATCTCTGAATTGAAAAAAACTCACTACAGTACTCTTCTAGGTTACCTCTTCTGTATTGGATTGCAGAGGTTGCATGCTTACAAGGCACCCCACTTGCTTCCCATAACATACAATTACAAGTCTTATGATTCAAGTTGACAATATACCTGAAGAACCCATCATAAACTTCATATTCTAAATTACCTGTTGCTAGGATCTGACAGTTCCTTGCCTTAGATGCAATTAAAACCAACCTATGCTTGATTCTTGGTGTCAAAACCCCAACATAGCCACATCCCTTTTCATACCTTCCTAGCATCTTTTCCGCCAATCTTCTTCTAAGCTGGTCAACCAATGTTAATATTGGTTTCTCTCTGTATGGGTTAATCCAATGGTTGAATGATTCAGTCATGTTGTTTGTAACATGGTCACTCTTACATCTATGGTCAAATGCATGTTTAGACCACATTGACACAGGTGTTTTCATCAACCACTCATAACCATCATTGCTCAATTCCTTGAGTTCATTCATTGCCTCATTGAATCTGAACACATGCAAGCTTTGGATGCTCTCCAAAAAAAGGATTTAAGTAAGACACCTGGAAACTTAGCCCTGAAGTTTTGGTATAGATGCCTGCAACACACTCTTTGTATTGCATATGGAAAGACTTCTGAAATAACATCTGAAAGTCCCTATATTGGAGAAGGAAAAGAAAGCATAATTAGTAATCTCAACAAAGGAATTACAAGAATGAATAGAAATGTACATAGGTTTGGACAGCACTTGCTAATACCTTCTGTCTATCTGACATTATTGTTAGTGGCTGTTGGTCTATGTCTGTACCAAGGGCTGCATACAGATTGTATAAAAAAAAGCTTCAGCTATCTTTGCATTCACCTTCAACAATACCGAATGCTATTGGAAAAAGTCCATTATTTCCATCCAATGATACTGCAGCTAACGGAACCCCTTTATATAGTCCTTTCAAATGACAACCATCCAAGCCTATGAATGGTCTACAATCCTTTAAAAAACCCTTCTTAGATGCATCTAAACAGACAAATAACCTCTTAAAGGAGGGATTTGATGCTCTAGGATCAAGCATCTCATACTGTATTTTAGCAAGACAACCTGGATTATATTGTTTCAGATGAATCAGAATTTTTCTTCTATGATCGATCGGTATAAACATCAACAACTTCGAATTGGATCAGTTTCTCCTCAACAAATAAGTGCTTGGGCGAATACTATTGTTATTGTATTTTCATTCAAATAGGGGGCAGGAAGGCTCTATGGAAAATAGCTCAGGGTTCCAAACCTTTTTTTCCCAGAATGAATTCGCCCTTCCCCTCCCCAGGAAGTTGCTAGCGCTATCTCCCCTTTGCTCCTTCTCTAATACCGTATTCAATAGCAGCGTTTATACTACGAAAGGAAGTTGATCATAGATTATCAATAAACCTATAATTGATTCTTCCTGGGTCGATGCCCTAGCGGTTAATGGGGACGGACTGTAAATTCGTTGGCAAAATGTCTACGCTGGTTCAAATCCAGCTCGGCCCACCACTCAATGCCAGATGGACGAGGAGCGGCAACAGCCCAACCTTCATAAGATTGGGCTGAGCAAAATTGGTCAGAGAAGCCCACGGAGCGGTAAGGAAGCTGAAAATACCTAGGTAGTAATGCATATGACTTTGCATGGTCTCCCTCATTCTTTTCCCTTGCAAGCTTTTTTGCCCTATACAGCTGCATATCATGTGGTTTAACCTGATACTCCCTCTCCAAATACTCTGACATTGCTTTATCTGACATTTGTGGGTCGGCCTTGAGTAAAGGACCAAGCTTCTCAGCTATCCACCTAGAGTTTGCATTCTTGTTCGTAGGCTTTCTTTTGCAGGTATGGGTAGGGTTGTATGTTTTTATCATAAATGATACCCCATCTGCCACAAGAGATGCATGAACTCTCCAAGGACAGCCTATAGCTGCACAAATTGCAGTTACTCTTTTTTTTTCATTTTTAAGTCTCAATATGTCAATACCTTTGTGAACTGCATAATCAGCTAAGGCAGCCCGGAACATGTGAATATTCCCATATACCTTACCCTTCTCCAACATGAAACCTTTTTCTCTTTCTACTTCCCTTTCATCATCAGACTCCAACCCTTCAAATTCATCACTGCTCTAGTGTATCTCTTCTTCATCATTACTAGTAGCTTTCCCTTCTTCAACATTTGCCTCCTCTGAATCCTCTTCAGTAGAGGTATCTTCCCAATCTTCTTCACCACTATCACTCCACTCTGCATCATCTGTTGAGGACTGATTTCCACAGCTTTCTTCAACTGTCTCAACAGCCTCCACAACTCTTGGTTCACTAATAGGTACCACCTGAACTTCATGAACATGAGTAGCCTCCTTATCTCTTGGTTCACTGATAGTTCTTGGTTCACTGACAAATCTTCTCACAACTGTTTTCTGAATCCTTCTCTTCCCAACATTTTGGTCCACATTAACTCCCATCATATTGAATCTCCCTTTCCTATCCATGATTGTCTTTGAATATCCATTGATGGCATTAGGATATTCATCAAAAACATTCACATCATAGACATGCAAATGAAATTCTGATCCTTGTTGGTTAACTTGAAACATTTTTTGCACCTTCCCATCAGAATCAATTTCCATTTCCACATCGATATCCTCCATTGCACATTTAACTTTGAAGGATATACTCTTTTCTTCGGGTATATGCCTCAAAACAGAGTTATATATGTCATAGATGACATCAATGTAGGAATACAAATCGGAATCCAGAACTTTAGGCTGCGAACGATTTTCATAATGATATACCACCTTGCAAACTGACATTTTGAATCTGCAAGGATTTAAATCACATCACATTGAAAATTTTAGTGAGTAAATTCTGAAAAGCAATAGAAATATATTTATATTTCTATCAAGTGGCTGAAAATTAAAGCATGTACTAAGAAAAACAGAGAATAAGCTAAAGGAAAACACCGAATAGTATAGAAATTCATCATTCAATGCTGTACTATAGGTGGTGCAACCCTTGGCACCAGCAAATCCGTAAGTAATTCAACTCCTCTCCTAGTAAACACCAAATAGAATCATTTCTTTTGCATTACATTGGTTGCCATCCCTGAAGCAAGAACTGATCACATTTGCTATACTTTGTGCAAACAGTTGAGTCAGTTGGAGGATCTAATTGTTTGGATGAGAAACTGCAGCCCTTCTAACTTTTAGGAAGTTATATGGGAAGATAGATGTGGATCTCCAAGCAAATGACACTATACAAGTGACATTGCAGAACAACTACAACATTTACAATTTTAGTGGAGAGAAGAAAATTGTATTTTCTACCACTAACTGGCTTGGGGGAAAGAACAACTTTTTTTGGCATTGCATATCTCATAGTTGGTGGATTGTGCTTCTTTCTAGCCATGGTCTTCACTGTTATATATCTGTTCAAGCCAAGGTACCAATCCTTTCTATGCAGAGAATACCTAATCCATATATCACTGATGCTTGTGTTCTGTTTTCAGACGGCTTGGAGACCCTTTGTATTTGTCATGGAACAGTAATCCTGAAGGACACTAAAAAGGACTAAAAAGGACACTAAAATTTCTGGATTAAACAATGACAATACCAGTCCATTGACTTAATCCCCAAAATCCCCAGAAGGAAGCATCTTAAAAAATGGGGACGTCGTCTCTATTTAAAATAACTCATGGAGATTTTCCCACTGTAGGTTTTCAGTTGGGGCAGAATCCTTGATTCAGAGAATTCTGGATTCAAATCCTGAAACTAAGTATTTGAAGAAATACCTGGAGAAGAATTTGTTGGGTAGGGTAGGAATCCAAGGATCAATCCAAATACCTGGAGAAGAATTTGTTGAGACGCCAAGCAGTGCTGAAGAAAACCCCGCGAAGAAGAAAACCTACGAGAAGACCTGGACTTCGAACTCGCCAAGCAGTGCTGAAGAAATACCAGGAGAAGAAATACCCGGAGAGAAGACAGACCCTTCGTTGAGAAGAAATACCAGCTGACAAGTAAGATCCTTCGTAGTCCTGTAAGAGCATTATTGTTCAATCGAAGTATTCTACAGTTTAAGATGAAGGAAGAGATGGAGGAATAAGAGGCATACCTGGAGAAGAAACTCTGAGCCGCGAAGCCGTGGAGAAGAAAACCTAGAAGAAAACGGAAGTGAAGAGAAGAGAAGAAAGCGAAAGTGAAGAGAAGAGAAGAAAACGGAAGAAACTATGAGCCGCGAAGCCGTGGAAAAGAAAAAACCTAGAAAAAAAAACGAAACTGAAGAGAAGAAAAGGAATTTTCGTGGAGGAGAGAACTGACAAGAAAATGTTTTAGTCATTTTTAGTGTCCTTAGTAAGGGTATTTTCGTCTTAAAAAAAAGTAACCCTCTGCCGTTAAGTTGAAACTAACGGTAAGGATGAGATTGTATGATACCATCATTATAGGGGTATTCTGTGTAACTTTTGAAAAAGCAGGGTACTGTTGTGTAATTTCACTACTGTAGAGGGGGTGTCTGTGTAATTTACCCTTTACAATATTTTGTTGAGAAATTTTTATTCATACTACCTCTCTTCGACTTTGCCATAATTTCAACCCCTACCCTAAAGTTTCATACAATTACAGTTGATCCCTTTTTGCAGACTACACTAACCATAAAATTAAAAGGACATATTTAACCTTCATGGGCTTAGGGTAAATAAGGCCATTCATAAGGTTGAAATGATAAGTTTAACCTTCATGGATTCTAAAGCAATATTAAAGGGACATATATTTCAAATCTCCTCTCCCAAACCCTTCTTTTAGCAAATCACCTCCAGCGAGAGCAACTCTGGCAATATCCTTTATGTAAAGCCGCTGAACCCAACCGTTACATGCAGCTTCTATTCTAATGGAGAACGAGAAATCCCCATCTGTAGCCCCGTGCTCTAAAATAGTGCTAGAGACTCATCCAAATTTGACACCGGAATAGGAGGCACGAGGCATCTAGTGTATAGAGGCATGAGGAAGAGGCACAAGGGAAATGGGTATCAGAATTTAGGGATCCCATGAACAAATCCAGAATATTGTTGGACTCCTTCTCCATACCTGAGATGGGTGCCAGAGTCTATGATGTCGCTGCTTATTGCTTTAATGGATCTAAAGCATTGTTTAATTTACCCGATGAGGCTTACTTCCTCGGCCTTCCACGTCCACCGCTGGGGACATTTAAAGGGTTGTTGCTATTGTGGTCGCAAAATCAGCAATATCAGGGAAGGAAGAAAATATTGTCTTCAAGGGTGAGCTTCTAAACCTTGGGATTCCTTTGTAAGATATTTTATGGGCTAAATTAATTATAAGGTTAGTTGGTTCAGTAGGAGTCTAGTTACAGGTAGACCGGTTTAAGCATGATTAGAGATGAACCACCTGGTCCACTGTGGGACTAGTACAGGGTTGTGGGTGGTATTATAAATACCAATGGTTAGGGTCTCCACACCCACGGTATTATTTTTTTCTCTTGTTCCCATATGCAGAGAGAAGGTCAAGGGAACCCGATAGGGTGTGGAAGACTCTGATCCAAGCATTCCAAGCATTCAAAGCAAAGAAAACGGTTGAAAATCAATCTATAGCAAGAGGTATGTGTCTTATCATCTCTTTTCAATACCCATTGTATTCTAGTAATCTGTGTGGTGTGTTCATTAGGGTTCATGGGAAATCCTATGAAAAAACCCAAAGGGGATCTAAAAAATCTTACAGTGGTATCAGAGCCAACTACACAGACCTAGGATCGATGGGAAAGCATTGTTAAAACTTTATGTTTGATTAGATTGGAAAAGAGAGATTTTTCTCTCAAATTTTTCATATGAACCTGTCCAGGGTTTGGACCCTCGAAAATTTTTTGGGCCATTAAAAAGTAAAATAAATCATATAGGATTGTAGGTCTCAGAGAAACGGAGTCGGTGACATAAGGTGGGTCACCGGAAGTAACCTGACATGCTTTTTCAGGCGGTGCGTGAGTTCCACGAGCCTGCGGCTATTTAAAAAAAAAAAAAAAAAAAAAAGGAGTAGGGCTGATGTCACTTGGTCAGCCCCGTACTGAACCAAGCCGATCTGGGCCAGTCCAGGACCGAACCTAGGCCCAGACCAGCCCAGCCAGGCCCAAGGGGACCCATGAACCTAACTCAGTTGCATGTGCGGTTTGCACGTTTGACCTCGAGACCCGACCCATTAGCCCAAATGTTTGACCCAGGAACCCGAACGATGGACCCAAATTTGTGACCTGAGAACCCGACCCAACGACCTGGGAACTTAACCTGGAAACTCGGATGGGTGGGGTGGTTGGGCCGACAGTTGAACCACTGGTCTGTAGTTCGATTTAAGACCAGACCGTTTGATTCTGTCTGGACCAAAGCATTTTAAAAAAAAAGGGTTTAAATAGTGGATTCGGTCCACCCATAACTGAACCCAGCCAGACCAAACCGAGGCAAGATGAACCGTCCAAAACCGATTCAGGTTATATAAAAGGTAAGTCGACTCTGATCGACAATTGTGGGTGCTAGGAGTGTCGAATTTTGATGTGGTTTTTTGCATTGTGTTCGTATTTTTGTGCTATACAATTTGGTACATAGTTTGACACAGTTTGTTGATTTAGAAAATTTATTTTTGACTAAAAGGTGTCCCAAATTAATCTGGTTTGCAGTTTTTTGCTTGTTTGTTAGTTATTTTTGTATCAGATGCTTGTAGAAGGTTATGTGTGCATGAGATTTTATTTATTGACCCACAAGGTGCTGCAAAGTAGGGTGGGATATCACTATGGAATTGGGTGAAACCCACCAAAGTGGTACACCTAGTTTCATCATGATGTCTTCAAATTCAAAATTCATGTATTTGTAAATGCTTGTGTAAAGGCGATGTACACCCAAAGGTGGAATTGTCAAGTTTTGATCAAATTAAGGTTTGTGGGTGTCATGTGAAGATTGGGTGGAATCCATCAAAGTGGTACACTCAGTTCCGAAATGATGGTCCTCAAATCCCAAATTTATGCATTTACATATACAATAAAGGATATATTTAATACACTGTTCTTCATAGTATGAAAAGTAGCTAAGAAAGACAGTGTTAACCCAAATGTGGCATTGTCAAAGTTACAGGTATGTTCATACACATGAGTTGAAAGGATTTTGATTTTAAGGGGTCTCATTAACCCAAATGTGGTGGGATTTTCAACAGTCATTATTCTTTCACAGTCACTGCACAGAAACTGAGAAGACCACTACATGTTTATCCCAAAAGAGAATGTGTAGTTAGTTAACTCTTGAAAAATAATATTTATTTGCATGAATGATTTATACGGTTAATGCAAGTAAAGGGTATGTGTATGAATCTTCAGTTGTTTGATATTGTATTTAAACTCATACACTGATGTGTTCATCCAAGTATGACTGTCCCAAAGAATATTTTGATATCTATCTTTTTCTATTCAGGACAAAGTATAAATAAATATAAATTACATGTGTTTATATGAGTCTTGTATAATTTATCTATTGCAGGACATTTGTGTTTGGACTTATATAATGATGATGGTTTATGTCTCTTAGGATGTCTGTCTTAGTAAATGTATCATATGGTTTGGTAGTTTCTTTCCCACTCTTCCTAGGACAAAGAATAAAATTTATTATGAAAAGGTTGGAGACTAGTCTAGGATCGTTTGACCTAGATGTATCTTTCATAGTAGTTTACATAAGTTGTGAGGTATTATACTATTGAGGTTATGTGTAGCAGTATTAAGATGAGAAATATTGCGAAGGGATTATCTAAGAAAAATTCAAAGGATAAGAATAATGTTTTAGAGGGGGTCAGAAGATAGTTTATTAACCTAGCTCTCTAGTACCAGTTATGTTGGAAACGGTAATGAGAGGAAATATTTTTGGAAGTTATCAACTATCACTGAAAAGCTCAAGGACAATGAGACCACCGTAATTGATATATTAAATATTCCTTTCCTTGTTGGAAAATATATTTAGATCTAGGTGGCTTACATTACCAAAGGGGAGAAATAGTTAGTGAGAAAATTGTTGTTAGGTAACTCCAAGGTGGATTACTCAAAGATGGGTAGATTGACCAAAGATAGATGTTTAGACCAAATATTGTTAAGTCAGATAAGCATATCTAGAAAATGATAATGATTCTAGGACTCCCTAGGTCTTTGGGGTAGGAGGGTCTTGAAGACTGTTGGCTTAAATATTGTAAAGTTTCTTTTACATTAAAATATTTTTTCTGCTCTTGATTTTACTTTGTTTTATGTTTATTGTTTGACTTAACATATTGTTCACATATTAAAAATGTAATGATGTTATTTAAAATATCAGAATGTAAGGTTTTCTTTTTCAATTAAATGAAAAGAAATTATGCTTATGATGTTGTAAGGTAAATGACTACATGTAATCACTACAAGAATTTTCACCTTTTACGACAGTTTTTTTCCGTCTTAAATACTTTTTCCCGTCGTAAATGCCCTTTTACGACGGTTATTTACCGTCATATAAAGTCATACTATTGTCGTATAAGACGGCGTCGTAAATGTTAACGACGGTAATCAGTGGTCGATTGGAAAAGTTTATTTACGACGGTAAAAATAAAACGTCGCAAATAATAATATTTAACGACGGTAGCACAAAACTGTCACATAAGGGATGTTTTATACGACGATATAGTTCCGTCGTTAATGGTAATAATGTTCACAACGGTAGGTATATTCCGTCGTATAATATAATATTTGCGACGGATAAATATTTCCGTCGCAAAAAGTAACTTTTTTGTAAAATAATTTCAGTTCACGTGTAACAGTCCCTCTTCACAATCTTATTGCTTTTAACCCCACAATACTGGGACTACCATATCGACCACCCATTGTTTCCTCATTTTACAATCTATAGTTGGCTTCAAACCCTACCAATAAATGCATAAAGAAGTAAGGGTCAAGAATAAGAATAGCATGCCATTCTAAACTATAGTCAACACTAAATACTAAGAATCAACATGAAAGCACAAGAATATTGAACATCGTCTATTAGACCATAATAATCATATTAAACTAGTTAGACATAATGAAGAGGCCTACCTCATCCTTTGTACCTGGTTCCATGGTTGTTCCTTTGATACGTAAGGATGGATGTTCTTGTGATCTCGCATTCACACTAAACACTCCATTCAGACTAGTTTTTGCGGCAAAAATAGAGAAAGGCATTTATCTATAAGTCATAATCTATAGCATGGAAAGATAACCATTCCAAATTAGCAAATAAGTTTGGATTAGTTATAAAAATAAATCAAATCTGTTTTCTTGAAGCAAATTTGTCTGCAACTTTATTTCATAAAAAAAATCTAGAACTTTATTGCAAATGAGTTTCTTCTTGGTAGTATCCAAACTGTTATGATATAGTGAACACACAAAACACAAAGACAAACATCAGACTGCAAACTAAGAAAAATTAAGAATCCTCAAAGATCCTTTTGACTCTCTCTAAGGAATATGTGATGCATCCCAAAGGGTTAAGCTCTGGACTGAACACCACTAACAATCCTCACAATCTTCCAAAATGTAGAATAATTGAATAAATTAACCATCAATGCATTCATAATCCATAAAGTTTACTACTGATGCAAAAGGATTTCTTTTTTCCCATTAGAAGAGACCTCAAATATTTCCAAAGTAGTATTGATCCCATCGAACTTATAGCATATAAGTCTCCGCCAGTTAAAAGGTCTCCCTCACCTGCAGCAGTAGAACAACATTCAATTAATTAAATATCAAGCAAATCCATTAAATTTTCATCATGATGTCATGTTAAAAGATTATCTAATTTTTTGGGTTGGAACTCCCATAGGATATCTTTGTCCAAAGCTAGGACGGAAACCCCACGAGGTGTGTAGACATCACCAAATATTTTTAGCAATAGTTTTCAAAGGCCTCTGCAATAAGAAAGGAGAAGAAATGCAAAAGAATTACACAAAATAAACATCCAAACAATAAAAACATTGTATGAACCATAAACCCATTAAATGGGCAAGGAGAAGAAGAAAGAAGCACAAAAACAGCATTGACAAACGAACAACAAATGTAATGTCCAACAAAAAATCTCTTAATGGTCAATGGCCCTAACTTGGTTAGATATATCCCTAAAACCTTTCAAACCAGAAATTATTGAAGGCCAAAATAAGTAGGATAACAGTGAACAATTTTGTGAGAGTTAATGGCCAATCATATATAGAATTGATGTAAGATCACAATATGTGCTTCAAGATAATTTAGCTTATAGAAAATTAGATTTCTTCACGAAGCTAACTTGAAGCAAGTTTCTTTTTTAGCTTCTTGAGCAAGTAATATTTCATGTTCTCTTAGAATTTAAAAACTAATAGAAAAGGTTTATTATCTTAAAAAAAAAACCTCAAGATGCAATTTTGGGTACCTAGAATTGGATTATCAACTACATTATTTCTTATTTTAATCCATAAAGAAATTTCCTCCATAAAAAATTCAGGTATGCTTACTATTAAGCCCTGCATTCATCTAAACAGAAATACTATCATATGCATCCCCTTAGTGTATGTGAAAATGAAGACCAGATGTCAGCTCAACATGTAAGTAGTATATGTAGAGTTAAAAGCTAAACCATTCTCCTTGTATATTTGGAATTTAAATGCTTTTAAAATATTTTCTTAAATGCTGTATAATGAATGCCCTTTTGGTAAATGGTTTGCTACTTAAAAGAAGCAAAATGAACATATAGCACTCAAATTCAAACCTCCTATACTTAGATATTTGCTCAATAATTGTGTGCAATAGAAACTTACATGGATGTTGTTTTGTACATCAGGGCCTTATCAAAGAGAAGGGTACCCCGTGGGCCAGTCAATATGGGCTTTAAATCCTGCTTTAAGTCTGTTGCTAGATCATATCTAACAGCTTTGTCATATAAACCAACTCCCGACTCAAAAGTATAAAGCATAATTAGTTAATGTCAAGCGACCTGCCAAAAGTAAGTTATTCCACCAAAATGAGTAACTCCTCAAAGTCAAAAAGTGGGTTTACTCCAATAGTACACCAGTATCATGGCATGTAATTAACTCAGACCTTAAACAAATTCACATTACATTGGCTGATCCATCAGAATGTAGGAGACACAATGAAACCCATAAAACATGTCCCTCAGCCAAATGTGTTGCAGAGATTCCAATGTGATGCAGAACTGGCTGGCTTATTTAAGAAGTTTTCAGAGGTAAAAAAACAAGTGTTAAGATGTTTTTAGGGAGACTCAAACAGGAACCTTCTACTACTAAACTGCTAATATGTGTTGTTGTTGTTTAATAGCCTCATATTTACCTTTATTTCATTCTTCCTAACTTTTACAATTTTAACTATTGTTGTTGTTCAATACCTTTGGAAGTTGAAACATTTTCAAAAACACAGCTAGAGAACTTCAGTACCCGAGATGTTATACGTTGAAAAAGGTGGGGCAAAAGAAAGTAGAAGAAATATTCCATATATAAAAGAAACAAATATAGATGCAATTACAATGTAATTAGATATATGACTGGCACTGAAGTCTGAACAAATTAAATGACCACTGCCATAACATAAAATTTCAAACTATAGCACGTAGTGGGTAAGAAAAATTACTTCACCACAACCTTGTATGAGAGAGACAAGGCAATGCTGATCCAACGAAGTACAAGGAAGCATCATTGCAAAAGATTGTTTCTCACTTGCCAAAGCCTCAATTTTATCTGCCAGCACCATGTCCATTTAGAATGCTTCAAATTTTGATTTTTAACGACCACACAAAATTTCCTTTCTATTCTATGGAGTTACTTGATCTTGATACTACGAAAAGCTCATTAGATCATGCTTAAAGGATTAAGTTAGCTATGACATAGCATCAGACAAATATGTCATGAGTTACCTAATCTTCCATTTTGAGTACTTTTTCTAGATCAACATAGCATCAGATAATCTTTGACAAAAGAATTCAATTTGTAACCAAAATATAAACAAATAACTTAAGAAGATATCCACTTACATCAAGTTGTATATTTTTTTGAATCGAGTCAGAAGTTTTATATGTTATCTTGATAACAAGTGGAATTTATGGGCTTTCCATCCCAACTTTATAGAATTTTAGTGTAGACAGTAAATCTTAATTTCCATGCATGATCATTATATTGACTGACCAAATAGGATGCCAGTTCAAATGTCCAGTATACAGGCTGGTTGAAAGAATTGCTTACCTAGATTAAGACCTCTCTGAAGTCCTTTGACATTGTTCCTGATTCGCTACATTGGTTAAGTGTAGGATTTCAATATAAATCCAAAGAAACTTGATTCTATTCGAATCCCATATGGAATGTAAAATACATCTGAGTTATAACACAATCATTAAAATAAATAGGACATACATTTTCGTAAGAGATTGTTTTCCGACCTTTTCTTTACGCCTGATTCCTGCAGAGTTCTTCTACAGTCTCCTCTCCCTTAGGTATGGATCCTCCTGATTATGCACACAGAGAGAGACTATAGGGACCCTGCATATATATATATATATATATATATATATATATATATATATATATATATATATATATATAATGTTTTAAAATTCAAATCTATCCCAATCCCATAATAGGATAGATTTGATTTATATTTGGTAAGGGATAATTAATTATCCTTGATTGGATTCCCACCAGTCAAAATAGGTAATGAAGATAATGTTGCCCATAATAGAAAATAGCAAAAAGATTTTACAATCTCCCACTTAGGCTACATTATTTCACAAGACTATTAAAAACTAGTATGGCCATGGAAACCATTAATTAAAAAAAAACCGAATTATCCCAAACCTCATACCTTCCAACAAACAGACTAATGTTGAACAACAGCAGAAGATACACCTCAATTATATGGCATACAACTTTCTGTTATTCCGAACATAAGTCTCCTTGTTTATTTTGACTTTGGCTTACCGCCTCTGAAACTCGGCTTAATACTGCCTTTTGAGACTTGGCTTAATACTGCCTTTTTGGGTCCTGGCTTAATACTGTCTTTTGTGACTTTGCTTAATACTGCCTTTTGGGTCCTGGCTTAATACTGCCTTTTGTGTTCTGGCTTAATACTGTCTTTTTTAGACTTGGCTTAATACTGCCTTCTTTGTTCTGGCTTAATACTGCCTTTTTGAGACTTGGCTTAGTACTGCCTTCTGTGACTTGGCTTAATACTGCCTTTTAAGACTTGGCCTAATACTGCCTTTTGTGACTTGGCTTAATACTGCCTTCTTGAGACTTGGCTTAATACTGCCTTCTGTGTTCTAGCTTAATACTGTCTTTTTGAGACTTGGCTTAATACTGTCTTCTGTGACTTGGCTTAATACTGCCTTTTGAGACTTGACAAATTGAATAAAGCTTTCACTTAGACTAGTAAGAGTGCAAATGTTAAATCATGAAAAAACAATTGTATTAATCACTATGTCCATAAAACCACAGACAAAATACTACAATCAAGTATCAATGTAAATATATGATTTTACAAAATTAGATCAAAAGATTCAACTATGCCTATGCAAGAAACATGATCCTTGAAGATTCCCACTGGTAGAGCTTTTGTTAATGGATCAGCAACCATATCTACCGTCGAGATTTTTTCTACAATGATGTGGTTATCATCAACTTTTTCCTTTATTAACAGATACTTGATATCAATGTGCTTTGAAACACCAGTTCTCTAATTATTCTTAGAGAAAGATATAGCTGACTGATTATCACAATACACTAATAATGGTCTGGAAATGATTTCCACAGTCTTCAGACTAGAAATGAAATTCCTCAGCCAGATTGCCTACTTTGTGGCTTCGAACAATGCCACGACCTCTGCCTCCATCGTAGAAGATGCCAAAATTGTTTTCTTCACACTCTTCCAAGAAATAGCTCCTCCAGCCATCATAAAGATGTATCCTAAAGTAGATTTCCTGTCATCAGGGCATCCGCTGTAATCTGCATCAGAATAACCCATAATCTCAAGGGTATCATTGCTGCTATAGGTAAGCATATAATCTTTTGTCCTCTGTAAATATCGCAAGACTTTCTTTACAGCTATCCAGTGAGCCAAACCTGTATTTGACTAAAAACGTCCCAAAACACTTACTGCAAAAGCGATATCAGGCGAGTGCAGACCTGTGCATACATAAGGATGCCTACTGCAGATGCATAAGGCTTATCAGTCATAGACCTTCTTTCAATCTCATTCCGAGGGCACTGGGTCTTGTTTAACTTGTCTCCCTTGCTGATGGGTGGCTCACTAGTTGAACAGTTTGACATATTGAATCTCTTGAGTACACGATCAATATAAGCCCTTTGAGATAGTCCCAATAGTCTACGTCTTCTGTCACGACTGATTTCAATACCCAGTACAAAAGAACCCTCACCCATATCTTTCATTTCAAAGTTCTCTGACAGAAAATGCTTGGTCTTTGCAAGTAAATCCAAATCACTACTGGCAAGCAAAATGTCATCTACATATAATACCAGAAAAATGAACTTGCTCCCACTAATTTTGTAATAAATGCATTGATCAATAGCACTCTCAACAAAACCAAAAGATAATATAATCTGGTGGAACTTTAAATACCATTGTCTATAAGCTTTTTTGAGACCATAAATGGATTTGTTGAGCTTACAAACCATTCCTTCCTTGCCTTGTACCTTAAAACCTTCTGGTTGGCGCATGTAAACTTCCTCAATCAAGTCTTTATTCAAAAAGGCTGTTTTGACATCCATCTGATGTAATTCTAGATCATAATGCGCCACAAGTGCCATAATAACTCTGAAGGAATCCTTCGAGGAGACTGAAGAAAATGTC
Source organism: Protea cynaroides (assembly GCA_028583415.1). Lineage (NCBI taxonomy): Eukaryota > Viridiplantae > Streptophyta > Magnoliopsida > Proteales > Proteaceae > Protea > Protea cynaroides. Next base: position 20,004,532 of record CM053276.1, read on the forward strand.
TCCTTGAAGTCAACTCCCTCTCTCTGTGTGAATCCCTTAGCTACTAGTCTGGCCTTGTAGCGCTCAATTCTTCCCCTGGAGTCACACTTAGTCTTGAAAATCCATTTGGAGCCTATGGGTTTACAAGAATTAGGTAAATCTACAAGTGTCCAGACACCGTTGTTAGCCATGGATGACAATTCATCTTTCATAGCTTCCAACCATTTTGGTGCATTAGAACTATTCATGGCATCCTCAAAGCTAGAGGGATCTATTGCTTGACCAATGTAAAATTCTCCTTCAGTCAAGTATAGAATGAAATCAGAAGAAATAACACTCTTGCGTTGTCTAGTAGATCTCCTGACCATTTCTTCAGGTTCTGCAATCAACACTGGTGTCGTAGGTGGATCAGGTACCTCAATCCCCGTAATGTGCTCTGTCATTGGTGGGACCAAGGGATGCATAACAGTAGGCATAATAGTGCTGGGAATCACTGAATTAGGAAAGACAAGGACTTCATCAAATTCCAAGCTTCTTGGTTCTACTAATTCACAGGAGTCTTCAATGAACTTGGCATGAACAGTCTCAACTATCCGATTGGTAGAATTGGGACAGTAAAATCTAAATCCCTTGGATCTAGTAGGATAGCCAACAAAATGGCAACTAACTATCCTTGGATCCATAACTTTTTCATGAGGATTATATAATCTGGCTTCTGCTCTGCATCCCCAAACATGTAGATGATTCAAGCTCGGTTTTCTACCAGTTCATAGCTCAAAAGGTGTTTTGGGAACAGATTTACTTGGCACCCTATTGAGTATGTAAGTGGTAGTTTTTAGAGCTTCCCCTCACAAAAAATCTGAAAGATTGGTGTTACTAATCATACTTCTCATCATGTCTTTTAGAGTCTTATTCCTTCTTTCGACAACTCCATTTTGTTGAGGGGTTCCTGGCATGGAATATTGAGCAATAATGTCATGCTCTTGTAAGAACTTGGCAAAAGGACCAAGGTGTTGAGTAGAATTACCTGGCTTACCATACTATTCACCTCCTCGATCTGATCTAACAACTTTTATCCTTTTTGACAGAAAATTCTCCACTTCCATTTTATATATCTTAAAGACATCCAGTGAACTAGATTTGTCAGCCAATAGGTAGACATAACCATATCTTGAATAATCATCAATAAATGTAATAAAATATCGATGACCTCCAATGGAAGGAGAGGGAAAAGGACCACTGATGTCAGTATGAATCAGTTCCAACAAGTCATTGCTGCGAACTGACTTCTTCTTCCTGTTTCTAGTCATTTTTCCCTTGATATAGTCTACACAGACAGGCATATCATCAAATTGTAAAAGTTTCAGAATTCCATCAATGATAAGTCTTTTCATACGCTCCACTGAAATATGTCCTAAGCGCCTGTGCCAAAGAGTAGAGGAAGACTCATCCAGCATAGGACGTTTAGAAGACACATTCAAAACCATAGAAGGTGCTAAATTCAATTGATATAAACCATTCACTACCCTTCCATTTCCAACTACAGAAGAATTCAGACATAAATCAAAACCATTCTTATTAAAACTTAAACTGTATCCATTATTTACTAGTCTTGACACAGAAATCAGATTCTTCTTCATTAAGGGAACATATACAGTGTCTTCCAAATCTATAAAAATTTCTAAAGTTAGAAACAGTCTAACTACTCCAATGGCCTCCACTGCAACTTTCACACCGTTCCCTACAAACACGCTAATCTCATCCCTGCTTGGTGCTCTGCGGCTTAAAAATCCCTACAAGGAATGGGTAACATGAATTGATGACCCAGAGTCAATCCACCAGGAATCTACAGGAGCATCAACTAGAAAAAACTCAAAATATACTAGAGATAGATGAGTACCAGATTCTTTCTGCTTATTCAACCAGGCCTGCCTACCTCGACAGTCTTTCTTCATGTGTCCCTTCTTTTTACACCAGAAGCACTCTACGCCATTCATGTCTTTCTTGTCATCATTTTCTTTTAAGGTATATGATTTATCATAGGATTTTCCATTTCCCTTCTTAGAAAATTTTTTCTTCTTCTGAGGTCCTACACCTCCAATTCCCCTTCCCTTTTTAGGAAAAGGTTTATGCTGAACCAAATTTGCACTCTCAGGTTTCTTCTTTTTCAATCTATCCTCTTCTTGAGAGCAAAAGGAAATCAAATCGTCCAAACTCCAACTCTCTTTCTGAGTATTGTAAGATACATGAACCTGACTATATTCATTTGGGAGAGAAGTCAAGGCAAGATAAACCAAAAAATCATCATCCAAAGAGGTTCCCAACCCCTTTAGTTTTTCCCTTTTTGCAACCAATCCGAGTATGTGTTCTCGAATACTGCCATTTGAATCAAATCTTGATCCAGTTAGAGCTGCCATCAGACTAATTTTGAGACTTTTATTTGTCACATTAAATTTCGTCTGTATCTCCGTCATGTATTCTTTTGCAGTATCTTTCATCTAGAAACTACCACGAAGAGATTCAGAAACAGAATTTTTCATTAGGATTAGAGATTTTCTATTAGAAGCTTCCCACATCTCCATTTTCAGAATCTGAGCAAGAGAGCTCTCAGGAGTAATTGGAGCAAGTTTCTCCTCTCTGAGAACTAAGTCCATATCCAACATGCTGAGTTAGGTTTCCACTGCCTCATACCATTTTTGGTAATTAGAACCAGTCAATACAGGTAAAGAGGCTAATACATTTGCAGTTATCGACATCCTGAGATGAAAATTACTATATGAGTTTACTTTTAAAACATGTATGCACTTAATATATCCAACAGCAGAATAAATAAATAAGAGGTGAAGCAGAATGGATGTGAAGCAAATTTCCCTTCCCTAAGAGTCAACCGCACTACATACTTATCCTTTGGGATAAGCATGCACTAGTCCTCTTAGATATCCAGGCTGAACCGCCAAGGAATGATGGCTTCGACAAAATTTCATCACCTTTGGGTGATTGAAAAATCCTCAGTCGAACATCCTTAAATTAATTTCTTTTCTTAAGAGTCAACCACACTACACATTTATCCTTTGGGATAAGCATGCACTGGTCCTCTTAGATATCCAGGTAAAACCGCCAAAGAATGATGACTTCAGAAGATTTCATCACCTTTGGGTGAATGAAAAATCCCTTAGTCGATCATCCTTAATCAGTGAGTGCATAGTTTATTCACAACCATCTATTCCTGCATCCGTTCCTGTCCCTGCTTCCCTTCATTCGGAGCCTTGAAACAACTCTCGCTAGGTTTTGAATCACAGAAGACTTTGGAGAAAGCTCTCGATCTTCACATATTTCCCACTCCTCCTAAAAGACAAGAACTAGAAGCTAGTCGAAAGAGTGTTACTAACATAACTGGACAATGCCACCTTTGTGTGTGCATTATCAATGCTTGACTACTCTTGTATAAAATAAAATTCTTGAATTTGCAGACATAACCATGCAGTAGGTGTGCCACTTTGGTGGGTTTTTGTAAGACCCGTGTCAAACTAACCCGGTCTTACCACCTTGAACCAGGTTTACCCATCATGGTCGAGTCAAGTGGACCAAGGGCGTGATGGAGATCGAGATCCCAGGTATAAAATCGACCCAAAAATACTTAATTTTAGGGGAGAGTCGCATACCCAGCCAAGTAGGGTCGGACCTCCCAAAACAGAATGTCAGACCCTCAGATTTGAAGGGAGGGTCGGACAGCTTAAGACCCTAGGGTCGACGGGATCATCGACCCTCCCATCGACCCTCGGTTTCTGACGAATATAGAAATTAGGAAATTTCCTAATTTTCTGTTGGGATTCTTCCAAATCTCAATGGGACTATTATAGGACATTCCTACTCTATTTAAAGGATGTCCCTAAGCCACTTTCACTCCTTTCACAACCCTAATTGAATTGAGAGAAAGAGAGGAGAAGGAAAAGAGGAAGAAAGGAGACAAGGAGGAAGGCTTAGCAAAAAAGAGAAGAAATTCCAGAGAAAAGTAATCTTCTCAGGTATGGATACTAATTCCATGAGTTTCTACAGACCTTAGGATAGATATGGTTGAGTGTAGGATTTCGGAGAAACCCAAACCATCCATCCATGGTTAGGTTTTCATGGAAAACCATAGGAGGATGCACGAAAACTATTTAGATGGATTATACATGATTCTAGATCATGGAATGACTGTTGAATGAATGTAGGAAGCAAGCCATAGGACCCCAAACACGAAGAGTGGATTTAAAAGTGGAAATTGGACCAGAGTGCATCGAGGGTCGCACCGAGGGTCGATAGACCATCCGACCCTAGGTGTTTCTGACCATCGACCCTCAGCATTCGGGAAGTCCAGAAAGAGGGGAGGGTCGATAGACCCATCGACCCTAGCATCGACCCTCAGTTGACAGAATGGTTTTAAATTCTGAATTAATTCTAATTAAATTCTATCGACTTTGTTAGGTTTGCTAGCAATATAATAAAGTTATAACGGTGATTCTAAAGCTTGGAAAAATATCTTTTAGCAAGCTAAGGTGAGGAACCTTAACCCCAAACTAAATTGGTTAATAATAAACTGTTTTCTATTCTTGAGTCCTATGCCATGTTGATTCTATGTGAATATGTTGTAATGTGCATACAGCATGCCATCCAATATTTCTATTACTTGTTCATGCATATTTACTTTATTGTTTATAACATGATGATGATGATGATGATGATAGGAATAGGCATGTGCTTGTATGTGTGTGGTTGATGTGCTTGATGCGAGCGAGTATCAGGGGAGGTGTGATGAGAACATCAATAAACGTTAACCTTTGGCGGGTCTCAGCACTTTAGCTCTATCTCTAACTCAAGTCTTGTGCATTGACATCGTCGTATCGCCATTACCTTAGCGGAACTATTATGTCATAGAGTATCAGGGGAGGTGGTCTCGGTCCTTGTAGTCTCTGACTCTACCGGGGGGCCTTAGCTCTATCTCTATGGGCATTCTGAGGGATGCTGGGGTGAGGCCTTGGATACACTGTTTGGCATTAGGATTGGTTAGCAGCGAGCCCAGTTTGCAAGCCCTCGCTAACAGGGGCTTACGTGTTGGTATAGCATTATATAGCAATAAACGTTAACCTTTGTTGTATAATGTTATGGTAGGGTGGATGGGGACGACGATAAACGTTAACCTTCGGGCGGGCTTCCACACCCTGTGTATAGAGGCGGTGTCAATAAACGTTAACCTTTGACCACCCAACCTTTCTATTGCACATTGCAAACTATAAACCAGACCAAAGATATAAATTGACTTTTTGCATGCATATGTATTGTTGCATTGTTTTGGCTACTCACTGAGCCGTGTTGTGTGCTCACCCCTCGACGTCGAATATTTTTTGTTGATGATGCAGGTTATACAGTCGAAGATTATATGAACGCGTCTACATACGGGAATGTAGCAGCCATAGACGCTGGAGCTGAAGATGATACACATGACTCCTCTTGCGAGTGCAACTCGTGTGTATTCGATTAAATATTTTATAGATTTCTTTATTGGGTTTATAAGACATGTATTTGGTACTTAAATATTTATGTCTCAGTTAAACACAGAATAATTTGCTATTATTTATGGATATCATTCTAGTTCTCAGTTCATTTATTTACAAGATTTCCGCTATTGTGTATTACTCTGATTATGATTGTGGATGTGTGTAAAGTTTAGATAACGCGGGGATGGTCTATTAGAGATCCTGGTTGAACCGTTGGTTATTTAGCGGTTCATCACACCATTCTGAACAGTGTGGAATTGGGGTGTGACAGTTTTACTCTATTGCACAATTATATCTATAAATTCTTCTATGTAGTCATATTGAATATGATTCAATCATTGAAAATAAGGAATTATCTCTCAACAAACCAATATAAACATGCACATTACTCATCTGGTAATCATTTTATCATTTAAAATTACAAAAAACCTTATAAAATGCTTCCCAAACTAGCTTTTATCCAAGTATTATAGCTTTTGGATTCCACAAATGACACTACAAATATACCAAAATGAAGATAATCAAAAAAGAAAATCAACGAAAAAAATTTCAGGTCAATCGGACCAGAAACGCGCCCTCATGCGTCGATTAAAGTCGGCGCGTGGGATCACTTACCTGTGATCCAAACAGGGCCTTAAGCCTAAACCGATTTTCGGTTTGGTTCAACAACCCGTCCGGTTTGGTTTTATTTCACTCCGACCCAAAACAGAAACGGGTCTACCTGTTCGGGTCAAACCTCGGTTCGGGTTGACCCATTTTTACCTCTATCCGGGTCGACCAAAATTCAGATCGCTTACCCATTTACAATCCGGGTCGGGTCCAAAGTTCGGGTCTGATCTGGTCTGGTCCGCTTTTCGGTTTGGGTAGGCTCGTTTGGTCCGACTCTACCCTGTTTGAGTCAGTTCAATCCGAACCGGGCTAAACGGGTCGGTTCAGACCAAATCGGGTTTAGCCGACCCAGGTAACCTGGGTAAAGGTTCAGAGGCGGGTCGGTCTCGGTTCAACCCGATCGCCCCCCCCCCCTTTTTTTTTAAATCTGGCGAGTGGATCTCACTCTCCTCTTTGGCCGGTGCGTGAGGGTGCGTCCGGCCTCCTGTGACGGCGATTTTTATATCGTCGTGACCATCTCAGTGTGATCTACGAATTGATATAATTTTCATGTAATTTTGCCGGTCGAAAAATTATCCGATTTTTAAAATCTCTCCTATTTCTTCAAAAATTCAAATGGAAATTAAGAAAATTTTCTTCATGTTTCAATACTCAATGATTTTAAATCCATGTGGGATGGCTCTAATACCACTGTAGGATTTCAATATAAATCCAAAGAAACTTGATTCTATTTGAATCCCATATGGAATGTAAAATACATCTGAGTTATAACACAATTATTAAAATAAATAGGACATACCTTTTCGTAGGAGATTGTTTTCCGACCTTTTCTTTACGCCTGATTCCTGCAGAGATCTTCTACAGTCTCCTCTCCTTTAAGTATGAGTCCTCTTGATTATGCATACAGAGAGAGACTATAGGGACCCTACTCCATATATATAATGTTTTAGAATTCAAATCTATCCCAATCCCATAATAGGATAGATTTGATTTATATTTGGTAAGGGATAATCAATTATCCTTGATTGGATTCCCACCAGTCAAAATAGGTAATGAAGATAATGTTGCCCATAATAAAAAATAGCAAAAAGACTTTACATTAAGTACTAGTAAACATTGAAGAGATCTGGTATGACCTTAAACCTAAACCATCTACCTACCCTCTTCCCTTTAGTGTTTGATTAGTTCATCAATATCTAAGAGTAAATGAATCAAGTATCATAAGAGAATCTTAGTCAAATGAGATCATGAAATTGTCAGTCACAACTACTCCACTTACCTTATTCACAGACTTGGTTTGTGTCATACCAATATGCTGAGGGGCGGGCCTCAAATCTGAATCTAACAACTAAGCATGGATGTTGATGGGCCTATAATTCTTGACCACCATTGTTCTAGCTATATATGACTACTTATGTGGACTATTTGATTGCTGGGGTTTTCTATTGTGAGCACTCAGCTTTGGCAAGGGAATTGGAGAGGTTATGCTTAGGTTCTAAAGGGAGGTCTATGATGTAAAAGCCTTCTCCAGAAAAAGAAGAATAAATAGATAAGACCAACCTAGATCTTAAGGACTAACTGACCTTTCTTGATCAAACTTTAGTAAAGCAAATTAAAGCTTTCAAGCAGACAACACAGCAACAGACTAATCAACATGGCTGGCTTGATTTTTTTTACTTTCTAATTATGTCATAGATTTGGTTATCAATAGAGGGGCATGGTGAAAATGCTCCAATTAGGTGGAAGTTTACATATATTTCTTGATTGGTTACAAACTAAAAAGAGACTTCAAACTGAATCCTTTATTTTGGCCTCTTCTTGGATGCTTAGGCCCTAAAGGGAGGTCTGTGATGTAAAAGCACTGCCCAGGAAAAGAAAAATAAATAGATAAAATAAACCCAAATCATAAGAACTAACTCACCTTTCTTGACCAGACTTTAGTGAAGAAAATAAATACTTTCAAGCAGATAACACTAGTTTTTTCTGCAACAGCAACAAACTAATCAAAATGGTTGGCTTGATTTTTTTAGCTTGCTAATTATGCCATAGATTTAGTAATCAATAGAGGAGCATGGTGCAAATGCTCTTATGAGGTGGAAGTTTATACAGATATCCTAATTGGTTTAAAACTACAAGAAGCTATGGGTAACTTTATAACCATAAACACAAAGTTTATAGCACATTGGTAATAACCACCAGGGAAAATAGTGAACTACTTTTTTTCTTTTTCAACTTTTGTGACAGAAATCTTCCCATAGGACTAGATATTGCTTTAGATTCCTTCTGGATTTGGAAATAAAGATTCCAAGACAAGTAAGCGTAGCAGGAAACCTAAAAAGGAGATGTTTCTGGGGCTTATTGAACTTCAATCAGGAATATACAGTAGATACATCCATTTTACTTATTGAACTTCAATCAAGAATATACAGTAGATACATCCATTTCAAATAAAATGCAGTTCATAAAAGAATAAAAGAAAAACTTGGATCGTCTCACCTTGCCTTAATTGCTACTCCCGAAACCTCAACAAGAGCAGAGAAGTCTGTTCACCTTTGAAGCTTCTCCAAATTTCTTACAATCAATTACGAATTGATCATTAAAGAAACCGTTTAGAAGAGTAAAAGAACCCTAACCCACGGGGGCGATGTAGGTTGTCGATCCAAAACAGAGATTGTGCTCGGCGATGGAGATAGAAAGAAGACTGAGAAGAAGTTAGAGAGACGGACAAAAAATGGAGGTTTAGAACCCTGGTGGAACTAGAACCACACAAGACAGATAAATCATAGGAACAACAAAATGAAAATTTGAAGGTAAAAGGAGCAGGGGAGGAGGCAGAAGTTACCTCTGGATCGAGGAGATGCTGAAGACGACAATGCTGCTGAGGAGGAAGAAGTTACAGTAGATACAAACCTGTAGGCTGGGGTGGGATTGGAGAACAAGTGGAGAACTGACCGCAACAATGGATGGAGGTCTAGGTCGAGGTCGATGGTTAGGGATTCCAGCAGCAAGTCTCTGGGAATGGGATGGGCGGTTAGGGCGTAGCGTATGAGAGAGGACATGGAGGAGGGGAATATACTCTCTCTTTACGATGGGTTTTATTACCGTCGTATCTACATGATTATAATCGACGGCTTATATTGCTCGTCATCTCTAACTATTTCAATAACGATGGGTTTTGTGTTCCGTCGTATAAAAACTATATATATGATTCCAAAAATATAAGACTCGACGGAAGGGTTAGGGAAAAATTACTATTGGAGCCAAGGATCATAATTTCGGTTTCATGCTTGGTTTCGGCCAGGTCAGAAACCGAAATTTCGGTGGGGTCGGCCGAACCACCGAAATTACGGCGAAACCTGGTAAAAAAAAAACATAGCTATAAACAAAAGCCCAGATATAGGCCCACATACTAAATGGCAATCTTGTAATTTTTTCTCTTTTATACTTTTAGTATAAATGTAACCTTTATTCTAAAATATTCATTTAGAAGAATCCTCTGCTTGAAAGTTGAAACACGGGTCTCTTGTTCTCTCTTCAATGTCAAGCTTCTTGTTTACACGTGATTCTTCGATTTGTTCAATGATTTTCTTCATCCACACTCTGAATCTTTCATTGTTACAATAACTTTCAGTGATTTGTTTACGTCTCTTGATAAGTTCTGCTATCTTTTTGTTCATCTGACGAATCTTGAAAGTTAGGGTTTCTCTTGTTTTTTTCAGAACTGGTTGGTATTATACTATTTCTTTTCCGATCTGAGTACTCATTCTTCAATCCAGACGGTATTTCCTTCATTCTTTGTTTTCGATCTGAGTATTCTTCAGTTGTTTCTCAGATCTGAGCATTTTTTTTATCGATTCTTGTTTTTGCTATCATTCTTCATTGTGTTCATCTTACAATCTCACCTCCCAAGAAAATCTAAATATATTTTCAATCTCCACCAAATCCAACGAAGCTTTCTGATATCCTTTATGGAGTTTTAGTTCAAGAATAACGAATCTGAATGGACTAAATCGTTGGAGACTATCCAAAAAAAAAGTATCAATATTCATTCTTTGGAAAACCAGAGTATGGGTAAGTACGATAAAAATCGAAATATGGCCGAAATCAAGAAATCGAACCGAAATATGGCCGAAATCAAGAAATTGGACCGAAAATGGTATAACCTGTACTGCCACCAATTTTCATCTCGGTTTTGATAGAAACCGATATGCTTCGGCCGAAATTTCGGATTTCGGCCGAAACTCTGTACCATGATTGGAGCTATATACGACGGGTATTAATTCCGTCCCATCTAATAACTTATATACGACGGTAGTTACATCCCGTCGTAAATAATCCTTATATACGACCGTAATATATTTATGTCATAATATACCTTGACGGGAAGTGCGCGGGAATTTTTTTTCATACGCGGGAATAAATAATACCTATATACGACGGATTTACGTTATCTGTCATAAATACTGTCTTTATTGCGACGTTATTTAGCCCCCATCATATAAAATTTATCATATACAACGGCTTTTAAATACCGTCATGTCAAGGTAATTATATAAAACGGTGCACATTACCCGTCGTTAATAAGTATCTTTTGCGACAGTTATTTTTTACCGTCGTAAAATACCGTCACAAAAAACCCATTTTGTTGTAGTGAATATTGATCATATTTGTTATGTGATGTGGTAAATAGTTTTTCATGTTTAACTGTGCAATCTTAGGTTTGACTAGTTGTGCCAATCATAGTTAATGTCTAGGGCAATGTAGAGACAGGTTAAAAAAAATTTCTTGGAATGGTTGAAAAGGTTTTGTCAATGAGAGTCTTTAGATTCTCTTAGTCAGTGTGAGTATTCAGATCTGCTTGGTTAGTGGGAGATATTTATCTGTGATTGTTTGTTCTGTCTGTGGTTTAATGGGCAGGATTATTGGTGAGCATTTATTGCTTGTATTTATTCTTGATTATTTAAGACATGTCAAAATTGCAAGGCTGTATTTAGCCAAACAAGGTGGTAAACCAAAGTATGATATTAGTCCAAATTGGAGGCGGTTTGCCTATATAAAGTTGGATAACATCAAAGTACGTTGACCTATAAGGATTTTAAGGTAACGGGATCGTAGTAATTCGATCATTAGACTCAAGTATTCATCTCAAAGTGATTTATATCATTAAGTAGACCTTTGTATGTGACTGATAGAAGGGGGTACACCGGATGTGTAGGAGTACTTTCCGATGTTGTTCGACATTGGTAGGCTTGATGACTAGATCAAAGTAAAGGATGGTTTTGGTGTAATTAGATTCCATGGCCACATTGGATCAATGGTGAATTTATAATTAATATAGCCCAAGTGGGAGATTATAAGATATTTTATGGGCTAAATTAATTATAAGGTTAGTTGGTTCAGTGGGAGTCTAGTTACAAGTAGACTAGTTTAAGTATGATTAGAGATGGACCAACCTGGTCCACTGTAAGACTGGTACAGGGTTGGGGTGGTATTATAAATACCAATGGTTAGGGTCCCCACAACCATGGTGTTATTTTTTTCTCCTGTTCCCATACGCAAAGAGAAGGTTAAGGGATCCTGACAGGCTGTGGAAGACTCTGATCCAAGCATTCCAAGCATTCAAAGCAAAGACAACAGTCAAAAATCAATCTACAGCAAGAGGTATGTGTCTTATCATCTCTTTTCAATACCCATTGTATTCTAGTAATCTGTGTGGTGTGTTCGTTAGGGTTCATGGGAAATCCCATGAGAAAAACCCAAAGGGGATCTAAAAAATCTTACATCCTTCTCTTTACAAACTGAATTAGAATATACCATATATCTCCTCCAATATAAATTAACGTAGCAACAAATAGCTGAGAATATTTAGGCGATTGTAGCAATTTTTTTCACTAGAAGATGGTGGAGAGAAAGGAAAAAGGGATGCAATAGAAACAACAAAGGAAATGGGACTTTTCTAGGGACTTTGAGTCACAAGAGAATTAGATTTGGCAAAAAAAGGGGACGACTGAAAGGCATTGATGGCACAGAAAGAATAAGATTACAAATTTGCTTTTCTCTGCTTTGATCACTCAAATCTGGCAAAGAAATACTCCCAATGCAAATAATTGCCAATCCAGAGAGCAGAAGCTAAATAATTGCCAACACCACCACCAAATAAGGCGGACTTACTGCGGGGAATTTCAAGGTCTTTTTTATCGTTTAAATGAAGGCCCCTTTGTTTGACAGGTTCAAATGAAATATTGGTATGGTGGCTACTTATGAGGGTAGCTCCTCTCGGGAAAACAAAGAGAGAAGGGATCAAAGAAAAGTTTTTTTCAATATCTTTCTCAACGTAAACCATGGCTTTATATCCTTCAGCCATTCTCATAGAATACAGCTATAACCATTTGTCTTTTATAAGACTAACCTGGTTGTTATGTAATGGATCGTGATTCTTACGTATCATGCCTACACGTATCCAGTAAGGTTGTTGGAGCGTCTCCTTACGCGACTACCTCTCCTCAATGCTATGTTGTTCTCCACATGGTGTATCCCTTCGTTCAGCTTGTTGACTTGGTTCATATCAAATATACATAGATCCCATCATTCAGATGAAGGCCTATTTTGTTTGACGGGGTTATGCTCTATCGTTTCATTCCCTCCTACCATCTATTTGTTCAATGAGAACACGATTTGCAGAAGAAAGGGGAAAAAGGTAAAAAGGTAGATTCAGACTATAGAGTTGCCAGTCAAGGTTGTAGGTCCTTCTTGGTTCTCTCGCAAATCGAAGACGAGAAGAAAGAAACAAATATTAGAAGAGAAGAAAGAACCAAATGTTAAAAAAGAATCGCATAATATCAGTTTGTATTAAGGGTAAAAATGACACTTCACTGTGCCGTTAAGGATAGTTTTGTTATTAAAACATCGAGGACGATATGACATCATCATCTAACAGAAATAAGCTACGGGACTAAGGCTTAGTTTGGATCCATTTTTATTTTTATTTTTATTTTTATTTTTTTACATTTTTAAGTGTTTCGTATCATTTATGAATGCTATTTATGATAAATAAAAACGAAAATAGGGTCTGTTAGGGAATTAAACATCTATGGTCCACATCCGCCGACACGTTGGATTTTGACATCAGCGCCACGTCAAGATTAGCTATTCAACAGAAGGGTAAAAACGGTATTGCCCCTTGATCCACGAAAAGGGTAAAATCGTCATTTTAGGGATTCCGCACTATTCACTATAAATAGGGCGAATCCTGAGGATTGCAAAAAGGGATTATTTTTACTGTTCATTTATTACCGCTTTGGGATTCTCACTCTGAAACATAGGTCGGATAATCTCACCTCACCCCACAATTTTCTATAATATCTTAGTGGGCTCGACACCGAGCCCATTAACTGTTCACAGAGCTTGACTTTGGCATCGGAGTGGACCCGGGGCATCCAGCCCTCCTCCCTTCTTTGCCTTTCCTTGTCTTGTAGGTCCAGTCAAGCGAGGAGGACCCACAGGATGGATCAGGGCCAAAACAGTTTGGCGCCCACCGTGGGGCCCTACGAGTGTTCCGATATCGACATAAAGCCAGGGAAGAATCTTCGATCATGAGTCCACGACGGACCAGGAGTCAAATGGTCGGCCCCAACCCCCCATTGCTTGATCAACGGATAAATCTGGAAGAAGGAGACAGATCGGAGGCTAGACTTAATCAAGACCGCAGAAAGCGGGTAACAGCACCGGCACCTACATCAGAAGCATTCGTCACCTATGCACAGTTTGAGACTGTTGCACAGCAGCTCGTGGTATTAACGAGATTCGTGCAAGGATTGCAAACCCCTGCAGTAGAAGCCACATCTCGACCTCCCATTGGTCTCGTTCCCCCGGCGATACCGCACCAGGAAGCCGACCTCCATCATGACCCGCCCCGAGATCGGCCAAGGCAGAGTGGAGAACGATCAGAACAGCCAGGAGCCAACGTTCGCCCTGCCCCCGAGCTAAGCGGAACGGGTTCGACATCGCACCATGGGAGAATTCCGGTTCGGGACAGACTCGGTCCCCAGCCGAGGCCAGTGCCCAGAATCGACGAAGAAATAGAAGAGCTCATGGTTCCACGATGCATAACATTGCCGGAGGGAGCCGTGGGAACAGAAAAGCCCAATGTCTCCATGGACCCTGAAGTTGCTGCACAGATAGCGGACCAGTTGGCGGTCCTCCACAAGAAGGTTGAAACCATGCAGAAAAAGGGAGTGTCCCACGATGAAGACAGGGACTATTCCACGGAAAACCCCCTGACCGACATTATCATGAGGGTCCCTCTACCCAAACGATTTAGCATGCCCCCCGTCGACTCATATGATGGTTCTAACGACCCTATCGAGCATTTAAACAACTTTGTCGAAGCCATGGTCTTGCACGCTAACCCCGATGCAATCATGTGTAGAGCTTTCCCGCTCACACTCAAAGGAGCAGCGCATATGTGGTTCAATAACCTCCCACCGCGCTCGATCGACTCATTCAAAACCATGGGTAGACTCTTCAGGATGCACTTCCAGGGCAACAGGGTGCAACGGAAGACAAGTGCCCATTTGATGAACATGCGGCAAAGATCCGGGGAAACCCTAAGGGCCTTTTTAGCTCGGTTTAATTTGGAAGTATTACAAGTCAAGGACATTGACGAGGCAGTTCACTTCGCAACACTAAGAGCAGCGGTCACCGACCCAAAGCTCAGATTCTCTATTGCTAAGAAGGAACCAGCCGATTTGCAAGAGCTCCTGGCGAGATGCGAAAAGTTCGCCAGTGCCAATGAAATTTATGAAGCTAGCAAGAGTCTAGAGGTAATTCAACACAAACGGAATGAAGAGAGGCTGGACCTTGTGCGGCCTAGAGAAAGCAAAAGATCCCAAAGAGATGAGGCAAGAGCTAGGGGTTTGCTTCAGAAAAAATTCAGTGACTACACGCCACTGAACAGGTCCCTCGGAGACGTGTACACCCTCATTGCAGGTGATGGGTACCTTCAGAGACCCCAGAAGATAGTCACTGAGGCGAGGAAGCGCAATCCCAACAAGTACTGTCAATACCACCGCGACATCGGCCACACAACCGATGAATGCCGCAATCTGCAGGCTGAAATTGAAGACCTTATCCAGCGAGGCTATTACAAGCAATACATTGATCACAGTGCCCCGAGAGTACCAGCCCCCACGGCTGAGGATCGAGGAAGATTACCTCCATCCCGAATGAAGACGCCAGAGCAAGAGCAGCGGCATCAGTTAGGGCCAAGGCGGCAGGAAAGAAGAGACGCATGAGAGGAACCCCAAAGGGGAGAGAGGAGGAGAGATAGGCCGAACGAGCTCCGAGAGAGGCGTCGCGAACAAGAACCTATCCAGCATGAGGAGAGAAGAGAAAGAAGACCAACACCAGCGCATCGGGACATAGGTGTCATACTGTGTCAGCTCGACCGTACCCCCCAACAGACACATGAGGAGAATCAAGTACCCAACTCCCTGGCGATCAGGGGAAGAACAAAGCAAAGGACCGACCCAAGGGTGTCTAGGAAGCGTGAAGATCAGACCCGGCCTCCCCCTCCGTTGTACGTCATTGATCCACCCACAAATGAGGATATACCTCATAAGCGCGTCTATACGATCAGACGCGCGGGACCACGGTACCATCCAGCAGCTAATTCAGCCTTTCCCAGAGCGTCAGCAGTCGCAGCGGAATACGGAAACAGCCCGTCCGCCAGTCGACCCTTAATAGCCGCAGCAACCACCTCGGCTGCGGAGCAATGTGGAGATTTTGACCGACCCTCAATGGCCGTAGCGGCCACCTCGGCCTCTGAATGCCAAAAAGATTATGCCAAGTCGACCCTGGTGAACGACGACAGTTACGATCCTTCCACCCAAGGCCGGAAGACTTTGACAATAACGGGCGGACCAGCCGCCGGCAACACCTCAACAAGAGCAAGAAAGGCCTATGCCAGAAGTGTCAAGTCAACGGAGTGGCCCGGAAAGCGGGCTCGCACCGGGGATTTCCTCACATTCAGCGATGAAGATCTGTGCGGGTTAGAGCTTCCCCATGAAGACGCCATCGTCATCACCCTACGGATTGAAAATAGCGATGTGCATAAAATCATGGTCGACACGGGCAGTTCCGCAGACATCATTTATTGGCAAGCTTTCAAGCGCATGGAAATCCCCTTTGATCGATTGCTGCCAGTTGACTACCCCTTGATCAGTTTCTCAGGGG
Source organism: Protea cynaroides (assembly GCA_028583415.1). Classification (NCBI taxonomy): domain Eukaryota; kingdom Viridiplantae; phylum Streptophyta; class Magnoliopsida; order Proteales; family Proteaceae; genus Protea; species Protea cynaroides. The sequence goes on from CM053276.1 coordinate 20,020,890, forward strand.
ATCTAGTAAGTGTCAAAGGATCCATAAGGCTGCCGATAAGAGCCGGCACTTACCCCCGCGAGTCAAGAGTCACGATGAATTTTCTGGTAGTTGACGTCCCCTCCTCATACAACGGTCTCTTAGGGAGACCAGGCATGATCACACTACGATCAGTACCATCTCCATATCATCTAGTGCTCAAGTTCCCGACTCCGCGTGGGGTAGGGGAATGCAGGTCAGATCAGCTGGTCTCTCGTAAATGTTACTCGGCGGAACTCACCGATCACCAAAAACCTGCGAAGGCCCTGCAGGTACAAATCGAGGATTTACGAGACGATCCCAAGCAGCAGAGGAGTGGGCCAGCAGAAGATCTCATCCAAGTCCCCCTAGCTGAGGACAGCCTTGACCGAACGGTGCGGATAGGGTCCACCCTTAAAGAACCGCAACGAGGCGCACTCGTGAAGTTTTTACAAGCTAATGCCGACGTCTTCGCCTGGTCAGCGGCTGACATGCCAGGAATTCCCAGGTAAGTGGCGCAGCACCGCCTCAATGTGGATCCCACTAGACGGCCAGTACGACAAAAAAGAAAATCATTTGCGGCACCCCGTCAACAAATTATCGATGCCGAAGTAAGAAAGCTGCTGGACGCCGGATTCATCAGGGAGCTGCACTACCCAGAATGGCTAGCCAATGTGGTCATGGTTCCCAAACCCGGTGATAAATGGCGCATCTGCATCGACTTCATCGACCTTAACAAGGCCTGCCCTAAGGATAGCTTTCCGCTGTCCAGGATCGACCAGCTCATTGATGCCACAGCCGGACACGCCCAGTTAAGCTTTATGGACGCCTATTCCGGATACAATCAAATCAGGATGCACCAGGCCGATGCAAAGAAAACGGCCTTTGTTACTAGCCAGGGCATTTTTTGTTATGATGTAATGCCCTTCGGCCTCAAAAATGCCGGAGCCACCTATCAGAGGTTGGTCAACAAGATCTTTGCCGAGCAAATTGGAAACAACATGGAGGTGTACGTTGACGACATGCTGGTAAAAAGTTTAACCGAGAACGATCATGTTCGTGACCTAGAAGAGGCATTCAGTGTACTCCGAAAGCACAGAATGCGCCTCAATCCCGCAAAATGCGCATTCGGGGTCACTTCGGGAAAATTCCTAGGATTCATGGTTTCAAACCGAGGAATCGAGGCAAATCCAGAAAAAATTACAGCTATTCTTGAGATGCCAGCACCCACCCGGATCAAACAAGTATAGGAGCTCACCGGACGAGTAGCCGCGCTCAGCCGGTTCATGTCACGTTCTGCGGACAAATGTCTGCCATTCTTTCAAACCCTGAAAGGCAACAAGACCTTCCAGTGGACGACCGAGTGCCAACAGGCGTTCGAAGAATTAAAAAATTACCTGGCATCTCCCCCGTTGTTGGTAAAACCTGAAGTGGGAGATACTTTGGAATTATACTTGGTAGTTTCTTCAAAAGCGGTCAGCGCGGTGCTGGTCAAGGAAATAGAGGATGTCCAGCGTCCCATTTACTATGTCAGCAAAGTCCTATTGGAAGCCGAAACCAGATACAAGTTCATTGAGAAGGTCGCGCTGGCATTAGTCACATCCGCGCGGAAGCTACGCCCATACTTCTAGGCGCACTCCATCACCATCCTGACAGATCAACCTCTGAAGAAGATCTTGTCCAGGCCAGACATTTCTGGTAGAGTTATTCATTGGGCCGTCGAGCTAGGAGAATTCGATCTTCAATTTAAACCACGAACAGCCATCAAAGCCCAGGCATTGGCAGACTTCCTAATCGAGGCATCACCTGAAGAAGATTCAGCTATAGACAACTCACCCCCTAAAGAGCAAACACCGCCGTGGACCTTGTTTGTTGACGGAGCATCAAACAAAACCCAGTGCGGTGCAGGATTCATTCTGACCAGCCCCGATGGTTTTCAAATCCGATGCGCTATCCGGTTCACGTTCCAAATCTCTAACAATGCAGTCGAATATGAGGCCCTCATCGCCGGACTTCGTCTGGCCAAGGCAGTCATGGCAAGGAGAGTAGAAGCGTCCAACGACTCCCAGCTAGTGGTACGTCAAGTTAATGGAGACTACGAGGCAAAGAAGCCAAGTATGTCTGCCTACCTCAAGAAGGTCCAAGAGGCCGCATCTGCGTTCGAATACTTCCTTCTGTGTCATGTTCTTCGAGACCAAAATACCTTGGCAGATTCGTTATCCAAACTCGCCACCGTGGACTTAAAAGATCTGGATCATTCGGTATACACTGAAGTTCTGCACCAATCTTCCGTGGACCCCTCAACCAAGGCCACACTCTCCGCGGCGTCTGAACCATCATGGATCGACCCGATAATTTCCTTTCTCCAAAGTGGCAAACTTCCCAAAGACAAGAAAGAAGCTCGGCGCATCTAGTCTAAAGTCAGCCATTACGTCGTCGAGGAGGGTGTCCTCTACAAGAAGGCCATCACATTCCCACTGCTTCGATTCTTACGTCCTTCCGAAGCAGCGCAAGCTGTTAAAGAAGTCCACGAGGGCATATGTGGCGCGCACCAAGGGAGTAGAGTTCTCGCTCACAAGATATTACATCAGGGATATTACTAGCCTAAGATGCGATAAGATTGTATCACCTACATCAAAAGGTGCCCCAAGTGTCAGATTTACACACCAGTGTCTCACTTGCCAGCCACACCCCTTCGCCCTATCGAGGCAGCTCCCATCCCCTTCGCTACATGGGGAATGGACATCATTGGCCCTTTTCCACCAGCACGCTATCAACGAAAATTCGTGGTCGTCGCTGTGGATTATTTTACAAAATGGGTGGAAGCAGAGGCACTATCTAGCATTCCGAAAAGTGCCATCAGGGCCTTCTTCATCAAATCTGTGGTCTACCGATACGACATCCCTAGAGTTCTCATCACGGATAACGGCAAACAGTTCGATAATGCAGCCTTCGCGGCATTCTGCGCAGAGCATCGTATTGAGCATCGACGTGGCGCGGTAAAGCACCCACAGACTAGCGGACAGACGGAGGCCACCAATAAGATTCTGGTTAAAGGCATCAAATCACGACTCGATGGCGCAAAAGGTCGGTGGCTAGACGAATTGCCGCACATACTTTGGGCAGATCGAACCACCCCTAAGACAGCAACCGGAGAATCTCCCTTCCAGCTGGCCTTCGGTACGGACGCCGTAATCCCTTTAGAGGTTAGAATTGCATCCCATCGAATAGCCAACTATAACTCAGCCACAAACGACCAAGGATTACGCGCCAACTTAGATCTCATAGAGGAAGTGAGGGACCAAGCCCAGATACGAATTGCGGCTAATCAACAGCAAGTGGCGAGGCACTACAACAAGAAGGTGCTCCCCCGATCGTTCAAGGAAGGGGACCTTGTACTCAGAAGGACCATTGCCTCTGACCCTACTCATCAAGGGAAGTTGTCGCCCAATTGGGAAGGCCCCTATCAGATAACACAAGCATTGCAAACAGGTTCCTACCGCTTGATGGATATGGAGGGTCAAGCCCTGCCAAGAGCATGGAATGCCGAACACCTTCGGCCATTTTATCAGTGAATATCCCCCGACTGTACATACGCCAGTTCGGCGCACCAAAGGACATTAATGAGCTTTTATCATAGCAATGCCTCATCTCTCCAACGCATTCAGCAAAAAGGACGCGCCAACCCCAGCTCCACGCCGATATGGATATCATCCCGGCCATGCGCCGATGTGAAACCCATTCGACCCCAGGCTTTCACCAAGTGTGGAGACCCCTTGGGCCGAGGAGGGAAGACACGGCTCCGCGCCGATACGGATATCATCCCGGTCATGCGCCGATGTGAAACCCATTCGACCCAAGGCTTTCACCAAGTATGGAAACCACTTGGGCCGAGGAGGGAAGACACGGCTCCGCGCCAATACGGATATCATCCCGGCCATGCGCCGATGTGAAACCCATTCGACCCAAGGCTTTCACCAAGTATGGAAACCACTTGGCCCGAGGAGGGAAGACACGGCTCCGCGCCGATACGGATATCATCCCGGCCATGCGCCGATGTGAAACCCATTCGACCCAAGGCTTTCACCAAGTGGGGAGACCCCTTGGGCCGAGGAGGGAAAACACGGCTCCGCACCGATACGGATATCATCCCGGCCATGCGCCGATGTGAAACCCATTCGACCCAAGGCTTTCACCAAGTGGGGAGACCCCTTGGGCCGAGGAGGGAAGACACGGCTCTACGCCGATACGGATATCATCCCGGCCATGCGCCGATGTGAAACCCATTCGACCCAAGGCTTTCACCAAGTGTGGAAACCACTTGGGCTTAGGAGGGAAGACACAGCTCCACGCCGATACGGATATCATCCCGGCCATGTGCCGATGTGAAACCCATTCGACCCAAGTGTGGAAACCCCTTGGATCGAAGAGGTAGACACGTTAATGACATGAACCTTTCATCAGGGACAAGCAGGAAAGAGCAAACACAAGACTACATCCGAAAGCCTTCCATTTATCAAGGGAAAGGAATTACATCGATACTCTCAAATAATACCGCACATCAGTAATTACATCATTGTAAAAGAAAAAAAAATTTATACATATATATTTCCTAAGAGTGGGGGCGATCGCCGACAGAGACACCTTCAGCTTGAGCCGACTCTGGAGGACGAGAACCACCGGAAGTAGGAGGGTGGCCCTCGGCGGAAGCGGCCCCGTCTTGAGGGGTCGTAGGGGTCCCATCAATGTCCGAAGAGGATGGAGGCTCCTCACCCTCGAACACCTCGTCCAGTTGTCGGAGCATATCGTCATCTTCCACCTCGGGGATCTCCACCTCGTCCTCATCAGATACGAGGCACGCGGCGCCGGCATAGTATACACCCGACACTTTCTCGTCCACAAACTCTTTCAGAGCAAGTGCCCCCTGGGTAAAGCTCTGAAGGGATAGCTGCCCCACCAACTCCTTGAACCCCTCGGACCTCTGGTACAACCGCACTGCGTTGGTTGCGAGAGAGCGCACCTTCATATAGCCATCACGCCACCTAGACCGTTGAGTCTTCACCCGATCCAGGGCCAGCTTCAATTGACCGATCCGTTCCTCCCGCGACCTGGCCTCGTCCTCAAGGCGTTATTTGTCTTGACGCACCTGGGCGTTTTCCCGCACCAAACGAGTGACCTCGGCAGTCACGGTAGTCACTTCACGCTCTTTGTAACGTAGCTGCCTTCTAGCATCATCCCTCGCTTCCTCGGCAGTATGCAGCTTGCTATTCGTCTCGGCCAGGTTTCGTGCCGTCTCATCGGCGCGTTCTTTCAACGTTTCAAGATACACACTGAGCTGCATTAAAGAAACAAATCAAGTAAGCAAAGGGACAAGGTATCTGCCGACTCAAAAAAAAAAAAAAATTCTTACCGATGCGCCAAGTGTATCTGCCCCGATATAAGCGAAGGCATGGGGAGCCCCCGCACCAAAGATCGGTCCCGAGGAAGGATGGCCCCCTGCAGCAGTTCCCTCGCGGCCCGGATGTCCCCCATGGCGGTATCCTCTTCGGTTAGCGCCCAGTCAGGACGAAATGCTCATTCATCCCAGTACGGTCGCGAGGGGAGGGTCCCAGCAGGGGAATGCGCCTAACCTCACCTCGGTCATCGCCCGTGACCTGAGGCATCCTAGGCCTCTCGACAGAAGTAGCTGGTGAAGTTCGGACTCGTGTAGGGGTCGGTTGTCGGGCCGCGATAACCTTGGAAGTCTCCTCCAACGCTAGAACAGCCTCCGTTCCAGTAGCAGGGGCCCCTTTACCTAAAAAATCAAGGACACGGTACCGAGGAATGAGAGGCATTGCATAGACACGCGCGGCAGAGGCCAAGGCAGAATCAGGAGAAAGCTTAAGAGTCTTTTTAGGAGGACGTCTGGTGAGGTCACCCTCGGCACCACCCAGATCCGTGGCAACCCTCGGCGTCGAGTCCCCCTGGGCCCTCTTTACCGCAGCCTCCTTCCTCGCCTCGTTCTTCTGGCGCAACTCCAGTAGATACTCCTTTCTTAGTTTCACTGCAAAACACAACATCAGAATCAGCCCAGTTAGTAGGTCAACATCGGCCCGACAACAATAAAACAATACTCACAAAGGCGGTTTTCATGCAACACGAGAGGGTCCCTCAGTTCGGCCACCTGAATCCGAGCCCCTTTAGTACTCTGAGCACGGCGCAACATCTCCGACTCCTCGGGAAGCAGGGGCGAATCCGTGTTGAACGCCTCGGCATCCCGCTTCTTCCAGACATTCGTCAGCGTAACCTTCGCACCTCGGATGTAGAAAAATTTATTCTTCCACAACTTGATCGAGGTCGGCTTATCTGCCAAGAGGTCACCAAATTCGGGCCTTTTGGCGAAATAGTACCACCCGGACCGACAGTAGTCATTAAAGGTAAACATGTGGCGGAACATGTTCAGTGCCGGTGCGCACCCCAACCTCCGGAAGTATATGATGAATGCCATCATATTCTTCCAGGAGTTCGGCATCAGTTGAATGGGAGCCAGTTGTTAGAATCCTAAGATCTCAGCCACTAACTTCGGCACCGGCACCCAGAAACCAGCCTTGAACATTTCAATGTTCACGCATAGCTCCGACCTACGACTCCAGCAGGCCCGCTCCCCCCCGAGGGGCTTCTGAATCTCCACGTCATCCGGAATCTGATAACGCTCCCGGAGACTGTTGAGCTCTGCCTCGGTTAGGAGCGACACCTCTCCCCGGGGATCAAAATCTGGAGGAGCCTCGGCCTCTTCCCGGGCATGTATCAACACCTCCGAGCCGACCTCATGGGTACACTCCCAACAGCATTTCTTGCCGGGAGGGATCTACTTCGGTCAAAAGCTCCACTTCGAAACCACCCTCCGAAACTCTCCCCACTGAGCCACTGGGTAAGGAGGAGCTCGAGGTTGACCCGCTACCAGATGAGGACGAGCTACCACCACTGCTACTACTACCACTGCTGGAGGAGGATGTCCCCACCTCCTCTATGTCTACCTGAACATCGGTCTCCCTACCTTCGTCAGCCATACTACAAAAAACTAATGGAAGAAACTTACTGATTGACAGATCGCACCGAGCTCAAACGACCGTGCCGCTCAAGTCACCGATCCGATGTCTAAGGTGCAGAACCGAAGTAAGTGCGAAATAGTTGCTGCTGCGAAACTCAGAGTGGGGGACCTCCATGCCCCACTCATCTTTTATAAAGCATCAGCCCTCCCTAAGACACGTGGCGTCAAATCATTGACAGGAACTTCGGTGCATTTATTACCGAATATAAACTCGGGTCCGTCATTCGGGTCCCGCTTTGCGGTATCCATATCAGACCTGCAGTACCGAACCCGGATCCAGGGACCACTTCGGAGCCACCGTCCCAAGGAACACCGAGGAATATTGGCCGCAGTGCCCACAACGGTTCCAATGGCTCGGATCACGTGATAGTCCCGTGACAGTCACGGAACCGCACCCAGGAACACCGAGGCATATTGGCCGCAGTGCCCACAACGGTCTCAATGGCTCGGATCACGTGACAGTCCCGTGACAGCCACGGAACCGCACCCAGGAACACCGAGGCATATTGGCCGCAGTGCCCACATCGATCAAAATGACTCGGATCACGTGATAGTCCCGTGACAGCCGTGGAACCGCACCTAGGAACACCGAGGCATATTGGCCGCAGTGCCCACATCGGTCCAAATGGCTCGAATCACGTGATAGTCCCGTAACAGCCACGGAACCGTCCAAAGAACACCGAGACATATTGGCCGCAGTGCCCACATCGGTACCAATGGCTCGGATCAAGTGATAGTCCCGTGACAACCATGGAACCGCACCCAGGAACACCGAGGCATATTGGCCGCAGTGCCCACATCGGTCCAAATGGCTCGGATCACGTGACCGTCCCGTGACAGCCACGGAACCGTACCTAGGAACACCGAGGCATATTGGCCGCAGTGCCCACATCGGTCCAAATGGCTCGGATCACGTGACCGTCCCGTGACAGCCACGGCACCGTACCCAGGAACACCGAGGCATATTGGCCGTAATGCCCAAAACGGTCTCAATGGCTCGGATCACGTGACAGTCCCGTGACAGCCACGGAACCGCACCCAAGAACACCGAGGCATATTGGCCGTAGTGCCCACATCAGTCCAAATGGCTCAGATCACGTGATAGTCCCGTGACAGCCACGTAACCGTCCAAAGAATACCGAGACATATTGGCCGCAGTGCCCACAACGGTCCAACTGGCTCGGATCACGTGGTAGTCTCGTGACAGCCACGGAAACGTACCCAAGAACACTGAGGCATATTGGCCGCAGTGCCCACAACGGAACCGAGCCCAATACACTGCAAAATACCACAGTGAGTTGACCGCGGTGCCCACCTCGGCCATGCCCTGGAACCCCGACGCAAGAGCCAGCATGCCCTAAAAGGACGTAGCAGCTCCAACCTCCGATAAGCACTCTTTCAGCCATCACCACCGCATCCCAAGCAACAAACGGCTCACACCCCAGACAAGCCCTGTCGGATAGAAAAGGCAAACCTTCCGGTTTCGGCAGAGCAACGAGGCAACTTGTTAGAGGAAGGGACCATATCTATTTTTGCTCAACCGAACCCTGCAGATTCGGCAGGGCAACGAGGCAAGTGTTAGGGAATTAAACATCTATGGTCCACATCCGTCGACACGTTGGATTTTGACATCAGCGCCACGTTAAGATTAGCTATTCAACAGAAGGGTAAAAACGGTATTGCCCCTTGATCCACGAAAAGGGTAAAATCGTCATTTTAGGGATTCCGCACTATTCACTATAAATAGGGTGAATCCCGAGGATTGCAAAAAGGGATTATTTTTATTGTTCATTTATTACCGCTTTGGGATTCTCGCTTTGACACATAGGTCGGATAATCTCACCTCACCCCACAATTTTTTATAATATCTTAGTGGGCTCGACACCGAGCCCATTAACTGTTCACAGAGCCTGACTTTGGCATCGGAGTGGACCCGGGGCATCCAGCCCGCCTCCCTTCTTTGCATTTCCTTGTCTTGTAGGTCCAATCAAGCGAGGAGGACCCACATGACGGATCAGGGCCGAAACAGGGTCAAAAATCAAAAAGAGATATTGAGCTCTTTTTTATTTTTGCCCAAAATCAATTTTTATCTGGTTTTGCGCAAGTTTAATGAGCACGTGCATAAAAGTCTTCCCAACGATTAAAAAATAGAGACAAAAATATAATAACCTATTCAAATAGAGTTTTTATAAAAACTTCTTTTGTCAAACCGCTAGTATCTCTTCCAACGCCTCTCCAGTCTCCACCCTACTGCATCGACCAAAGAAAGAAACACCTCCTCTCATCTGAATCGCCCAAAGGAGTCGCTTCTTCTCTCGGTTTCGCTCAAAGGAGTCGCCTCTCGACGAACCAACCCACTGTTTGATCTTTGATTTGTTGCCCCTTAAAAGATAACAATCCTGATTTGGTGATTGTACTTTCTAGTTTGTAATATAGATCATTCTACTGATTAGGTGAACACAAATATAAAACCTATCAGCAAATGTTAAGGATCACTTGATGAGGTTTGATATTTCTTACAGGGTCTTCCAGGTTTGATTAACTTATTTATTGAGTCAAACCGTAGTTATCCAAGGAGTGCTGCAGTGGAGCCTTGACTGTTCCTGAGCAAAGAATCTGATCTCAAAGATCGCTTAACGATTTCTGAAACAGTAGGTGGTTCCAGCAACTGCTTGCATGTATACCACTACTACCTCTAACACTCAAGACTACATGAAGAAATATTAATATCTTCATAATTGGGGTTATACAGGAGAAATTGTGCAGAGTGGTCAATAAAACCAGTAGCACTCCTTCCAACTAATTTTCATGGAGCATAACCTAACCCATAAGCAGAAACCAATTGTTATTAACTTTTTTGTTGTTTTTGGAAAATTTGCCATAGCTGCTGATGTAGAAATAGATGCTTTAAATAAGATTCATCTTATTTGATGGCTATGATAGTAACATAAACAAAGGTACCAAGATGATTAGTACAAAGGTTGAGTCGTAACACGATTGGCACGGTCCTAAAGTTAGTATTTGTCCTCACAGGTGCAACCGGGTTGATGATGCAAATCTGATTTCAAGATAAAACAACCTGGCTTTCTATAACAAACTTGCACAAGTTCAATGCACCCCTTAGAGAACTTCAGAATTGTGCTTCAGATAAAAACAAAATAACTATCTTAAACCCAAGTGCTTTAAAGAGGGAGAGAGAAAGAGAGAGAACAGTTCCACCAATGTATGTAATTATTATTCATATTCCAGGAGGATTCCTCCTCCTCGATTTATAGAGCAAGAGACGTCACTTGAAGGTTCTCCATTGAAGAGTTGAGTCCCTTCAAAACCAACTGTCAGATCTGAACAATCACATCCTTTCAAAAGGATGCAACCTTAGGGACAAGTGTGTCGTTCTGTCCTAGAGACCCATGAGATGTTGACCACTGTTGATAACTTCAAGCGATGATCTTGGTTGAGGACTTTAGATACTAACCTTTATGACTTACAAGTCATTTCCATGATTAACCTGCATGTCATCTCCATGATCCCCAGATCTCCAAGTCATCAAGTCCCCCAGATCTCCAGGTCATCAAGTCTCCAAGTCTCCAAGTCATCAAGTCTCCAAGTCTCCAAGTCATCAAGTCTCTAAGTCATCGGGAGGGCCGACGACTTGCAACTTACGACTTGGAGCGACCTGCAGCAATGACTTTAACATACGACGATTTCAACATGTGACAACTTCAACATGTGATGACTTCACATGACGATTTCACAATAACGACTTGACATGACGACTTCACTGTGATGACTTCACATGACGACTTCACTATGACGACCTCAACTTTGACGACCTCACTGTGACGATTTCACAGTGACGACCTTAACTATACAACTATACACTTATATATATATATATATATATATAAGCAAACGATAATAGGTATTCAGAAACTAACTTTTATAATAAAAAACAACAATTCCCCCACAAGTTTCAAAAATACCGACCAAGCATAAAACAAATAATCTGAGCACATTAGAAGAATAAGACATATTGATACAAATGTCTTTCGGACTTGAATCTGCACTAGGTTTGGCAAGCCACACTATAGAGTATGGATTGAGTCAAACTCATTGAACCTTTCCTCACTGGTGTAGCCAACTGTCCTACCAACCATGTCTTACCATTCAACCCTTCGATCAACCCTTTCCTTAAATGGACATTCTGGCCCTGTCCCCATCTTGGATCATGAGCGTTTAAAAAATTCGTCCATAGAAATTCTGATCAAAGGTGGCCACACCTCCTACATTCATTTAGGTCAACACATAGTGTCACACCCCAATTCTGACTGAACCAGAAGTGTGAGTAAATCGTCACTGAATCAACGGTTCACACCAGGATCTCAATAAGACTATGTTCACTCATACAAACCATTGCACATAACCATAATCAGAATATAATTAAATACAACGAAAGTCTTAAATTAAATGAACTGATTTCTCTATTAATAATTTAAATAAAATATCTAATTATTCAAAACACCAGAACGTAAATAATTATCCTAACATCACTTATAAATCCAACTAAAAATAAATAAAATAAACAAATTCAATATCCTAGAGGTACACGCAGAAAAGGCATTCGCATGAAGCATCATGCTCATCCTCCCCTGCTTGCACTTCTAGGGCAGCAGCTCTTCCATATACTAGAGCATCCACGTAGTCCTCGATAGTGTAAATTGCATCAACATCTAAAAACATGTATACATACAAGGGTGAGCTACAACTTAGCTCAGTAAGACAATCAGACAATGCAACACATACCATGCATGAGTAACATTCACATTATGGTCTGGTTTTAAGTTTGCAATGTGCTACAGAAAGGATTGGCAGTCACCGCACCTCTATACACAAGTGTGTGAATTCGTCCAATGGATCGAATACCACTGTTGTCCTACATGCACCCACCATGGAATAGAGATAGAGCTAAAGCGTCCGGATCAAACATCGCCAATACTTCCCCTGATGCCCTACCCATACCAATACGTAAGTCCCTATTGACAAGGGCTTGCAAACTGGGCTCGCAACTAACCAATCCTATATGTCATCACAGTAGGCCCTATCCCAGCACAGCTCCCTACGGCATAGAGATAGAGCTAGAGTCTAGTGGCCAGGCCGAAGACCACAGTGCCACTTCCTTCCCCTGATATCCTATTCACACCAAGCATGCTAAGATAGAAGCGATACGAAAAGGTGCTAGTGTAAGAAATGATCCCAGACCCCAGGCCCTTTCAATTCCACACACCAATGAAAACAATCACATGCCTAACAGTCACATCCTAGCATAGCGAGTATGCATGAACAATATAATAACTGAAAGTAAAGATAACATGCGAGTATGCACAAACACCATTCCACAAAATCATAATTACTAACAACGTTTTACTGTTATTAGGTTATGAGGGTTTAGGTCTGATTCCCTTACCTGACGCTTGATTGCTAGCTTGCTCCGCGTCACAGAATCCAAACTCACTATCACAAGGTCCTACATAATGTTAGGGTTGAATTAGAATTAGTTTCATAGGGTTTACGTTGGTCGAAAAACCAACTGGGTCAAAAACACTCCTCACAGTGCATATCGGTCGCAGTACCGATCGCAAGTACCGATCGCGGCACTGTGGGGAAAGGTGCGACCGGTCCCCCACAGACCAGTCTCCGAGAGGTACCATTAACTCGGTGTTCGCCTTCCGTCGGTCACTCCCTATTGATTCTAGGGTTTCTCCTATAGATTCTAGGGCTAAGCAACGAGTTAGAGTTGTTACATGTTCCATTCAAGTCTTAGTTTCGATGATCCTCAGCCTAGAACATGAATCTAGGGTTTATCGACTGTATTAGGGTTTGATGGAAAATTTAAAGGTTTTAAATCAATACCTTGCCTTGCATGGTATTGATCAATTCATGATTAATCATCTATAACGCTTAACTTAGAAGAAGGTTCAAGCACTTATCGTTGGTTCACAAGTAGGGTGTTCTTTGTCCAACGGCAAACGGTGGCTCCTCTCCCTCCTTCCTTAGCTCTTTCTCGCTCTTCGATCTCTTTCTCATCTCTAGGGTGTGTCAGGATCAATGAAAGAGTTCTAAGGAGGTTTAAGGGTCCTTAAATAGATTATGATAGAGTTTAGGAAGTTTCCTTACGTTAGGAAAGTCCTTAGGCTCGAGATTAGGAAAGTAGGACCCCCAGAGATCCACGATTTTGAATCAAAAGAGAGATTTCAAGAAATGGCAGACCATTTTTGGATCTAAGTAGTCTGCCCGTGTAGACATACCGGTTGACCGGTACCATCGATCGGTATGAGAAAATCATACATTAGGTCCGTTTTCGTACCTGGTTGTCATCCGTTCGTCCCGTCTGGCCTGATGATGATTGGAAGACCTGTTACGACATGAATTAAAGGTTTAGATCGGGTTCATGGAGTGTGGGTCTTATACATAGTATGTACCACGGTTAACATACCCCCACAATTCATGGGTTTTTGCTGATTAAGAGTTTCATAAACTCATCCTGGATCATCGTGGTGAGTAATATCTTATTCATCTAATCGGAATAAGCAAAATTTGATAGTACTATTCAAGTCTTCCAGTGACTTTGTTCTTACCCTTTGAACCTAATTACAGGGATCTCTTTTCACATAGGTTGGGTGTCCATCTCCTTGACTCATGAATAATGGACTTTAAGCTTATTCTTTTAGATGTATCAAAGATAATCTTAGTGGCCCGCGTCTTTGTTAGCATATCTGCTACATTTTCCTCCGATTTAAAAAAATCTATTTAATGGTACCATCTTCTAAATATTGTCGCAACAGATTATGTCTAAGGTGTATATGCCTTTTCTTACCATTATATACCTTGCATTTTGCTTTAGCGATCGCTGCCTGACTATCATAATGTATATGTATAGGTAGCACCAATATTTGCCATAATGGTATATCTGTTACTAGATTTCTAGGCCATTCGGCTTCTAAACCGACTTTCTCTAAAGCCACAAATTCAGCTTCCATGGTGGGACTTGTCCCATAAGACTGTTTAATTGATTTCCATGAAACCGCACCTCCACCCAAAGTGAACACATAACCACTAGTAGCAAAAGTTTCCTTTGAATCGAAAATCCAATTCGCATCACAAAATCCCTCAAGAACTGTTGGGTGACTACTATAGTGTAAACTATAATTCATGGTACCCTTTAGATACCTTAATAGACGTATCAAGGCATCCCAATTTTCCGTTCCAAGGTTTATTGTAAATTGACTTAACTTCCTTATAGCGAGGGCAATATTAGGTCAAGTACCTTTTAAGCATGCTTTCCACATAGTGTGTGTCACACCCCAATTCTGCACCATTCAGAACGGTGTGATGAACCGCTAATAAACCAACGGTTCAACCAGGATCTCTAATAGGCTGTGTCCGTTGAAAATAAAATCATACACATCCACAACCATTATCAGAATAAATACACAATAGCAGAAGTCTTAATAATAAATGAACTGAGGAATCTGACTGTGATAATCATAAATAAAATATCAAGTTATGTTGTATCAACCGAGACATATGTAAATAAAATACAATTACATTTCCTTAATAATTCAAATGAAAATCTAATAAAAAATGCATGCATTGCACTCGCATGAAGAGTCATGCGTTTCCACTAAGTCTTCAGCTTCCATCGCAGCGACGTGCCCGTACACAGAAGCATTCATATAGTCTTCCACCGTCGTACCTACATCATCAACTAAAAATATTCGACGTCGAAAGGGTGAGCACACATCATGGCTCAGTGAGCAAACAAAACAATGCAACAAACATATGCATGCATTCAATTCATATCTGAGGTCTGGTATATAAGTTTGCAATGTGCTATAGAAAGGTTCGGTGGCTGCCTCACCTCTATACATGAATGTGTGAATCCTCCCAAAGGTTAACGTTTATTGTTGTTTCACATGCACTCACTATGGAATAGAGATAGAGCTAAAGTGCTTAGGACCGTACCGTATCACACTTCCCCTGATACTCTACCGATACCAACACGTATGCCCCTGCTGGCGAGGGCTTGCAAACTGGGCTCGCAACTAACCAATCCTAATGTCAAACAATGTACCTATGGCCTCACCCCAGCATCCCTCAATACGTCCATAGAGATAGAGCTAAGGCCCCCCGACAGAGTCGAAGACTACACGGTCCGAGACCACCTCCCCTGATATCCTACGACGTAATAGTTTTGCTAAGGTAATGGCGATACGATGATATCAGTGGACAAGACTTGAGTGGAGATAGAGCTAGAGTCTAGTGACTAGGCTGAACCACAATGTCACATTCCCCCCCTGATGCTCCACTCGCATCAAGCACACTAACCACGCACATACATTCACATGTCTATTCCTAGCATCATCATCATCATCATGTTATAATTAATATAGAATTAAATATGCATGAGAATTAATAGCAGAAATATTGGATGACATGTTGAATGCACAATACAAGCATACACGCATAGAATCAATCATGGCATTGGACTCAAGAAAATAAAAACAATTTATTATTAGCCAATTAGTTTAGGTCTTGTTCCCTCACCTTTGCTTGAGTGTTGATCCTCTTTCAAGCTTTAAAACCCACTTTTATACCAATAGAAAAACCTAACAAGTCGATAGATTTTGGTTAGAAGTCATTCCGGCACTTTTAGGCTTGTTTTTAAGCATGGGTCGCAGGGTGGGTCGCAGGTAGGGTAGCAATTTATTGCGACCCCTAGGGTAGGGTCGATGCTAGGGTCGGATGTTCCATCGACCCTGGGTGCGACCACCCCTTTCCTGGACTTCTCGAATAATGGGGGTCGATCCTGTGGTCTGGTAGGGTCGATTCCCAATCGACCCCACGTGCGACCCCCCGTGGGTTGAGTCGAGAATATCATTCTCAGTCCATTCTTTCATGTTTGGGTCCTATGGCTTACTTCCACAATCCATTCTAGGCTTGTTCTATGGCTTAGAACACTAGGTTTCTTCCTTACTTTGCCTACCATGATTTCTCCATGGATTTCATTGAAATCTTCCCATGGATGTATGATTTGGGTTTCTCCTAGACCATACCCTCTTCATGAGCTATTCTAAGGTCTGAGATCATCAAGGGAATCTTGCCCATACCTTAGTTATTGCTGGGATTCAGAGATTTCTCTGAATTCTTCACTTAGGTCTTCTTCTCCAACTTTCCTTCTCTTCTCCTTCTCTTCTCTTTCTCTCACTTTCAATTAGGGTTTCAAAAGGAGTGAAAGAGGCTTAGGGACGTCCTATTTATAGAGTAGAATCTCCCAAAATAAGTCCCATTGAGATTAGGAAGGAATCCCATTGAAATTTAGAAAGTTTCCTATTTGCGGTTTCTGTCGGCAAACAGGGGGTCAATGAGGGGGTCGGAGATCCCGTCGACCCTCAGTTTCTAAGTTGTCCGACCCCCAGTTAAAAATCAGGGGTCTGACTTCTTAGTGAGGGGGGTCGACCCTGCCTATCTAAGTATGCGACCCTGCCCTCCAATTTACTGTTTTTGGGTCAGTTTAGTACCTGGTTTTGCTATTTCCTTCACGCACTTGGTCCATTTGGCTCGACCATGATGGGTAGACCTGGTACAAGGTGGTAAAACCTGTTAGTTCGATACGGGTCTTACAGTGTGCTTGAGATAGAATTATATCATTTTGTCTCCTTATAACTTTGATTCCCCAGATGACATCAGCTTCTCCCATATCCTTAGTGTCAAACTTGGACATGAGAAAAGATTTTGTTGATTTAACTATATCAAAGCTTGTTCCTATAATTAGCATTTCATCCACGTACAAAATTATAAATACACCTCTATTGTCATGAAATTTACTATACAAACACCTTTCAGAATCATTTATATGAAAACCATTTGAAATTAATACACTATCAAAATTTTCATGTCACTGTTTTGATGTTTGTTTTAAACCATATAAAGAGTGCACAAGTTTACAGACTTTTTGCTCTTATCCTGGAACCACACACCCTTCAGGTTATTTTATATAAATCTCCTCTTCTAAATCACCATTTAGGAATACTGTCTTAGCATCCATTTGATGTATGACAAGCTTATATACAGAGACAATTGCAATCATTAATGTTATTGTGCAATTCTAGCAACAGGAGAAAAAGTATCAAAAAAGTCTATATCCTTTTTTTGACGGAATTCTTTCACTGCCAACCTAGCCTTGAATTTGTCAAGAGATTCATCAGGTTTTAATTTATTCTTAAAAATCTATTTTGTATCAAGAACCTTAGTACCAAGTGGGAGAGAAACTAACTCCCAAGTATTATTAACAATAGTAGAATTTAAATCACTTTTTATTGCCTCTTTCCAAAAAACAAAATCAGGTGAAGTAATTGCTTGTTGGTAAGTTACAGGGTCATTCAAAATCATATATGTAAATATAACATCACCCAAATTGGGTTCCCTCCTTTGTCTTGTACTTTGCCTTAATTCAATTTCACTATTAGGTTCTCCTTTATTTAAATTAGAATCATCATTATCCTCATATTCATGCATTATAGGTTCATTAGGAATAGATACATTACGAGGTAGATTTTTCTTCATAGGAAAAACATGTTCAAAGAAAATAGCATCTCTTGATTCGATTATATTGTGAGCATCAAATATTCCATCAACAGATTTAAGCACCAAAAACATATAGGCTGCACTATGACTAGCATAACCAATAAAAATACAATTACAAGTTTTATGTCCTAATTTTCTTTTCTTAAGTTCAGGTATCTTTAGCCAAACAATATCAAACCTTTAAATATTTAAGATTAGGTTTCGTACTATGCCATTGTTCAAAAATATAAAACATGTCTTCTTATGAGGTATTCTATTCAAAATAAAGCAAGCAGATAAAATTGTTTCCCCCCACATATTAATGGGTAAACATGAACTAATTAACAATGAGTTCATAGTCTCTTTTAGAGACCTATTCTTTCTTTTGGCTACTCCATTAGATTGGGACTGGTAAGGGGTAGTAGTCTAATGAATAATCTCATTTTCCTCACAGAATTGAGATATATTATATTTAGTCTCTTTATTAGTTCTAAGTCTCTTATTAGTTCTAAGTCTCTTAATTTTCTTTCCTAATTGATTTTCAACCTTAGTTTTATAAGAGATAAAAACATCACTTGCTTCATCCTTGGTTTGAAGAAGATAAAATTTAGTATACCTTGAAAAATCATCAATAAAAATGACATAATATCTTTTTCCTCCTCTTAACTCATGTGACTTAAAGTCACCTAAGTCACCATGAATTAATACTAATAATTCACTAACTCTTTCAGTTATAGAAAAATAGAATTTTTTAGTAAACTTCGCTTCCACGCATATTGGGCATTAATCATGATTAAATTCTAAATTACTTTTAATTAAATCATCATCATAAAATCTTTTAATATATGGGGCATTGCAATGTCCTGGTCTACCATGCTAAATATCATATGAATATATCATATAAGTAAAAGTACTTCACTGTTATTAATCATAATGGAATCAACGTTGAATACAAATAAACCATCAAAATTATAATCTTTTCCAACAAAAACATTATTCTTGGCTACAATAGCCTTATCGGCCTCAAATGACAAACAAAAACCAGCCTTGTTGAGAAGAGCCTTGGAAATGAGATTACGCCTTATTTCAGATACATGCAAAACATCCTTAAGGAATAAAAAATTTTCTGAAGTTAACTTCAATTTAACTAACCCTTTTCTAATGACCTTAGATGTCTGAGAATTCCCCATGAAAACTTGTTCATTAGAACCAACCTTTGAATAGTAGGCAAAATAACTTCGATCCCTACATACATGCTTGGTAACACCCGTGTTCAGGATCCAATCTTTGGGTTTGTCAACCAGATTTACTTCAGTCACCATTATAGCAAAGAAATCTGCTTCTGTCAAATTGTCATTAGTCTTGTGGAAGTCCTTCTTCTTCCTATTCTGATAATCTTTCTTATAATGTCCTGGTTTGCCACAAACAAAGCAAACCCCTTTTTGTTTCTATAATTCTATTTCTTTTTTAATTTTCAAATGCTTTTTGTGAGACTTCCCTTTCTTAGACTCAATTAAATTAGCCTTTGATTTAAATTCTTTGGTCTTTTCAGTTTTGTCTTTCTCCCGATTCTTCTCATGGACTTTAATTTGAGCAGTAACTTGGTCCAATGAGAGATCATTCTTTTTATATTTAAGACTTAATTTGAAGTCATTCAAAGAGGTAGGTAATTTCTCAATAAGAAAACCAGCCACAAAGTCATCCGGTAACACCATTCCCTCTTTAATCGTCTCATACAAGAATCTGAAATTGGTCAATTTGTGTCGAAATGCTCTTGTCATTTGTTACTGCAAAACCAAGAAAGTTTGCAATAACATATTTTTAGTTTCCAGCATCCTCTAATGAATATTTATTATCCAATACTTTTCATATTGATGATGCATAATCATGGGAAGCATAGACCCCATAAAGTTCATTAGAGAGGGAGTTTAATTAGAATGCGGTTCTTACATTGATAATCTATATTAACCTATTCTTCTCTCTCTTTTTTCTTAACAGAATCATCACTCACATCAGTATGGGAGTGGTCAATGCAAAAGAAATAGCCAATTGATTGAGTATAAACTGAAGTTTCTGTTTCCACATTTTATAATTTGTACCATCAAAGGATTTTACTTTGTCACAATCAGTTATTAATTTAAGATTTTGCATACCAGGAATTATTGAAGCCATCATCGTGAATCTCAAGTAAAGTGATGAGATACTGAATTTAGAATTGATGTAGAAATAAATGCTTTAAATGAGATTTGTCTTATTTGATGGCTGCGGCAGTAACACAAACAAAGGTACCAAGATGATTAGTACAAAGGTTGAGTCGTACCACGATCAACATGGTCCTAGAGTCAGTATTTGCCTCCACAGGTGCAATCAGGTTGATGATGCAAATCTACTCCAAGATAAAAGAGCCTAGTTTTCTGCAACAAACTTGCACAAGTTCGATGCCTCCCTTAGAGAATTTCAGAGCTGAGCTTCAGATAAAAACAAAATAAATATCCCAAACCCAAGTATTTTAAAGAGGGAGAGAGAAAGAGAGAGAACAGTTCCACTAGTATACATAATTATTATTCATATCCTAGGAGGATTCCTCATCCTCAATGTATAGAGCAAGAGATATCACTTGAAGGTTCTCCATTGAAGAGTTGAGTCCCTTCAAAACCAACGGTCAGATCTGAACAATCACATCCTTTCATAAGGATGCAACCTTAGGGACAGGTGTGTCCCTCTATCCTAGAGACTCATGAGATGTTGACATCTATTGACAATGTCTTTGGTTGAAGACTTCAGGCACTAACCTTTATGACTTACAAGTCATCTCTATAATTGACCTACAGGTCATCTCCATGATCCTTAGATCTCTAGGTCATCAAGTCTCCCAAGTCTCCAAGTTTTCAAGTCATCAAGTCACAAAATCATCAAGTCTCCAAGTCATCAAGAGGGGTGACAACTTGCAACTTATGACTTAGAGTGACCTACAACGACTTGCAGTGACTTGTAGCGGCGACTTCAACATGGAACGATTTCAATATGTGATGACTTCACATGACGACTTCACACTAACGATTTGACATGACAATTTTCACTGTGAAGGCTTCACATGACGACTTCATTGTGACGACCTCAACTTTGATGACCTCACTGTGACAACCTCACAGTGATGACCTCAACTGTGATGATCTCACTGTGACGATCTCAACTGTGACGACCTCACTGTGACGACCTCACTTCTCTCAACCCATCTTATAAGCACGAAAACAAAGAAAAAAATAGGACCAAAAAAATAGAATATATATATATATATATATATATATATATATATATATATATATATATATATATATATATATATATATATATATATATATATATATATATATATATATATATTTATATAAGGTTGTTATTATTGTAACAAAGGTTTGTTATGTTTAGAAGCATAACAAAATAAATCTGGATCATTCATTTCTACTATTTTTTTAATTTAAATCATTCAAATTTGGGCAGTGTTATAGTAATGTTTAGAGTACTCGTACACATGCATAGACATACATAGGATACATGCCAATACATAGGGGGTATTTGATTGAATTAGAGTTTGAAATTCGACATGTGGGTAATCTAGATCATGTTCTTTCTATCCAACGGTTGGAATGGATACATCATCTACCCATGTGGCAGAATAGATTCCTTGTTAAGTTTAAAAAAATAACAAACCCTTGTTATATATATATATATATATATATATATATATATATATATATATAAGCAAACTATAATAGGTAGTTAAAAACTAACTTTTATAATAAAGAACAATAATTGCTCTTTCCAATCTTGGTGATCTGGATTCTACCATGATCGTATAATCCCTCAATGTCATTTGAAACCATCTTTAGTAGTTCAAGCCCTAATAGGGCACATAAAGGTTGAGAACCGAGAATCTTGTATTACACTTTTGTGTTGGAGGAAGGGTAGAATTACCGAGTCTTATCTACCTTCATGTATTATTATGGTTGATGCTATGTGTAACCAAAGAGACTGATTTTAATAAATAACAATTATAATGGTTGACATGCCAAATCTATTTTCTATTTTACAACCTACTTTTTATTGTAATTATCAAAATGTTTCTTATTTTTGATAAAAAATGAATTTCAAATTGATTTTTAATAAATAGAAAAAAATAAAAATAAAAATAAAAATAAATCCAAACTAAACCTAAAGTTGTCTCGAGCAGGATCCAAATCGTTTCATCCATGAGATTCTGGAGGCGTGGCGGCGACCCCACTGGATGGTCGCCATGTGGGGGTCGGATTATTTTTGATAAAAAATGAATTTCAAATTGATTTTTAATAAATAGAAAAAAATAAAAAATAAAAATAAAAATAAATCCAAACTAAACCTAAAGTTGTCTCGAGCAGGATCCAAATCGTCTCATCCATGAGATTCGGGAGGCATGGCGGCGACCCCACTGGATGGTCACCATGTGGGGGTCGGATGAATTTGACCCTCCGTTCGAGCCGACACTCTCTTGTCGGCTTGGCTTGTCTGCTCGAATGGAGGGGTCGGATTCATTTGACCTCTACATGGCAACCATCCAATGGGGTCGCTGCCACGCCTCCCGAATCTCAGAAATGAGACGATTTGAATTCGAACGAACAGGGTTCTAAAATTAGAGAAAATGACCGTAATCATCTGAAACGTAGAACTTTGGGTAGAAATTGGAATAATGGCAAAGTCGAGGTAGAATTGTAGGAATAATTTACCTTTTTTTTTTTTTTCAATTGTAACCTGTGGGCCAATCATAGGGCGGCCCAGGCCCCCAAGAGACCTCTCCCCATTTCCCGCGAAATAGTGTGTCAATCTTTGAGTTGCTTCACAGATTTCCATTTTCAGACACTTTCTCTTCAGTCTTCTGCAACTGTCAGATATGTTCAGCCTTCGAATCCATTCGGTGGACACCAACCATCCCATCACCACCCGTTTCGCCGGAGAAGATCGCGGCGCCGCCATATCCACCAAGCCCGATTCCGCCTCTTCAAACCCTTACCCTAACATCCAAGAGCGTAGAGGCATCGTCCATCTCATTCGAAGCGTTTCCCACCATAATCCCACCTTCCTCTCCAGAAACCACACTAACGTCAAAGAGGATTCTATTCTTCTCTTTGTTGTCGCCGTCCCTAACCACATCTCCCCCGAAGATCTCATATGCTTTTGTGCTTCCTACATGGATCAATTCTCCGAGGTTCTTATCATCAGGTTCCATTCTTCCCCCCAGGCCAGAAGCCCCAAGACTTTTTATAGATGAGTCGGAGTATTTTTTTTTCTTTTTTTCAATATTTAGGGTCGTAACAATTTTGTAATGGTTGAATTGCAGGAATGATGGAATGGAAGATCGATACAGCGTATTGATTAAACTTGTTGATTATCAGATAGCAGAGAGCTTTTATTGGAACTTCAACGGGAGGCGGTTCTCATCCACTGAGGTTTCTGCTCTTTCTTTTATTTATGAATCTGTGGGGTTTGAATAAGTGGGTTTAGTTGCAGATTTAGGGATTTTTCTTTCTCATATTGTTCTGTTGCAGGCTGAGGTTTGCCATATATTATATGTGACTTCCGTAGAATATACGGACTCAGCGGAGATTGCCAGTACTCCGCCTCTAGGTTTTACTGAATTACCTACTTGTCCTGTTTGCCTTGGTGAGTTGTCCGACTTATGGAATTTACATGCTTATTTGTTCTACCAGGCAACCTGTTTGTGTGTTTGGCTGTGATAATGGAAATTATTGTCAGTTTTGTAAGCATTTCTTTTCTGTTTGTCTAGAAAGGTTGGATCAAGACACTAGTGGGATATTAACGACACCTTGTGACCACTCCTTCCAATGTTCATGCATCTCAAAGTGGGCCGATTCGTCTTGCCTGGTTAGTAAAGTCTGTGCTGCTATAAGTGTCGATTTTGATTTTTATTTCTTATTCGTTGGTGGTGGATACTAAGTTGTCAAAATTATTTTATTTTTACGATCCAAAGTCAATGAATAAACCGGGTTTGGGAATTATAAAGTGTCTATGTGCCATTATAACAATGGATATACTTCTTAAGTTCACCTCAATGTTTAGTTAGGCTATACTTCTCGGGCTTGTGTGTCTTGGCTTCTAGAAGCCAGCTTCTAATGTTTATGGAAGTTGAGGACCATGCCCATATTACTGTTTTGTTTGGAGTCTTTACTGCCACAAGCTAGAGAAACTCGAGAAGCATCCCCTCCCTGCCTTGAATTTTATAGTGCAACTGCTGGTAATTATTTAAAGCAAAATAATCTCACTGGGCCCATCATCAGCTGGATGTTAAGACTTCCAGAAGTAGAAGCTCCAGGGTCCCATCCAAACATGAGCCGCTTCTGGAAGCAGTGCTTCTTGCCTATGAGCTGGGTGTGAGAAGCTTAACCTACATAAATGATGACTATGATTCCTAGTAAGGCTGTGTGTGAATAGCACCTTTATCTACTTTCAGTTTTGCTATTGGTGATGAAAGATATGATAGGCTGAGAATTTGCCTTCCTGTGAGTTCCAGTCCAATGCTGGTGGCCTGGAAAGGGGGAATCCTGATGACCCAATGTATGATGCTTACGGTGGACACGCATGCGAGCTGCTCCCCCTTTTCCCTCTGATATTCCCCCTTCTCCACCATTACTGATGCCTGTACCTGGTGCTGGGTAGCCCATTGAGACCTTTTGTTCCTGCACCACCTGAAGTTGCAATGCAGATGTATTGGGAGCAGGGTGCCCCTCCTTATGAGGATGGTGGTAGGAAGGGGAGGTCTGGCCTACAGGTAGGCGGTTTACCTATTCTTCTTGCAACTCCTCTTTCCAGCAGGACCCGAAGCTCATTTGGAGCTAAGTTATGTCCATGACAGTGTTCAAAATATTTTTATTGTCACTTTTACTTGATGTTGAAAGTATCACTGATTACCAAATATGTCGTTACTTATTCCAACGATACTTATTTCAATGGTGTTCTTGGTGATCCCCTTTAAAGTTGAATAGGTTGTGAGTTTAGCTAATTGGGGTTAGATTTATTGTTTAGCCTACCTTCTGGTGGATTTTTCTCCTCTTATTTTGATCCATCAAATCAGTTGATGTGAGACTCGGTGCAAGAGAAAGGTTGCTCCATTGCGAATTGGCGATATCGGGTTTGGATATGGAAACAGCCTCTCCGTGAAGCAGGGTAAGGCTGTGTATATCTGCCCCTCCTAGATCGTGCAGTGGCGGATCCTCGTGCACTGGGTATGCCCTTGTTTAACAGCTATAGTTTGAAATTTTGGTCCAACTACCAAATTTCGACGGTTCATCGGTTTTGTCTAAGGTCAAAACACAACAGATTGCGATTTAACAGGTTTACAAGATTTTGATTGAAATTTTGATGTTCACGAAATTTCAGTCATTTTGACACATTTCTAACAATATTTCGATGAAATTTTGACCCTTTCGTCAGAATTTTGAGTTTTCTCTGCCTTTGCTCAAGAGTTCTAGAATTGCTAAAAAATCTCGCTTTTGTTTTGAAGAAATCCTTTATTTTCCTGCTGAATCATGTTTGATGGTCGATTGTGGAGCATTTATTTCAACATTTGAGTATATTTGAAGCAAGGTTATCAAGGCGTCACCTAGGCAGTGCCTAGGCTTTCAGGCGGTCTATCATGTGATGTGCGATCAAACGCTTAGTGTATGCTTAAAAAGCTGGCCGCCTAGGCGTACATGCACCGCCTAGGCGTCCAGTTGAGTGCCTAAGCTGCCTAGTCGGGTCTATAAGGAGCAAGTTGGTCGCTTTTTGGCTTTTGCATTTTTTTAATGTTTTTGTTATTACAATATCAATTGTTCTCTTTCTAACCCATCCATTGACATGTGTACATATGGTATGATAGAGTGAGATGTATAGTACTTTTTTTTTAAAAGAAGAAAAAAACTGGGAAATATGTTGGAGTTAACTTTCAGTTCACTCTTGTTGGAACAATGGTTTGACTTGTCTATAATGACAAAGGTCATTCTTCATTTATAAAGTAAAAGTATTTACATGAAAGGAAAAAAAAAGAAAAGAAAAAAAGTAAAGGAAAGAACACGAAAGGAAAGTAGGTGAGATAGGTGAGGAATGATTCAACATTCATATTCTCACATACATCGAACCTAGATATTACAATACTCCCCCTCAAGTTGGGGTATAGATATTTATCATTCCCATCTGTACATAATAGGATGAAACACCTTGGTAGATGTGACGAATGGAATGCAAATATGACATTATTCTTACTTCTCCTTGATGAAGTGACGATCTATCTCAACTTGCTTCGTTCTATCGTGCTGAACCGGGTTATGGGCAATGCTACTGGGAGATTTGCTATCACAAAAGAGCTGCATAGGAAGCTGAATAGGGACACATAAGTTTTAAAGGAGACATTTGAGCCAAAGAAGTTTACAAATGCCATGAGCCATAGTCCTGAATTCAGCTTCTGTACTGGAATGAGCGACCACAGTCTGTTTCTTGTTTCGCTAGGTAACTAGATTTCCCCCCACCGGAGTACAATATGCAGGAGTAGAGCGTCTATTATCTGAAGAACCAGCCTAATCAGCATTAGTGTAGGCTTCAATGCACATATGCTCATGGAGATACAAAAGGACATTGCGATCAGGAGTAGATTTTAAGTAACGCAGGATCTGATACACAACATCTAATTTACTAGAGAAGGGTTCATGCATGTATTGGCTAACCATGTTGACCACAAAGGCAATATCTGGTTTGGTATGAGAAAGATAAAGTAAACGGCCAACTAAACTCTGATATCCACCTTTATCAACCGATTCCCCATCTTTTTGTGACAGACGGGAATTGGCCTCAAGTAGAGTGTCAGTAGGCTTTCACTCGAACATCCTAGTGTCAGACAATAAGTCAAGGGTATATTTTCGTCGAGAGAGGAAGATACCTTGAGTGAAATGAGCAATTTCAATCCCTACTAAATACTATAATGGACCAAGGTTTTTAATTTTAAACTCAACGCCCAAAAAAGTCTTCAAGTGAGAGATTTCAATAGTATCATTCCTTGTAACCACGATATCATCTACATACACAATTAGAACAGTAGTTAACTCATCATTTTTCTTGTTGAACCGAGTATGATCATCATTATTCTGTTTGTAGTTTGTACCCCACAGATATCAAGGCTCTATGAAAGCATCCAAATCAGGCCTGAGGAAATTGTTTTAGGCCATATAAAGCCTGTTTCAATTTACAGACCTTACCCTTGTTGGAGGTTTGGAAAAACCAGGAGGGACTTCCATGTACACCTCCTCTTCCATCTCCCCATGAAGAAAAACATTTTTTTGCATCTAATTGATGTAAATCCCATCCAAGGTTGACTGCACAAAAGAGGACACAAACAGTATTCAACTTGGCAACAGGGCAAAAGTTTCCTGATAGTCAATGTCAAATGTCTGAGTATAGACCTTGGTGACTAATTGTGCCTTGTAACTATCAATAGTACCATCAATTTTTTGCTTCTTCGTAAAAATCCATTTGTAGTCTACTGATTTTTTTTCAAGAGGAAAAGTGACGAGAGCATGCATCTCTTCCAATATTGCAACCTTCCATTTAGGATCTGCCAAAGGTTCTTGCTAATTTGGAGGAATGAAAATTGAAGATAGAGAGGAACAAATGGCCGAAAAGAAAGAGACAAAGATTCATTAAACACCACGTTAGGAATGGGGTATTGAGTACAGGATCAAACGACTTTTTGGAGAGCAATAGGCAACTCAATAGTAGAGTGATGCAGTACTGATAAGCCAACCAAGCCAAGCAACCAGCGATGCAGGCCAAGTTTTATCAAGAAAGAAGGGCCGCAAGAAGAAGATAAATGGGCTTTACCCATTGGGCCAGCCTAACCCATTGGGCCAGGCTAATGCTGGCTAAACCAGCCCATAAGTTATCCTACCTCCAGCACTAGTAGTTGACAGATTTATTAGTAGTCGATAGAATTAGGAACCTTTTGATATTAGGACTTTTGATTGAGGATATTATTTAGTTTCCTAAAATTTAGCAATTAGTTATTTAGTAGTTTCATTGTTTAGAAATTTCTTTAGCTTCCCAAAGTGTTTAGGAAACCTTCCTATTTTTTGCTTTAGAAATTTTCCTACTCTATAAAGGAAGTTTAGTTTCCTAATTTCAGTTTGAAAATTTCTTATTTTTTTGTAACCTTTCAGAAGTTATAAATAAGAAAGAGAAGGCTGGCGGCAGAGCTGAGACTTCCAGTAAAGAAAAGAGATTGCAATATTTTTTTGGTTGAGTATCCAAGGTTGTGAGATTCAACCGTAGCCCATTGTCTTCTATTTTCTCAATTCCTTCTTATTTTCTTTGATCTATTCTTGTGCTACTGATTCACGGCTCTACAGTTAAAGGTCTATTAGCTTAAGAAATCGAGGATTACAACTTATGCAGCCAGATTGGCTTCCAATCACTGGCAGTACAGGTTACAGTAGGTTTCGAGGCTTGCATCTTCTGCAGTGCACCTTTGATCGATCCAAGACTGCAGCAACTGTTCATAATTGTTCTCAAGAGTATCTTCTATCAGTTTCAAGTGACCTCGAGGATTGGATTTCAGATAAGTCAATTTTTCTGTTGTTTTTTAAATCAGATTTGGGTTTGGACTGTGTAGAGATCTTGTAGCAAAGAGGGATCTATGACTTGGATGTGTTGAAACCCTCTTTGCCATTAGCCAGCTGAGCCAACAGCCAAGCCGTTAGCCAAGCCAATAGCCAAGCCGTCAGCCAAGCCAGTAGCCTAGCCGGTTGGGTCATTAGCCAAGGACAAATGTCGGCCAACTGTCCATTAGGGGATCCCTTTACTATCTATATAGCTACTATGTTTAGTTACTTCCTAAAATGGTTGCTTCCTAAAAATAGTCATTGTTAGTATTATATACTTGCCTAAATTTAAGTTTTTATTTTCAGTTTTAGATAGTTTCTATTAGGTAATCAGATCTTCTTCTTTGTAAAGTTTTTTTTTACAAGATTGAACTTTCCTTCCTTGCTAGTTGTCAATAAGGAAGGATTGACTAGTCTATTTTCCTAATTGTTTCCAAAGCAATGCTATATATATATGAATAGAAGAAGAAGAAGAAAGTTTAAAGAATAAAAAATAGACTTTGCAATTTAATTGCAATTGAGTCTTCTTGGCTGTGAGACCCAGCAGCAAGTCCCTCCCCCCTTCTCTCATTCTCTCATTCTTCTCCCTGTCTCCCCTCCCCCTTAGTCTTACTGATCCCCCCTATATTCTTGCTACTGCCTACTTCCTGTGTTGCTACCGACCTCTCTCCCTTGCTGCTGTATCTTGCCCCATTGAAGACTCCAAGATTGAGAGACTCCATCAAGGTTGCATGCTGAGGGGTGAAGAAGATTACTCATTCTAATTGGTATAACATCGGCATAATCACACATACTTTCAGTCATCGATTCTTGTGTAGGAATCAGGGTACCCCTAAAATTTCTAAAATTCATCTCTTAACCATTGATTGGGTCAATCCAACCGTTGATTGATCACGTAATTTGGAGGGCTTGTAAATTGATATGCTCATGTAACAATGTCTAAGTTTGAGGTTGATCCGATCAACCGTTGAAGAGATGAATTTCTGAAGTTGGTGTGGTACTTTGGTTTCTACCCAGAAACCGATGGTTGAGAATGAAATGATTGAGTTGATGTTGTGTCGGCCAGAATGATTGGTCTCCATCACTTAGCAACAAGCATTCTTGATGAGGTTCTCCCCACTTTTGAAGTCTTCAAGAGATCAAGACTTACAACAATAGGGGAGGGTTCAATAGCAACACAACAAATAGAAAGTAAAGGAAAACAATGAGGGGGGAGCAGGTCGATAGTATTAAGGGAGAGGGAGGTAGGGAGAATAATGAGAGATGAGAGGGGAGAATAATAACTTGCAGCTGAGTCTCACAGCCAAGAGACTCAGCTACCAAAAATTTGCCGACAAGTCTTTTTTTTTATTTTCTAAACTTTCTTCTTCTTATTCTATTCATATATATAGAATTGCTTTGGATACAATTAGGAAAGTAGAATGGTCAATCCTTGTTGACAATTAGCAAGGAAGGAAAATCCGATCTTGTAAAAGAACTTTATAAAGAAGAATCTGATTGCCTAATAGAAAGTTTTTAAAACTGAAAATATAAATTTTCTATAACTGAAAATAGTAACTTAAATTTAGGCAAGTATCTAATACTAGCAATAACTATTTTTACGAAGCAACTATCGTAGGAAGTAACTAAATATAGTAGCTATATAGATAGTAGGGGAGATCCCCTAATGGACAGCTGTCCTTGGCTAATGACCCAGCCGGCTAGGCTGCTGGCTTATCAATACTGCATCATGGAGTCTGAAGTAGGCTCACTAGATGGAGGAAGAACAGAGCTTAGATCAGGAGATGGCGATTGGAGTGGTGCAGTGGTAGTGGTGATATCTTGCTCTTGCTGTCGTTTGAACCTTGAATTGTATACATTTTTAGTGGGGGAGCTGGGGGCTGAGAAACCAGAACCAAAACCTTCGTACCAGTGTGAGTATTAGTATTAGTATCAGTAGCATCATTTGGAGTAATAGCTGGAGCAAGTGAGACAGCAGTAGCAGGAAGATACTCAAGAGGTCTAAGCACATCTTCATGAGAACTAGGAGACTCCCCCTGAAGAGGTGCAAGATCCAAAAAGAACGCCCGAGTCTCATGGAAGACCACATCCATGGAGACAAATATCTGGCGAGAGAACGGATGGTAACAGAAGGGGTTGTAGAGTAGCCGAGGAAAATACACCGAAGGTCACTTGGGTCGAGCTTGTCATGGTGGTGATGGTTATAGGCAAAGCACACACAACCAAACCCCTTTGGAGGAACAATAAATGTTGAAGTACCTAGGAGTAACTTGAGAGGATAGCGGAAGTCAAGAACACGCACGGGCATCCGATTGATGAAGTAAGCCACTGTAAGAATGACCTCACTTCAATAGGGGTAGGGACATGCATATGAAACATCAAGGACCGAGCAACCTCCAGCAAATGATGATTCTTGCGTTTAGCTATACCATTCTAAGCAGGAGTGTCCACACAACTGGTTTGATAAACAATACTATGCTTAGCCAAGTAGGACTGAAAAGATCCATCAATATACTTTGCCCCATTGTCTGTATCGAGGGTAGCAACCTTTACAGCATTCTGGGTTTAAATCATCTGATGAAAAAGCAGGAAGCAGCGAAATACCTCATTCTTGTGGCGGAGCAAATAAATTCAAGTTAGACGAGTATGGCAGTTAATGAAAGTGAAACCATTTATAGTTAGTTACCAAGACACATCGAGAGGGACCCTAAACATCAAAAAGTATTAAATGAAAGGGAGTTACACTGCGTTTATTGGAAATAGGATAAGCAGAACGAGTCTACTTTGCAAAAATGCAAGCATCACAAAAAAATTCGCCTAACTTAAATAGCTTTGAAAACTGAAGAAAAAGCTTGATTAAATTCCTAACAGGTGGATGATCCAAACAGTGATGCCACATACGTAAAATTGCCAGTTCAATTGTGGAGGAGGAAGAAGCTTGTGTCGTGAGCCGATGACTCTAAGGAGGGCTCAAGAACGTACAAGCCATCAACCACTTCACCACTGCCAAACGTTTGCTCCGCTACCAAGTCTTAGAACGCATAATGAAAGGGAAAGAAACAACAACAATAGAAGCCTTATCCCAACTAAATGGGGCCGGCTACATGGATTCTTGTCCTCCAATCAGCCGTTTCGATGTCATACTTGAAACATGGCCTAAGCTATGCATGTCTTTTTTCACCACCTCCCCTAGAGTTATCTTAGGTCTGCCCCCAGCTCTTTTAGATCCTTCAATCTAAATCTAATCACTCCTCCGTACGGGAGCATCTAACGCCCTCTGTTGAACATGACCATACCATCTTAAATGACTTTCTCGTAGTTTATCATGGATCGGTGCTACTCCCAAATCAGCTCTAATATGATGATTTCTTATCTTATTCTTCGTAGTTTTACCACACATCTATTTCAATATCCTCATCTCAGCTACACTAAGTTTATTTATGTGATGCTTCTTAACTGACTTGATGCGGGATCCGGGTTGAGGAAACCCTAATTAGATCCGCTAGTAGACCCACCCAAACAGTATGAAGGCATGATTCAATAAACAGTGACAGAATTATAATTAAATCCAAAACTTAACCAGTAATTGTAATTTTGTTATTAATCAGAAGTATGTAATAGCTCTATATAACTAAACAATACCTTAGGACATGAGAGGAATTAGAATTAAAGATGGTGGTTAATTAAGAGGCAAACATAAGGAATGGTAAAATTGTAATAACTAGGAGATTGAAGGGTATTCATTGAGCGAGAATGAGAAGTGGAATAAAAGAGATCACCTTCTTTAAGTTCACGACAGTAACAAAGGGAGGCGGTAATCAGATTGCTTCTAGTTGAGAGAACTCAACCTATAGGTCTCCGATTGACCTGAAATTTGAAGGGGAGGTCATAAACTAGAAGGACTATCAGTGAATCACCATAAACAGTTAGGATTGAATCCCAGATGGAGCAAATCAAGTCTGCAAGTACTGTCAGGCGGTAGTTACAGGTGCAGCAATGTTTGAAGCTTGGATTCTCTTAGCTTAAGGGGATTTAGCAGGTAAGGTCTTAGGGTTAGGATCGTTTATGGGAGGGAAGGTTACACCCAGAGTTTTAAGGGAAAAGAGGGAGGGAGGGATGAGGGAGATGGGAGATTTTCGGTTGGACTGGGATTGTCACCAGAACAGGGGACAGATTGAAAAGAAGGAATGAAAAGTAAGAAAGGAAGAAGAAGGAGGGGAACAGACCAAGGGAGTGGGTCTATTCTAGTTCGCAGAGATAAAGGGGAGAGAGGGAGAAAGTGCACACCAATACTTCCTGCCCATAGGCACACGACTACAATATTCACTTCATTCTTTTCTTTCTTCAATCTAAAATCAAAAGTCCTAATACATGTTCTTTTTAAAAGAAATACTTTCCTAAACTAATTGAAATAAACTAGTAAGTAAATAAAGTCCTAATTAAATATGGAAACCATAATCTATTAAATTGGATATTACCTAAACTTTTAATCTAAAATTCCCAAAAATAAAAGATTACAAAAATCCCAATTAAAATTAAATTTAACAGAGATTCTAATCCATGCCCATCTTAGCTTGTGGGCCCTCTGCTGCATCATACCCAACATTCTGCACCATACATCATAGCTAGTCGAATGACTGTCTTATAAAGTTTTCCTTTAAGTTTTAAAGGAATACGCTGATTACATATTACTATAGATGTACCTCTCCACTTCATCCATCCTATTGTAATCCTTTGTGAAACATCATCTTTTATATCACCTTTTTTTATTTATGATTGAACCTAGATATACCTAAAATGATCACTTTGTTGTATCTCCCTTTCATGACTGGTCACCACCTTATTATCCGTCCTTGTGTGACTAAAGTTACACACCATATACTCCATCTTCGTTCTACTTATCTTAAAACCCTTTGATTCCAATGTTGATCTCCATAGTTCCAACTTGGCGTTAATCCCTACTTTTTTCTCATCCACCAAATCAATATCATCAGTGATTTGCATGCACCAAGGAACTTCATCTTGAATGTCTCTGGTTAAATTATCCATAATGAGGGCAAACAGATAAGGGCTCAAATCTGATCCTTGATGTATTCCCATTGTAATTGGGATGACCTTGACACCCCACGGTTTTGAATTCCTTTGAAATCCTGAGTTAGGCTACTAATTGAGAGAAGATAAGTAGAAAAATTTGGTACATGGAGAACAAATGATGAAGAAAGGGAAGGAGAGCATTTAATGGAGCCCTTCCCGGCAATAGAGGAGAGGGAACCATCTACATCCAGAACTAGGAAAATACTCAAAAAAGAATGGGAAGAATCAATCATGTGGTCGGTAGCCCTTGAATCAATGATCCAAAGAGTGGAAGTAGAGGAGGCACAATGACCACCGATGGAAATACATGAATTGGCAAAGTTGGAAGAAGAGGATGCTAACAGGGAAGTAACGGCTAATGCAGATGGAGAAGGGCTCGACCAAAATGGAAGATGACGAAGCTGGTTCATCAAATCATCATGTCCAAGAGGAGCGACATCAACATCAGTAGTATCTGCTTGATGAGCTTGGCCAGAACCAATGCCACGATCTTGCTCACGGCCTTTGCCATTAGCAGGGCAACCATGGAGTTTCCAACAGTATTCTTTATTGTGACATTCCTTACCACATAACTCACATTTAATGGGCTTTCATTCTGAACTAGGGCGGGAGCTAGAACGGGTAGAATTGCCAATGCCAGAGGAACTCATACTAGAAAGTAGAGCCGAGCGATCAGGCAGAGCAAGTTGCAACATAGCAGCCTACTGTCCTCAGACTGGACCATATAGCAGGCCCACTCCAAAGAAGGGAAATGATCACGACTTAGAACATGAGCACGTATCTGATCAAACTCCACATTGAGACCGATGAAGAAAACATAGACATGAAATTTGTCCTCTCTTTTGGTGAATTTTGTGGCACTTGTAGGACAAGAGGCGGAAAAAGCTTCAAAATAATCCGACTCTTGCCACATTCCTTGTAACTCAGAACAATACTGAGACAAAGAAACTCGATCTGCTTTTTATCATAAATTTTCTTTTGTAGTTCGTATACTTAAGCATCATTGCATACTTGTGAGTAGATATCTTTAGCAGCCTTCCATATGTTGGCAGCCAAATCTAGCAATAAATAATCTCGTGCATTGTTCGGATCCACAAAATTGATAAGATAGACCTCACCAAGTAGCTGTCAAAGCTCCATTTGTTATGATCAGCACTATCAGTAATAGGCTTCGTAACATCGCCGATAAGGTACCTTGAAAAACCACGGGATTGATGCATGCCAGAGTTATTCAAGAAAAAGGGGCTTCAAGAAGTTAAATGGGCTTGGCCCATTGGACCAGCCTATTTCTGATTGGACAGGAAATAATAAAAAAACAACCCAGCCAAGCTTTGAGAATTACTACCAGCTTTAGATTAGTTGACATTGAGACTCTTTGATTTTAGAAGTTTATTTAGTTTCCTAAATTGTAGCATTCAGTTATTTAGGAGTTTTAGTAGGAGTTCTCTTAGTTACCTAATTTCAGTTTTTGGAAACTTTCCTATTTTTTTTGTTTTAGAAACTTCCTACTCTAAAAAAGAAGTTTAGTTTTCTAATTTCAGTTTTGAAACTTTCCTATTTTCTTGTAACCTTTTAAAAGTTTATAAATAAGAGGGACTCAAAGGCTGACGGCAGACTTCCAGAAAAGAAAAGAGATTGCAATTTTTTTTTCTGGTTGAGTCTCCAAGGTTGTGAGACTCAACCGTAACCCATTCTTTTTTATTTTCTCAAATTCCTTCTTATTTTCTTTGAGTTATTCTTGTGCTACTGATTTACGGCTCTACGGTTGAAGGTTTATTAGCTTGGGAATAGAGGAATACAACCTGTGCAGCCAGATTAGTTCCCAGACATTGGCGGTACAGGTTACAATAGGTTTCGAGGCTTGTATCTTCTGTAGTGCACCTTTGATCGATCCAAGACTTCAGCAACTGTTCATAATTGTTCTCAAGAGTATCTTCTATCAGTTTTAAGTGATCTCAAGGATTGGATTTTCAGATAAGTCAATTTTCCTATTGTTTTTAAAATTAGATTTGGGTTTGGACTGTGTAGAGATCCTATAGCAAAGAGGGATCTATGAATTGGATGTGTTGAAACCCTCTTTGCCATCAATTGGTATCAAAGCATGGTTGAGGAGAGTTCTAACTTTCCTAATCAGTCCAATAACCCCAATGACCCTATTAATTTGGTTCTCCAACAATTGGTCAATATGACTGCAAAGATAGATAATATGGAAGGGAAGATGAATGATAAATTTATTAGTTTGGAGGAAAGAATTAACCCTAAGCCGGCTAGAAGAGAAACCCCTGGAAGAGAAACTCCTATAGGCAACCTAGTGCCATGGCCTATCGCTAAGGCTCCCCAAAGAGTCCCTAGAGATGAATATCAAGACCCACCTTATGAAGATTATGGAGACCATCATCCCACCGTTACCAAACTCATAAGGTACGGATGTACCTTAAGGAGTTTCATGGGAAATAAGACCCCCAAGCGTTTCATGACTGGCTGAATGCCCTATATGACTATTTTGATTGGTTTGACCTTCCCGAACCACGAAAGCTAAAATTGACTCGTTCCAAACTTATGGGGGGTGCTCGAGATTGGTGGCGAAATTATGAGTATAGCCTAATAAGGAGGCGGATGGAACCTACCACTTGGGAAGAGATGAAAGAAGAATTAAAAGAAAAATATTTGCCAAGGTCCTTCCAAAGGAGGCTACATGATCAATTAAATAACCTTCGACAAAGAACCATGAGTGTGGAAGATTATGTATGAGTTTGACCAATTATGTGCACGGACTGGATCACGAGACAGTTGGATGACTATATGATATCTTGGTTCCGTTTGGGGTTACGACATGAAATTAGAGACAAATTGAGTGTGGTTGATATTGTCAGTATCAATGATTGTATGGATAAAACTTTTTAAGCCGAAGACCTTTTGAAGTCAACATAGAAGCCCATCTCAAGTTCTTATGAAGAAAAGCACCCCATACCGAACAACAAGGCCATAGGGTCTACGCCTTGTGCTACTTTAGTGACAGATAAAGGTAAAGCTCCCATGGCAACAGTTACAGACGTGCAGTGCTATCATTGCAATGCATTTGACCACTTTGCCAGAGATTGCCCACAAAAGTTAAAGATAAATTCTTTAGTTACTGCAATCGAGGCTAACCCAAATACACAAGTATGTGAGTCGCAAAATGACGACACCCCTGTTAATAATACGAATGTCCCAGATGATGGTGAAGATTTATATGGAATCAATATGATCAGTAGTATGGTTTTGGTTGATTCAAAAGTGTTTTTTTTTTATTCTTGATGCCCCTTCTGAAATCCTGTGGATCAACAGTGGTGACCCTAGTTCTAATGAAGACCACAGTGTTATGGAGACAATTGCGGAAGATGAAAAGCTGAATAAGATAGTCCCCATGAGTACCACCTACACATTTGACTCCCCTCAAAGTGTTGAGCATATTGATTTTGTGATATGTCACACCCCAATTCCGCACTATTCAGAATGGTGTGATGAACCGTTAATAAACCAACGGTTCAACCAGGATCTCGAATAGGCTGTGTCCGTTTGTTTAAACCATATGCATACACAACAATAATAAGAATAAATACACAATAGCAGAAATCTTTAATATTAAATGAACTGAGAGTCTAAAGATGATAACATAAATAAATTATTCAATTATCTTTAAAATACTAAGACATAAATAAAATATTTAATCAATTACATCGTCTATATAATTTGAATAAAATCTAATAAAAAACGCAAGAGTTGCATTCGCATGACGAATCATGCGATTCCATCAAAACTTCAGCATCCATTGCCGCTGCATGTCCATACATTGGAGCATTCATATAATCTTCAACTGTGGTACCTGCATCAACTAAAAACATTCGACGTCGAAAGGGTGAGCACACATCACGGCTCAGTGAGCAAACAAAACAATGCAACAAACATATGCATGCATTCAATTCATATCTTTGGTCTGGTTTATAAGTTTGCAATGTGCTATAGAAAGGTTTGGAGGCCGTCTCACCTCTATACACGAGTGTGTGAAGCCGTCCAATGAATATCGGCATTGCCGTCCCACATGCACTCACCATGAAAGCAATGTATCCAATGGGTATCGGCATTGCAGTACCACATACTCCCATACCAACATGTAAGCCCCTATTGGCGAGGGCTTGCAAATTAGGTTTGCAACTAACCAATCTTAATGTCAAACAGTGTATCCAAGGCCTCACCCCAGCATCCCTCAATACATCCATAGAGATAGAGCTAGGGTCTGGTGATCAGGCTGAACCACAATGCCACGTCCCTCCCCTGATGCCCTACGATGTATTAGTTCTGCTAAGGTAATGGCGATACGACGATGTTAGTGGACAAGACTTGAGTAGAGATAGAGCTAGAGTCTGGTGACTAGGCTGAACCACAATGTCACGTCCTCCCCCTGATGCCCCACTCGCATCAAGTATACTAACCACATACATACATTCACATGCCTATTCCTAGCATCATCATCATCATCATGTTATAATAAACGAAATTAAATATGCTTGAACAGTAATAACAGGATAGTAGATGACATGTGACATGCACATTACAGTCATACAATCATAGAATCATACAATCATTGGACTCAATAAACGAAAACAGTTTATTATTAACCAATTAGTTTAGGTCTTGTTCCCTCACTTTTGATTGAGTGTAGATCCTCTTTCAAGCTCTAAGAATCGCTTTTATATCACTAGGAAAACCTACCAAATTGATAGATTTTAATTAGAAATAAATTCCAACAATTTAAGCTTGCTGTAAAGCTAGGGTCGCAGGTATCTGAGACCCCAGGGTGTAGGGTCGGTCATAGGGTCGGTTACCCATCGACCCTATGTTCGACCACAACCTCCCTGGACTTCCCGAGGGCATGGGGTCGATCCTGTAGTCTCGTAGGTCTATTCTAATAATGTTTTATGGCTCATAACTATGATTTTTACACACTTTCCATTGTCTATGATGATTACTTTCATGGATTCCTTCGAAACTCATCCATGGGTAGATTGATTTGGGTTTCTCCCATCCCTAACTTCTTCAGAAGCTATTCTAGGGTCTTACATAATTCATGGAGAATGTATTCATACCTTAGGATTGCTGAGATTCAGAGATTTATTTAAATTCCTTCTCTTTAGTTGTCTTCTCAAATTCTCCTTCTCTTCTTCTTCTCTTCCTTCTCTTCTCTTTCTCTCACTTTCAATTAGGGTTCCAAAAGGAGTGAAAGAGGCTAAGGGACGTCCTATTTATAGAGGAAAACCTTCCAAAATACGTCCCATCGAGATTAGGAAAGGACTTCCTGAAATTAGGAAAGTTTCCTAATTCACGGTTTCAGTTTGTCACCATAGGGTCGTAGAATCCGTCGACCCTAGGGTCTCAAGTCATCCGACCCTAGGACTGAAAAGTCATGGGTTGGACTCTGTTGAGGTGGGGTCGACCCTACCTGTTTATGTATGTGACCCTACCCTCATATTTACTGTTTTTGGGTCAAATTCATACCTGGTTTTGTGATTTCCTTTACGTACTTGGTCCACTTGGCTCGACCATGATAGGTAGACCTGGTACAAGGTGGTAAGACCGGTTAGTTCAGTACGGGTCTTACAACTCCCCCCTGCTTATTAAAAATTTCGTCCTTCTTCCCATGTGATCTCTTCTATATCTCGACTTCTCCAGGTGACTTTAACATAGTATATGTCACGGTTACGTAGACGTTGAACCTTTCGACCGGTGATTTCAGTTGGTGCTACTTCGAACGTCAAATCATCAGTTAGATCTGGTGGATCTGCTGTCAAAACGTGCGTTGGATCTCTGACGTACTTCTTTAATAAGGAGATATGAAATACATCATGCACACTTGACATAGATGGTGGTAATGCTAACTGATAAACCACTTTTTCACATTTGGCTAGAATCTCATATGGCCCGACATATCTCGGACTTAGCTTTCCTTTCTGTCCGAACTGTTTTAACCCGTGCATCGGTGACACTTTCAAGAATACCTTATCACCGACCACAAATTCAAGGTCTCGGCGTCGAGTATCTGCATATTGTTTCTGACGATTCTGAGCTGTTCTTACTCTTTCTTTGATAATGTCGACCACTCGACAAGTTTCTTCAACAAATTTTGGTCCAACAATGCTACGTTCTCCAACTTCATTCCAAAATAGAGGAGTTCAACATTTCCTACCATACAGTGCTTCATAGGGTGACATCTGTATAGTAGCTTGATAGTTGTTATTATAGGCGAACTCGATCAATGGTAGTTTCTCATCCCATGATCCTTTAAAATCTATTACACAGGCTCGAAGCATGTCTTCTAAAATCTGTATGGTACGTTTCGACTGTCCGTCCGTCTGAGGATGGAATGCAGTACTAAATTTCAACGTTGTATCCATAGCCTTTTGCAATCATTCCCAAAACTTTGAAGTAAATCATGGATCCCTGTCGGACACAATGCTTTCAGGTACACCGTGTAGTCTGACAATATTATCCACATACAACTTGGCTAACCTTTCTAGTGTATACTGAGGTCGTATTGCTATAAAGCGAGCTGTCTTAGTCAGACGATCTACAATCACCCAGACCGCGTCAACCACTCGAGGAGTCAATGGTAACCCGGTGACGAAGTCCATAGTGATGCAGTCCCATTTCCATGCTGGTTCTGGCAGCGGTTGCAACAGTCCGACAGGTCTTTGTCGTTCAGCCTTCACCCTCTGACAGTTTATGCATTGAGACACGAATTTAGCTACATCAGCTTTCATTTCTCTCCACCAATATAATTTCTTTAATTCATGATACATCTTTGTACTTCGAGGATGTACCGAATAGGCGGTGGTATGAGCTTCCTTCATTAGCCTGTGTCCAATGTCCGAGTTTTCCGTTTCAGGAACATATATTCGTCCCTTGTACTTCAGTACCTTTTCTTCGTCCAAGGTGAACTCAGGAATAGTCCTATCTTTTTCGATGTCTTCTTGTACCATTCTCAGATAAGAGTCTGATTTAATAGCGACTTTCACTTCATCAATTATATCAGGTACAGTCTTCAATGTTGCAAACATATTTGAAAACCGATGAATAAACCCTTGGTTGGTCGATCCACCCGATGCATCTATCACGAACTGCTCATTACCATGATTGAATACTCTTCCTGTAGTACACATTGCTGCAGTCGTGTTAACTTCTCCTTGAGATTTTATCATTGCTTTCCTGCTTAGCGCATCAGCCACTACATTAGCCTTTCCTAGATGATACTGGATATCACAATCATAATCCTTTAATAATTCCAGCCATCTTCTTTGTCGCATGTTCAACTCCTTCTGATTAAATAGATAAGTAAGACTCTTATGATCTGATTTAATCTGAAATTTCTCTCCATACAAATAATGTCTCCATATCTTGACAGCATGTACCACTGCCGCTAATTCCACGTCATGAGTGGGGTAGTTCTTCTCATGTGTCTTTAGTTGTCTTGAAGCATACACAACTACTTGTTCTCCTTGTATAAGTACACATCCTAAACCCAATCCAGATGCATCAGTGTACAAGGTAAAATGTTGTCCTGGAATAGGAATAGTCAAGATGGGAGCAAATATCAATCTAGCCTTCAATGTTTGAAAACTTTTCTCACATTTGTCAGTCCAAACAAATTTTTCTCCTTTCTTAGTTAAACTGGTGAGAGGTACCGCAATTCTGGAATAGTCTTCCACGAATCGTAGGTAATACCCAGCTAGACCTAAGAAACTTCTAATTTCTGCAACGCTCTTTGGTGCTTCCCACTTCACAATGACTTCAATCTTGCTAGGATCCACTTTAACTCCTTCAGCGGATACAACATGGCTTAAGAAAGCGACTTCATTTAGCCAAAACTCACACTTTGTAAATTTGGCGTAAAGCTTCTCCTTCCATAATCGCTGCAGAGCAACGCTTAGATTTATAATATGAGTTTCCTTGTCCTTGGAGTAGATCAATATATCATCAATGAATACAATGACCGACGTATCCAACATATCATGGAATACCCGATTCATAAGTTCCATAAAAGTTGCTGGTGCATTCGTCAATCCAAAAGACATGACTAAAAATTCATAATGTCCATATCTTGTTCTGAATGCTGTTTTTGGAATATCACCGTCCTTAATCTTCAACTGATGGTATCCTGACCGAAGATCAATCTTGGAGAACACCTTGGCACCTTGCAACTGATCAAACAAGTCATTAATCCGAGGCATTGGGTATCGATTCTTGATTGTCAGCTTATTTTGTTCCGGGTAGTCTATACACAGTCGAACACTACCATCCTTCTTCTTTACAAACAATACCGGCGCTCCCCATGGTGATATGCTAGGTCTGATGTAACCCTTATTCAACAATTCTTGTAACTGCACCTTCAATTCCTTCAGTTCAGTAGGAGCCATTCGATAGGGTGCTTTAGACACTGGTGCCGCTCCGGGTATCAAATCTATAACAAACTCTGTAGCTCGGTCAGGTGGTAGTCCTGGTAATTCTTCAGGAAATACATCTGGGAACTCACGCACAACATCAATATCCTCCATTCGTGGGGCTTCCTTGGTGAGGTCGACTACTGAGACCAGATACCCAACTCCTCCTTTCTCAAGGCATTTTCTAACCTTCAATGCAAAGAGGATGATTTTCCGTTTACGGGGCAGTTTGGTTCCCGCAAAACTGAACTCTGTTCTTTCCTTGTCTTTAAATGTCAGTTTCTTTTCTGCACATAATAGGTTTGCAGAATGCCGAGCTAACCAGTCCATTCCCAAGATGACGTCAAAGTTTGCCATCTCAAGTTGAATCAAGGTTGCATCCAAAGTCTTCTCGTCAATAAGAACTGGACATGACCCATAACCTTCTTCTAATTCCACTTCTAGTCCCATTGGTGATCGTACAAGCAGTTTGTAGTCTAAAGATTTGAGGTGTAGATTTAGCTTCTTTCCAAATGACACAGATATAAGAGAGTGAGTAGCTCCAGAATCAAAGAGCACTCTGGTGGGAATGCCATTAATAGGTACGATACCTGTGATTTGTGTAATTTAGTCTACATGCTCACACAATGTAATCACAAAGTGAAAGGTTCAGGTCATACCTGTGACCACATCAGGCGATGCGGCAGCATCCTCAGATGTAACAACATAAACCTTTCCTTGCTGTAGCTGCTTCCTGGGCTTAGGACACTCCCTTGAAATATGTCCTACTTGATTGTAGTTAAAACACCTTATTTCTTCACCATTTTACTTTGGTTGTGATGGGGTTGCTGAAGTAGTCTTGGCTGCAGCATTAAAGCCTTGAGTACGGAAGGGTCTGAATGTCTTAGTGTTCCCTCCGTTATAAGAATTCCCGTTAGGCCTTTTGATTCCCCTATTTTGAGCAAAGTAGCTCTCTTTCTGGCTCGACTCTATCACACTAGCAATTTGTACAGCTTCATTGTAGACTTTCTTCTCAAGTCCCAGAACATGCTCACGGATGCTTCTCCTAAGTCCCATGACGAACCTTCGGGTCTTTGTATTTTCCTCTTGCATGCTGACTGGCGCAAAGAAGAACAGCTCCTCATAACGCTGTTGATATGCATCAACAGTCATCTGTCCCTAATATAAACTCAGGAACTCTCTCTCCATAGAATCTCTGAAACTTCTAGGAAAGTACTTCTCAAAGAATGCCTCTTTATATATACCCCAGGTCAATTGGGTTTGCTTGGTTAACAGATATTTCAAGACCAACAGACACTGCCTACCAACCCCACTGAAATAATTCTACATCACTATCGAACTTATGGACGAGTTCATTTTAAGTGGGGAGGAGCTGATGCAGGCCAGAGTTATTCAAGAAAAAGGGGCTTCAAGAAGTTAAATGGGCTAATTATTCCCATCCAATTTCTGATTGGACAGGAAATAATAAAAAAACAACCCAGCCAAGCTTTGAGAATTATTACCAGCTTTTGATTAGTCGACATTGAGACTCTTTGATTTTAGATGATTTTTACGACAGGAAATGAGCGTAAATCTACTTTTTGTGAATTTTTAAAAAGTGTATAAAAAATTGGATAAATTAGTTAGCTATAACGCTTAGGAGAGGGGATGTTTATTTAGTTTCCTAAATTGTAGCAATCAGTTATTTAGGAGTTTTAGTAGGAGTTCTCTTAGTTTCCTAATTTCAGTTTTTGGAAACTTTCCTATTTTTTTTTGTTTTAGAAACTTCGTACTCTAAAAAAGAAGTTTAGTTTTCTAATTTCAGTTTTGAAACTTTCCTATTTTCTTGTAACCTTTTAGAAGTTTATAAATAAGAGGGACTCAAAGGCTGACGGCAGACTTCCAGAAAAGAAAAGAGATTGCAATTTTTTTTCTGGAACAATGAATGTAGGAAAG
This sequence comes from Protea cynaroides, assembly GCA_028583415.1. Taxonomy (NCBI): domain Eukaryota; kingdom Viridiplantae; phylum Streptophyta; class Magnoliopsida; order Proteales; family Proteaceae; genus Protea; species Protea cynaroides. Next base: position 20,064,779 of record CM053276.1, read on the forward strand.
CTAGAGAAGCTCCGGTTGCCTCAGGAATAGTTAATGCAGTCATGTCTGACATGGCTGAGGCTTAGATAAAACAAAAAGGTTAATCAAAACAATTGATAGCCCTACCTGGCTAATCAAACATCTGCAGGGAACATTCGATTTTGGTGGAAGGAAATCAAGATCTCAATAAACAGGGTGACAATCTTTAGTGACCCTCGGTGGAAACCATGGCCACCGAGGGGCTGTTGGGAGGCAGCGCCAAGACAGGGCTGCTGCTAGAGGAAGAGGTAGTGGGTGGCAGTAGAAGGCCAAGAGGAGAGATAGGTAGAAGCAAGAGAGGCGGAAGCAAGAGAGAGGTGGAAGCAAGAGAGAGGCAGAGGTTGCAGCTACTGGTGCTAAGCGGCGGCGGCGGAAGCGGTGGCGGCGCTAGGGTACAAACATCGAGACTACCTAATGCCGGCACTAGGGTTGAACATCGAGGGAGATCCTCGCTTTGATACCATGTTGGAATAATGGTTTGACTTGTCTAGCATGATAGAGATCATGCTTCATTTATAGAGTAAAAGGATTTACATGAAAGGAAAAAAAGAAAAATAAAGGAAAGAACACGAAAGGAGTAGGTGAGGAATGAGTCAGCACTCATATTCCCTCATATTTCGAACCTATACATTACAATAATTCTGTTTCATTAACTTCTTGAGCTTCTCTTTCTTTCAAAAGAACCCTAGCTTGTTCCACTTCGGCTGCAGCCAGCGGTGCATTTTTCCAGCATCAAGCATCAGGCGGTGCTTTTTTCAGGTGATTCCTCTTCTTCGGTTGTGATCTGTTTTTTCCTTCTTCATTGTTCTTTTTCTTATGATTTTTTTTCCTTCTTCATCGTTCTTCTTCTTCGGTTCTGATTTTTTTCTTATTTCTTCTTCTTTGGTTCTGAATTTTTTTTTTGCCTTCTTCATCATTCTTCGTGTTTTTTTGATAGGTATTTCTTCTTCTTCTGATTTTTTTTTTCTTCTTCATCGGTTCTGGTTTCAGACTTTCAATTGCTTTTCTTCATCATCAGTTCTTTTTCTTCTACTCCCTCTTCTTCTTCGTTTGTTTCTGTTTTCAGTTTTCCATTTGTTTCATCTAATTTTTTTTCTTGGGGTTTCTTCTTCTTTTCCATTTCTATTCTTTGTTTTTTAATTTCCTTGTTATAGTTTTCAATGTTTATGTTTCCTGGTTGCCCTTTTTTCATTTGATTGGGATGAAATTATCTAAGCTTGATAATCTATTTAGTATGTACTGATATTTGATAATCTATCTGTGATTCTATATGTGCTCATGCCTTATCTGCTGATGATTTATCATAATAAGTTGTTACTAGCATAATCATAATTTATAAATTATAGCATATTGTATTGAAATGCCTTAAATGTTGATTCTTGATGTAGCATATAAGCATAATTGCATTAATATATTGTTGCTATACTAGATTTAAAGGATATAGGGGAAAAAAAATAACACTAGTGCGCCTTGGGCTTGCCTAGGCGAGTGCCTTGTCGCCTTAAGCGCTCAGGCAGCCCTCCAATGCTTTCTGGGTTGCCTTGATGCTGTGACAACCTTGATTTGAAGCACCATTTGGCTAAATTTTCCTAAATTTCAAAATTTATACCTGTAAGGCTGCTGCAATGGACTTTGAGAGATTCGTCAGGCAGAGGATGATATGGTAGTCACATTTCAAGAGTCTGAGCAATGGTTCTTTATTCCTAATGCATATTTCAATTGTTTCGATTGAAATGTTGTGTTTTCTAGGAAAAATTATATGTGGAATTGGCTAATATAAGGGAAAGGATATAGTAGGTTACGATGCACTGTACACTAACAACTTAGGGTTCAAAGCCAAACTCCCATTATGGGTTTTTCTTTTATAATCTAGTGATGCAATCATGTGTAATTTGTAAACATGCTTAAATAAGCAATTCTTTAAGTTTTTTTTGTCAAAATTCTAGGTTTTGGCCATCGAAATGAACCAAATTTTGGTATTGAATTGCTGAAATATTTCGTTTTCAGTGGGTCGAAATCCCACCGAAATTGAATTTTAGAACCTTTATTACAGTTGTGGTACCTAATATTTATGATATCCATATCTCAGGTACCTTGTTTTAAAATACTATGTTTGAGGCAGCTAACAACGTAAGGGTGTTAAACGGTGTGGTTTTGGTTTACCTGTGTAGTTCGGTTCTGGTTTGGTCTATTAGGGGTAAAACCAAATCGAACAGTTTATTGAACGGTTTCAAAATGTTTACTATTAATTGATTTCGGTCATTCGGTTTTTAAATGGTTTCATTGCCGAGAGGGAGAGGAAGAGAGTTAGATACAAGGAAAAGGGGAGAGAGAGGAGGAAAAGCATTAAAATAATTTTATTCACATGAAGTTGGGTTTACAATTTTGAAGTAGGCCATGTGGAAAGTGTTAAAATAAAATTTATTTTATGAATAGACCTTCAACACTAGGGGATTGAAGTAGAGGTTTAATCAGTTTTAACGATTCCAATAGTTGGTTCAAACGGTTTTATTTTGAAACTAGAATTGAACCATTTAAGTAAACGTTTTCATTTTTGAAACCAGAATCGAACCGTTTAATAATCTGTTTGATAGTTTGATTCGGTTTTGGTTCACGTTTTTGGTTCATTTTTAACACCCTTATGAATAAGGATACTGTAATTTTTTTCCTTGGGTGAATAAATAAATGAATTAACAAGACCCCAAAACAACGGGAATAGACCTGGGTATCCAGTAAGATAGAGTCAAGCTCCTTACACAAAGGCAAAAAAGCCCAAAAGAAAAGCCGGATAAGCTAACCACCTTAGACGGTAGCTAGATCTCAAAAAGAAAAATGAATCTATTTATAACCGAATCCGAAGAAGACCTATGCAAAATAGCTCTACGAATATCGAAGACAATGGCCTCCCAAATCTGGGCAAATGATCTAGAGTTGGCCATCCAGATTCTAAGATTCCTCTTGAATCATATGTTGTACAGTGTCACACAAAAAGCAAGCTTGGTGATTTTGTTAAGAGGGGGATTTGTCTTTGAATTTCTTAGCCATCCACTTCTGCCAAAGGGCAAAGTATGCCTTTTAATGGTCCAGCATTTTCCAATAATCTTTTCTCAAATACTATTGGAGAACAGGCAAGCAAAGAAGAGATGGTGAGCATCTTCCAGTACAGGCTACACCTAAAGCTAGATATAATGCCTCAGTCATGGAGAAAGGAACCAGTAGTGAGAAAATGGGTCATCGCCTTCATAAGGTGAAATTATGACGAGGAGAGTGCCTTTGAAACCACACGACATCAAATCATGAAGTCTTGAGGGCTCTAGATCTCACGAGCCCCAAGGAAGAAAGGCCGAGAACATCCTAGTGGAAGAGGTCGACCAATAGATAAGATCGCCACTCCCACTTCTAGGGATGGAGTTGAGAACTGCCCAAGCTTGAGTCAGCTGGACAGAAGAAGCTTGACTAGGACACCAAGACCCATTCAAAATAATGGAAGAAACAGTATCCAGTCTATCATGACCTTAATCAAGTCGGGTCCTTTCACTGTAGGCGAAATCCAGGATGCCATGAGGGTGCCAATTGTCTTAGCTAGGGTGTTGTCCGGCTAGTATCCTAGTGAAGGTACGATGCCCAACGGACTGGGATCGGGAGTCTTAGCTGGGATACAATCCATAAAATGGATGACATGTTGCTTACCATGGATAGCAGAACATGTAGACCCAAAATGACTGCGACCTTTGCCAGTAGGGGTTCCGGTACTGGCATAGGCTCTCCCCGTGGTGCTGATGTCTAGGGGGATATGGATCAGGCCATGGGAGGAGGTAGTGGGTCTGGGAACCCAGCCGCCAAGAGGTCGCTTGTGGAATCGCGGTGAGTGCACTTTTTGCGGGTTCGTCCGATTGTGTATCACTTTAGGTTGCCGGTTCCCACTATCCAGACTGTGGGCAAGTCCATGTGCTCTTCCCAAGCATGACGGTACGACGCCTGACATATGGACCATGGTGAGTCCCAATAATGCTTCAGTAGATCATAAACCAGACTTAACTAAATTTATGTCATGCATTGTGTGATTGCTTGCTTGTTTCTCTCAATGAGTGTGTGAATGCTTACCCCTAATCGATTGTGTATTTTAGATTGTTCCTGCAGGTGGTGCCTCTTGGACGGATTTTTGGATGGCCTTTCTGCTGTGTTAGCGAGTGTCTTCGAGGCTGAGGTACCTTTAGAGGAGTACCATAGCGAGGCGTGTCGGGTGGTAGCCGTGCTGGGTTACTTTTACTGTTGGGGGTCTTTTTACCTTTTGGCGTATTCTAGCATATCATTATTTGATGTAAAGATTGGTTATGTTTCAAGTACTTTGATGTAAAGAATAACAATGTTATAATTTTAATTATCAATATATGGCATTGTACTTTATGATTCTATACTTAAAAGCCTTCTGCTGTTTATCTTCTCTCTTTTACTCTGATTATGGTGATGATTGTATGCTATGGTTGTGATGGTGGTCTTGATGTTCGCTGTTTTTTGCGTTATCTTGGATGATCTGAGATTGCCGGTGGGCAATCCCCTTGACACGTCTGGTCGAACTTGAACCAGAATGGGGTGTGACACCACCTGCCACCCCAGAGCCAAAGATCTTGCAATATTTAAGGCATTGGCCTCTTTAACCCTGGTTTCCACAAGGGTGCAAAATGAAAGGTGGACCTTCTTGAAATAGCTCTTCACTTCAGAGTGCTTGGACAAGGAGTTCAGCCCCCTGATATTCCAAAATAGTCCTTTCAACATTGAGACAACATAACAGGAAGGGCAGAAACACAATCGCGACTCTTATAGGATTGGGTGGGGACCCAGCTACTGGAAACTCTGGAGGCTTTCCGAGAAGATCGGTGTGAACATCTGCCTTTGGAATGGGGCTGTCCCAACGGTCACGGGAGGAGAGGTGGGCACAGACTGATGATCAGAGGCTTGAAGCACTTCCGGAGAAGGATAGGTAACCTATGAGTAAAGCTGGAAATATAAAAATCTTAAAGTCAATTGGTTAAAATAACTAACAGTTTCCTTAGTCAGATACTCCAAACATTATATTTCACATATGAGGTACCCCAGACATAGACATCATAATCGTTAGGTAACACTTTTGTAGTTTAGCCTTCCTTTTTTTTGGCTTCTGATTTGGAAGGATTTTGTTCAGATAACTTTGCATTGTGGGCTTTCATGAAAGTTACCCTCTCTACACACTCGAAAATGTTTTTTTTTCCCATAGATTTCAGAATATTTTTTTTTAGTAGTCAATAATGAGAACCTTGAAACTGAAATAGAGTTTTGCTCAACGGTTTACCATTCTTGTTTTTTTTTTTTTCTTTGCTGGGTATAATCTCTTGGCTCTGGACAAACTCGAAGGTTGATTTGTTTGGTCAACATTGATAAGGGCCATACCACCCCTGGAGTACCTCAAACTGGATCACAGACTTCTCCGAGAGGTGAGAATGCTTGTTACAGATCCAGTTTGAAGTCAGGGGAAACCACTGATTTTAGATTTTCAGTTTCCTTCTATTAGATTTTAGAAACAAGTGTTTTTAGGATCCTAGAGCAAGGAGACTTAGATCAGCTAGTGTTTTTTCTTTTCATTTTTCATTTTTTTTTTTTTTGGGATAGAGGTTGGTGGGGTTTGGGGGGAGGGGGATAAGTAACAACTTTATTGATAAAAATAGCCAGAACAATGGAGTACTATCCTCCTAAAAAGGTCATGGCCAAAAACCTTAGAGTGGATGCAGAAAAGAAGATAAAATACAACTGAAACTAGAACCAGTTGTCGCTTAATTACTTGTTATAATGGATAAGAAAGACCAAAGTGCCATCTAGGCTTCAGTATCAATGTATCATTCTTCCATGAGAACTGCTAAGTCATTTGTGGAGCTTGGTTTCCATTGGGATGAGCACTTCACTTGAGAAACAAGGTTCCTTATTCTTCGTATTTCATGAGCAAATATCTACATGAACTATCATCAATCGATGCTATTACAATAGCTGAATGATGCAGCCCCGGTCTACCACAGAAGGGGCCGACACAAAAAGAAGCTTCAGATTGGAATTGGGCCTGGCCCAATTGGATAGTCCCTACTGCCAGCCCAGTCAGCCCAATTAGATAGTCTCTACTGCTAGTCTCAGCACTATTAGATAGTTAGTTTCCTAATTTTTTTTGTTTAGCTAGTTTCCTAATATATATGATAGATTGTTAGTAGGTTTCAATTACTTGGAGACCAAGTTACTTTCTTAATTTCCAGATTTTAGAAGTTTCCTATTACATTGTATTAAAACCTTCCTATATTATAAAGGAGGTTAGTCTTTCCTATTTACTAGTTTTTTCTATTTACTTGTAAGATCTCGACTATATAAGGAGGAAGAATGCTGGCGGCAGCTGAGAGTTTTTCCAGAAAAAATTAAAGAGTTAAATATTTTCTGGTTGAGCTTCACCAGGTTGTGAGACTCAACCTATTGTTCTCTTTCTTCCTTGATGTTCTGACCTTTGCTTTGAGGATTCCTCCCTTGCTGGCGACACTGTTTCCTACAGACCCGTTAAGATCTCTTGCTGAATTGATTCTAGATCATAAAGCTTACAGTTAACACTGCTCAGATATATGCGCTACCAGGCTCAGCCAACTTGCGGGCCTCATAACTTCTTCAGTTCTGTTCTGATCTTCAACTTTAGAAGGGTGTTCATAAATGTTATCAAGGACTTTCAAACCAAATTTCATCAATTTTTGACGGACAGATTTAGAGATAAGTAATTTTTTCTATTATTTTTTCTGCAGATTTTTGTTGGACTGAATAGGGATCCTGTAGCAAAGAGGGATTGTTAAATTAAATTTCCTTAAACCCTCTTTGCCACCACTGAATCGCTTTTGATGCAGTTGCTTTTGATATTGATTCCATATGGAGGTCTAGACGCAAGCTTGGTAGGCTGAGAAGATGCTGGTGGCAATCCAATGGAGTGAAAGCAAGCTTTGGGTAGTTATGTTATAGTTTGGGGTTTTTATTGTAATGGGCCTAATTTAGAAGTCCATAAAGTAGGGGTGAAGTTAGTCACAAGATTAGTAGTTAAGTTGAACGTTTGAGTTAGATTAGGATACTTATTAGCAAGTATAAAGTTCTATTTGAATCTTGTAAGTCAAAATCAGTACGAGAGAGTGATTAGGAGTCATTTCATGAGTCCAGTTTAGGAATTCAGAAGGTATTTATATATTTAATACACTTCTCATCAGTTAAAGCATAATTTGAGAAAATATTTTTCACTTTTCTTAAGAGTTTTGGAGCTGTTTACTCTGCAAACATGGGTGAAGGTTCCTCTTCTGTCCTACTGTTCTGTTCTTCTCTTCTTCTAGTTCTGAATTATACTCCAAATCATTGCTATCTCATTCCTTTCTTCTATTTCTTTTTTTCCTCCTAGTTTTTAATTTTAGGGAGATACCCTGTTTTCTTTCTGCCTGCTTTACTTCTCTAGTAGTTGATATGTTGGTTTGAAATTTAGTAGTTATACTTGGATATCATTCTCTCTTAGAATCTGTTCTTGTTTTCTAGTTTATCCATAACTTTACAGATGTATCATACAACCTTCTCTGTTTCTGAATTTTTTTTCCTGCAACTGTCCAATCGATCCACCCAAAGCTTCACTGAAACTCTATTTTTGGTTTCTAATTTCGAAGATTCTTTAATTGTTTGATAGATCTGAAGTCATACTATACTCAACCAGAAAATTTAGGCTGAGCAGCCCTCTGCTTTGTGAAATGTTTGATTTCTACTAGTAGCTGTCAATTCTGTCCCTGTTCTGCTAGTATCTCTTTCTATGATCCTGGACTGTAGTAGTGTAGTGTGGTTTGTGATTTTTGAATATTCTCTAGAAATATGAAGCACATTATTTAGAATCAGAGCCAAAGGTCTAAAACTTTAGTCAAATATGTGTGGCTTCTCATGTCTTCTTTATTTTTCTGCAACTACCTAATGGGTGCTTGGCTATATTATGTGTGGATGATGAATGTGTTCACCACACCAGCATGTGTGTTGTCATTGTTTTCAACACACTCTTTCAGTGTCAGCAGAGCTGTGATGAATATTCAGAGCAGAGATCAGCAGTGTGAGGTGGCTCGCCTTTGACACTTTTTTATTTTTATAAGATTCTCAATAGTAGTTTGTATGTCTAAAAAGACATTTAATTTTCTTCGCAAAATTGACTGTGTTACATAAACTTTACGCACTTATTGTACACTTTCTTAAGGAAGCCCTAATTAACGTTGTCACTCCTTGTTTAATCTATTATGTTATTAAATGTAACAATGCATCTTTGAGGGTCATTATAGTCGCTCGCAGTGGCATTTACAATTTCAGTTTTGCCTACGAAGTATCTTTGATGCATCTTTTCTGCTGGTCAATTGTTTGGCAGTTATCTGACAGTACTAAAACTGTTTGGTAAAGCCTTATCAATGATTGTCTGTTTTCTTATCAGGTCTGCCGATTTTGTCAACAGCAGGCTCAGAAACCAACATGTTCTGTTTGTGGAACTTCAGAGGATCTTTGGATATGTGTGATCTGTGGGTTTGTGGGATGTGGAAGGTTGGCACAAATACCTTACCTTTGCGCTTACTCTTTAGCTGGTAACTCTGTTGTTCTGATTGTTGGAATTATGTATCTGATTTTAGGTATAAAGAAGGTCATGCTTTCAGGCACTGGAAAGAAACCCAACACTGCTATTCCCTTGATTTAGAAACACAACGTGTTTGGGATTATGTCGGCGATAATTATGTTCATAGACTAAATCATTCAAAAACTGATGGAAAGTTGGTAGAGTTGAACTCCTGTTGTAGATTGAAGGATGGTGATTGTGGGATATGTGACTGCTCTGAGGATTCTGGAATTAGCAGTGCACTCTTTGGCAGTAAAGTTGAAGTGGTCATAATCTTTTCCTCTTTCAGGCATATTTATTTTTTAATCCCAAAATCAGAATATTGGACCTAGGTTTGTACTGGACCCACATACTTGAAAGTTGGATCCTATGCTTGTATTTGTTTGGCATGATATGGCAAGCTTTATTTTTCTTTAGTAGTGTATATTGTTGGACTCAGAGGTACCTTGTTTCTTATGACACTTATTACATTGACCACATTCAAGCATTTCCAGAATTAATTGCAGAAATACATTGTCATTGTCGGAAACCTTATATTTCATGCTCCTTTATATCCTCTTATTTCATATTCAACAATATTGATTGGGTCCAATCATAGTTTTAAAACTCGACCGAGAAGGTCGAGATCGAGATCTCTCGACCTTCTCGGTAGTCTTGAAAGGGTCGAGACGAGAAACTGCTTCGAAACTGGGTCTCGACCAGTCTCGACCAGTTCTCGACTGGACTTGGACCACTCTCGACCAGTTTCGAACTGGTTCAAGTTATAAATAAGAGTCTCGGTTGAGATCTCGATCGAGACTCATTTTTTCTCTAACTTTGCTTCTGTTTTCTTCTTCTCCTCCATTCCTTCTTCTCCAACCTTGCATCTAAGGTTCGAAAACCTCTGTTCTTTGCAAATCTCTCCATCAAAGTGCTGTTGGAGGTTCATTTTGACCTATTCTTTGCAAATCTAAGGTTTGAGGTATGAATTTTTTCCCTGAAACTTATTTTTTTACATGAATATATTCAATACATGTTGGTTCATCATGAAATTTCTATATGTGAGAGTCATTAGGCTGATCTACAACCTCATCCTTTCGAAATTATTTTCTTGCATATATATTTTTTATTTTGATTTTCTGTTAAAAAAAATGTATTTTCCAGCAATTAAAAATTAAAAAAAAAATGATAAATATTAATTAGATGGTGTTGAAAATATTATATGATGAACACCGTTGGCCGATCTACGTGGCCACGGTTTCATTTTTTTTTCCTGTATATATATATATATATAATTTTTTGTTTAAAAAAATAAAAAAATATATTTCTTAAATATTAATCAGTTTACTTTCAAAATAATATATGTTGAATACCGTTGGCCGATCTACGCGGTCACGGTTTCAGTTTTTTGTGTGTACATATTTTTATTTTTATGAATTTTTTATTAATAAATCCTATTTTTCAGCAATAAAAAATTAATAAAAAATATTAATACTTATCTACTGGTGTTCAAAATAATATATGTTGAACATCGTTGGCCGATCTACGCGGTCACGGTTTCAGTTTTTTTTTTCTGTACATATTTTTATTTTTATGAATTTTTAATTAATAAATTCTATTTTCCAGCAATAAAAAATTAGTAAAAAAAATATTAATACTTATCTATTGGTGTTCAAAATAATATATGTTGAACATCATTGACTAATCTACGTTTCATGTTGTCGGATTATATTTTTCGAAAAATAAATTATTTTTATTTAATATCCAAAATTATTAATAATATCTAAATAATTATGGAAAATTAGGAAAAATATTCTGTTTTCTTGTAACATAGTTTTAAAATTTTGAAAAGTAATTTGAATGTGTTTTGAGTTGTATTCGTATATTTGATGCTTTTATGTTCTTCAATTTTAAGTTTTATTAATGTAAATCTATTGATTTAAATTTCTCTATTTATCATCTTATATAACAATGTCTCGTTCTAAATATTATGGTTGTTTCGGGTTTTTGTGAGGAAGGTAGTGATGCTAGTCGTACTGACATGGCTTGGTAGTATTGTACCGCCATTGACGGTGATAGAAAGAAAACCCAATGCAAATTCTGTGGCAAGAAGCTTATGTCTGGTGGGATTACCAGACTTAAGCAACACTTGAGTGAGACTTCTACAGACGTGGCAAAGTGTGCTATAGTTCCTGTGGAGATTACCAGGGCCATAGCTGCACAGATGAAGGGAGCCCAACAGAGAAGGGCAGAGAAAGAAAAAAGTAAACAACAATTTGAGGAAGCAATCCGAGGTACAGTGCGTGGTTTGGATGATAGTTCAGATGATGATGGTTTAGATACCAGGGGTTTGACTGATGAAGAAGCCAGAGATCTGAGATGGGCAACAATGGCTAGTAAAGTCAGCCATGAGATGGAAATGGAAAGGTTGAGGCAAAGAGCCTTAGGGGCAGGTGGTAGTAGATCATTTCAGCAGTCCGAAGAACCATAAACACGGAGTAAGGGAGGGTTGGCTTCTATGTTTAGAAGATCAAAAAGTACTAGAGCACAACCACAGGCACCACCACCTACTGCTAGGGATGAGGATTATGTTGAGATTCTACAATAAGATCCAACAGTTTTTAGAAAGGCTGGCGCCAAACAAAAAAAATTAAAGAGTATGTGGAACTAGAAGGGTACAAAAGAATTTATTGGGGATGTCTTTGCTAGGTGGTCCATTTATAATAGTATCCCAGTAAATGCCTGTGGTGGCCCATACTATCAGTCTTTCTTTGATGCAGTTGCTCAGGCTGGTCCTGGTGTTAAAGCCCCCACTCCATATGAAGTGATGAATGTCTATCTCCTAAGAATTAAAAAAGAGTTAGAAGTATGGATAGAAATGTTAAAGAATAATTGTGGTGCATATGGGGTCACTATAATGTGTGATGGTTGGACTGGTCTCACTAGAAAGTCCATCAACTTCATGGTCTACAGTGATGGGAAGACATCATTCTTGAAGTCTATGGATGCATCTGCATGCACAAAAGATGTTTACTACATCTATGGATTGTTACAGACAGTGGTGGATGAAGTTGGTGCTACAAATGTGGTGAAAATTATGACAGACAATGACAGCAACTACAAAAAGACAGGAGAGATGATGATGGGTAACTATAACCTTTTTTGGACTCCATGTGCTGCCCATTGCATTGATTTGATGTTGAAGGACATGGGCAAGATCCAAAAAGTAAAGCAAGTGGTTGAACAAGCACGCCAGGTGACAACATTTGTATACAACCATGGCTATTCTTTGAACTTGCTGAGGGAGAGATGTGGAGGGGACTTGGTAAGACCCGACATTACTAGATTTGCTACCAATTACATAGCACTAAAGAGCTTTCAGGCAAAGATGGTAGGCCTTAGATCGATGTTTGCTTCTGAGGACTGGTTTGGGTGGAGGGAGTCCAGCTCTCTTTCTGGGGTTCAAGCACAGACTACTATAGCTTCAGAAAAATTTTGGAGAACACTGAAGGATGTAGTCAAAATTCTGGAGCTAGTGGTGAAGGTGCTGAGATTAGTGGATACAACATTCCAGCCCACCATGCCACATTTATATGCTGCCATGGATATATTGAAGGACCATATAAAAATTGTGCTTCTACGTGGAAACAAACATTTTGTGAAGATTATCAAAGATCGATGGGAGAGTCAACTGATGCACCCATTGCATAAGGCTGGTGAGTATATTTAATAATGTCTTTAATTTAGTTCCACTTAATAGTTAGTACTCTATTTAATCTGGCGACTCATATTTTGCAGCATACTATTTGAACCCCAAGTACCAATATTCACATGTGCTTGGGCTCAATTCTGACCTTAACGGTGCGGTAAAAGATGTGGCAAAATTAATGCCAGATTATACTGTACAAGCACTGGTCAATCTGGAGGTGGGTTGTATGGTTTAAGTGCTGAATTATTTGAATATCCACATATTACAATGGCTAATGGTTATAAATTTTGAAATGGGTGTAATTGAAAACGTTCAGAGATGCTCTTGGGAGTTTTGGAACTCCCGCTGCAGTGGCTGGACGAGATAAGACCGATCCTGGTATGAAATTATGGAAATTGAAATTTTCAAGTAATATATTTTATTTAATATGTGTATTAAAATGTGTTCTTCATCTTGTGCAGCTAAGTGGTGGTTGTTGTATGGCGAGCATGCAGCTGAGTTGAGGAGAATAGCAATCAAAGTCCTATCTCAGACATGTTCCGCATCTGGGTGTGAGCGAAATTGGAGTACTTTCTCCCTTATCCATTCAAAGAGGCGGAATAAATTGGGCTCTCAACGGCTAAATGACTTGGTCTATGCCCATTACAACATGAGACTGATGATACAATGCTTGAAATTTGAACAAAGAAATGAACAAGAGCTGATCGAGCTAGCCGACATCTTCCAACTATCTTCAGATGAAGAGGATCCCTATGTGGAATGGGTGAGAGACAGAGCAGTTCCAGTGATGGATGAGCCTAGTGGGATGCCCGACCCCACTGTGTCTGCTCTGATGGGTTCTAATCTCGAGCGGTTTATGTCCTCGGATGAGGGTTGTGTACACGCACAGTCGCCTAGACCGTTTGACCCCCCAACTGGTACTGGTAGTGACTCAGAAGGCGATGATGATACAATGGATCAAAGTGGCTGGTCAACTTCTGATAGTAGTGGTGATGATGGTAGTGGTGGTGGTGGTGATGAGGGTGGCGGTGGTGATGAGGGTGGTAGTGGTGATCCTAGACCGACTTTACCCATTATTAGATGGACCGGTGAGAGTCAGTATACATACACTACACAGGATCCAGATCATGGTGGATGCGTATCTTCATCACGGCCTACAATTGGGTATACACGTAGGTCTCGTCAACGGGAACGCCCTTTGCAACCAGTGGAAGAAGAAGAAGATCGTTTCTTTGATATCGTTCCTGATCCTGATATTATGCCTAATGTTGAAATTGATAGCATATCCACAAGCTTTGGAGGACTGAGCATTGAGGGTAGCAGTGGACAGGAGCAGGGGCAGTGGAGTGCTCATGGATTTGGCACCACTTCGGCATATGGTTCTTATTCCGGTGATGATGATCGCATGATGGGAAGTGCATATGATTATTCCACTGATACTAGTAATGCTACATCACAGACTGGCTCAAACTTTGTGGACAGTCTCTTTTCAGTCCCAAATTTGCGAAGAACCACGCCCCCACACCAGCCAATATATGCTCACTTTACTCCACATTATAGTGAATTGTATCCAAGGTTGGGTATCTTTAGAAACTTCCCGGATCATGTGTATGAGAAATATGTGGAAGACTACCAGACCTTCTATAGCCGAAGGATGTCGTGGTAGGATTTTGTTTATCAGACCGAGATATATTTTCTTCAGCAAAGTCAATCTGATCAGATGGAACCTGCACGCCACTTTACATATGATTAGACATTGGGATGGACTAATGGGAATGTATTATTTCATTTTGAGTATTTAAGTCTTTCATATAATGAGTACTTGTAAATTATGTCATTTTGTGGGATTTATGATTTATAAATGTATGATTTTTCGATAATGTGATTACTTTTTATGTTTCAAATGTGTTTATATATGTTAAATAAGTATTTTCCTGCAATATATAGCCTTAAAATGGCTCTAAAATGGACTTAAAACATCAAAAAATGGCTTAAACCATAAAAAAACCTGTCAAAACTCCCATTTTTACCCTCTGGGAGTTTCGGCAGGTTTTCGCTGAGATCTCGACCAAGATCTCGGTAATCTCGGTTTTCTCAAGGGTCGAGACACCCTCGAGAACCGAGATTTCGAATTATGGGTCCAATGTCCAATATTAATTACAGACACACCTTTGGGCTGTTTGAGATTTTGACCTTTGCTGCTTCATGAAAGTGCAATTTTGTGAGTTTACTTGTATTTTTGCAGTGATCACTGACTTTCAATTTTTTGTGTTTTGACAACAGATTGTAGATGAATACAATCGCTTGCTCACAAGCCAGCTTGAGACTCAAAGAGAAGTAAGTACTTAGATATTGCACTCTAATGCATGTATTCAAAATACCTGTGTTTAGTTGATTATATGTACTCTGAGAGGTTCCGAAGTACTTCAGAGTTCCAATTATTTCCGTCAGAAGTGGTGGAACCATTCCTACTACACCCAACTAACATGCCATGGTCATGAATAGGGTGGATTTAGGTGGTGTCAAATTGATCGGTCCCATCTGTTTCGGTCAGGCTGACCTTAGGGGTGCACTATTTGACCCAATACTGAAATCAAGCCGATAAGCTTATCAGTCCTCCAACCTTAGACCAGAACCGATAGCTTATTGGTTTCGCTTTTAGTGGTCTCTTATCGGCCTTGTTCTATCAGGCCATTATCAGGCCCAAGATCGAAACTAATAATAGTGCAAGTGGACTGGTCTGCCTACCCTTATTTATAGGCATCACATTCTCTATGCCCCCTCATTGCTGAACTAATCTCGAACCAGTGAGATCTGGTGGGAGATCAGCTGGAGACAGTATCACAGGAATAGTAACAATGAACCAGATTAGATAATTTAAAAACTAAATAAAAAGATATCTGATTTGGCCAAAACTCTGGTCAAAGATCTGTTTAGAAAGTTGAATAATCTTGTAAAGTTGAGTCAGAATCTGATGGACAGATCCTAAGTTATGAAGGAATCCTTCTAATAGTAGGATTGTTCAACTTCTAGAATCAATAGAGGGTTTAGAGGCCTTACACAGAGATAAATTATGGCAGTAACCAGAGAGTATTTGGCAATAGAAAACCCGAAAACAGATACACAGAAATCAGGTTCAGGAGATTAAACCCGAAAACTGAGATTTGGACAAGTGGGACTTCACATAGGAAACCGGAAATCGAGTAGGATTTAGAGTTTGAAAGCAAGAATTATTTCTGTAATTTCACAGGGAAATCGTTAGTGCTAGAGCAGGGTATGATTAGCATTCAAATCAGAAACTAAACTCAAATCAATCGATAACCAGAAACTAGAAAATAGTATAATCACAGAGTATAAAAGTAAGGATTTTCTGATCTGAGTGAAAATAGATGGAAGGTAGGAGAACCAGCTTAAAAATCCACCTAAACCTCTTCTGAAATCTACCAGAACTTCAGCTGGAATCCACTACGGTTCTGCTGCTAAATCCACAGCAACCCACTCAGAGTCCACTGCGCCAACACACCTGAATCCATAGATGTAAGCCTGAAATCCACAGATCTACAAAGCAAAAGAGCTTCTCATTGATTCATCAAATCGTGGTTAGGGCTGTTGCCCTTTACATTTATTTATATTGCTGTAACCAAAGAAAAACACAATCAAAGACTGATTCTATATCTGCGCATTGATTGGCTGTGAGGTTGCAGTCCTAAATTGATTCAAACACTTTTAAGTAATAAAGAAAACAAACCCAAGCAAACCTCCCCATTGACTTTGAGAGTCCTGACTGACTAGGGCTTTGATTAAATAAAAAAAAAACATAATTAAATATGGACTGGATTTATAATATGCAAAACTAGCCTAGCTAATTATGATAAAAAAAAATCTCTGAAGAAGCCTCCACAATTTAGACTGCTGACTAGGCTGATCTAATAATATAAGACATCTGGATCTGATACAGTAAGATTCCAGCATTGATCTGGAAATTGAATCAGTAGATTCAATGAATCTGGAAACTAAAGTGGTCCAGTTGATTGGACCAGTTTTTGTCCAGTTTTGGTCTAGTGTTGAGGACCCAATCCTCATTGCCTTGAGGATCACAAAACTGAGTGTTGGGGTTTGCTTCCACGGTAGCAACAATGGAGTTAGATTTTCCCCTTTGTGGACAAAAGTTTGCATAATGTTCAGTTTGCGAACAGTGGTAACATTTAACTGGCCGTGGTCATTGGGCCTTACCCTTATCGGTAGCAGTAGCAGCAGATCGAGTTGAGGAAACACTCGATTTAGAGATGGGAAATTGGAGGCGTGGTCCGCTATACTGAGAGGAAGGGTGACGAGCAGTCTTGGTCAGGTCTCTGCCTCGAGCCTTTTCATAAGAGTCATTAAGGCTATGGATAGTGGTTACACCCATCTTGTCGTGGATATCACTACCCCAAGTGAAAACGAGATAGAAGCTGTTCATCAATTTTTTCCATGCCTGTACGGGCTATGAGACCATTAAATTTATCCATGTATTCTTCCATAGTTAGCGTACCTTGGGTTAGGGTATACAGCTAATCATGAAGCCGCCTTTTGGAAGGTAGAAGGGAGATATTTGTCCTTCAGTATGTACTTCATCTCTTCCTGTGTATTGGGTTCTTGATGACGACGGTAAAGTCTGGTTTCTTGGGAGCACCACCATTCTTGTGCAGTGCCTGTTAACTTAGTGCGGGCTAATTGGATTTTCCGTTCCTCTTTTAATCTATACCAAGCAAAATAGTCATCCAAGGCACATAACCAATCATAAAAAAATTGTGGATCATGCTTATTATTATACTCTGTTCACAGTGACCTATTTTGTCTTGCTTTACTACTACTGGTGCTATTACTTCCGTTGATACATTGGTTCAAGCTGAAGTTTGTACTGCTGTTGTTGCTTGGTTCACAGTGATTGATACTGTGTTGTTTTACTACTACTACTACTACTGCTGCTGCTGCTTCTATTGATACATTTTTTCAAGCTAAAGCTCTTTTGGTTGCTGTTGCTTCCATTGCTACATTGT
Organism: Protea cynaroides; assembly: GCA_028583415.1. Taxonomy (NCBI): domain Eukaryota; kingdom Viridiplantae; phylum Streptophyta; class Magnoliopsida; order Proteales; family Proteaceae; genus Protea; species Protea cynaroides. The sequence continues at coordinate 20,082,192 of CM053276.1, forward strand.
TTCAAGCTGAAACTCTTACATTTTCCTATGCTACAGCTTGAGAGGAAGGGGGGGGTTGTAAAACTACACTACAACCCACACGATGGGACCTACTCACAGTCTTCATCTTGTGGGACTCTTTGACCTGCACAGTTGGTGTAGGACTCTTTGACTACAGTTGCTGAGTTGGAATAGGACTCTAAAGTCCTATTGTGTTTACAGTTCTATGCAGTCCTATTGTAACTAGATCTCCTATTAGTATATCAATTCCTAATTAGTTTATTAGTTTGCTTTATTAGTTTCCTTTACCAATTAGGCTTGTTAGTTTCGTTTTCCTATATGGAGTTACTTTGTCTTTAGTTTGTGATTAGGACTCTGACTTGTAGAGTCCTAGATCCTATCTAATGTTTGTTTTCTATTTTTTATAAATACAAGCTATAAGGAGAGGAGCACTGACATACTCTCTCTTTCCTTTATACACATTGATTTTCTCCATCTTATCTTATTTTTCTATTTAGTTACAACCATAACAATTATTGCAAACTAACTGCTGCTTTCCAAATATCGTGCCTTCCAAATATCACTGCTGTTGCTTTGTATGATCCTTCCAATATTGCACGCATGCCTTGTATAATCCTTACCATATACGAACTTACCATGCATGCATGAGGAGTCGACTCAGGGACGAGGCAGCAGCTTCTTCTTGCGGCTGTACTTGGCTCCTATATATCGATCTACATCAGCTACCTAGCCAACAGCCCTAGTTTGTTGATCTTCTTGTTCTTCTGAACTGCATCACTCTCTTGAGTTTTGAATGTAGGACGGGGAAAAATAGCCTTTTGCTCCGAGAGAGGAGAAAGGATGAAGAAGAATGCACTCATTTTTAGACCCACATCAGAAAATTAAGAAGAGGAGAAGGAAAGGAGAGTGGAGGGTGAGCCTCGGCAAATGGTAAGGCGGCTTCATTCTAACCTGGTGGTTACGGGTTCGAATCTGGAAATAGCCTCTACGAAGCAAGGGTAAGGCCGCGTACATCAGCCCCTCCTTAGACCCCGCAGTGGCAGGAGCCTCGTGCACTATGTACGCCCTTCTTTTAGAAGGAAATGAGAGTATAAATGAGAGGGGGATATGGTGGAGAGGTTCAAAATTGGTTCTCATAAGGCTAATCGACTAGTCCCATCAGTTTTGGTCCTGTTTTATCATAATTGGTCGATTGCACTTGGGCTTATTGGTCTACTTGGCCTAGATCAAGACCAAACCGAAACAGAACCAATTAACCAAATGGTCAGTTGGTTTCGGGTTAAAATAGAAGGTTTGGTTTGGGCTATTGGTTCCCAAGTTTTGACACCCTTAGGTGGAGTAGGACATTCTACATTATGACATCTGCTAAGCTAAAAATAATTGGGGTAGATTATCCTGACTATCTTATTTTTTCGTGTCAATGATTATCCATACTGTCTGATTACCTACAGATTGGTTGTTAAGAGGTACATATTTCTTTAGTGGGAACTATGGACCCATGTGCATTAACCTATCCATGGTACCAAGCACTGAGACATATCAGACTTATTGTCCATGTCAATATGATGCAGAACCAATACATAAAAAATAAAAATAAAAATGATGCAGGCCGATACGGTACCATTATGGACTGATACAGTATTGATATAAGTAATACACTTGATACATAGGCTGCTAAAACCCAAAAATCCTAGTTTTTTTTTTTCTTATAAAGAAAATTTCTTCCTACTCTACTATTTTGGCCAAAACCTAAGTGGATCTCATCTGCCCTGAAAAAGTACCCAGGGAGAGTGATTAAACAAGCAAAAATTCACATTAAAGCTCATCAAGTGGAGATGAACATCAAAGCCATTGGTTGAAGTATTTTAAAAATTGATATTTTGGTTTTTTGGTTTTTTTTTTTACTAAACTGGAAAACTGATCTAGATTTGGGTCATCTTCAGTGATTTGTGATCTATAATGAATGTTTGTTGCTAAGTACTTATTAAGTTATTATTAATAGTTACATTGCACTTTGTTTATTATATTACAACTTACGATAGATTAGTTAGTATGGTTAATGTGTACATACTTAATGTCTGTTACTTAATACGTAGTAGTATTTTTATTCATACATATTTTTTTTTCCGGATGAGTGAATATATATTAACAATGCCTTTGAAAAAGGGGAATCAAACCTGGGTATCCAGAGGATAGAGCTAGGCTCCTTACAAAAACAGGCAAAAGCCCAAGAAACAATCAAGGTTGCCTCAAGAAACAAACAAAATACAAGCCGTCTCATCCGAAATCAAGATTCCAAGAAGAAAGAATGAATCTATTTCTCTCAGTATCCGGGGGAGGGGGAGATAGGGGCATCATTGTTCCATGCACATTGAAGGTAATGGCTTCCCATATTTGATTGAATGATTTCGCCTTAGCCGCCCACATCCTCATGTTTCTCTCGAACTAGATATGGTACACCGTCAATGAGAAGACAATTTTGACAATAGTGTCGTTAGTAAACTTTCTCTTGAATTTTTTGGCTATCCACCTCCATTCTTGATCTGAGGGCCGAATTATTCTATGACAAGGTCAGCACTTCTCGAGAATCTTTTCCCAAACTCTTAGGAAAGGAACACTCAAAGAAAAGGTGATTTACATCTTCTCCGGCAGCCCAACACAAACCACAACTTGCACTTTGAATGATGCCCCGGCTGCAAAGAAGAGATCTAATAGGAAGAGATTGGGTCAAGGCCCTCCAGAGGATGAAACTGTGACGTGGAGAGTACCCTTTGAACCAAACCACATCGAACCATGCAACTTTGGTGTTGCGGGACCTAACTAGGTTCCAGGGTGAAGAAGCATAGAATACACCATTGGAAGAAGCGGTCCAGCATATGATATCGCCACTTCCACTAGGTTTGTTAGTGATTGAGTTAAGGATATCCCAAGCCTGCATCAGCCTATGAGAGGAAGTCCGTCCAGTAAACCACACCCCATCTGAGAGAATGGACGAAACAGTAGCGAGCCTATCTCTTCCTTAGTTGAGGCTGGATTCTCTCACCAAAAACTAAAACCAAGACACCTTGAGGGTGCCAGTTATGAAGCCATAAGAGAGTTGAAGCGCCATCATCGATGAAGGACATTATATAAGGGAGGCTAGCTATCTATGCAAAAGGATAGTTCTCCAGACCCAAGTGGAGTTAGGGCAAACTGAAACCGACCATATAGAATCTCTTTTCAGATACTTATTGTAAATCTACTCAATCCATATGCTCTCTTTTTTTTCAGCAACTCGCTACACCAGCTTCATGATACAGGTCTTGTTAACCTCTTTAATTTGCGATTCTTCATCCCCCGATGCGAAAAATGCTCCAGTTTTCCATTCTCATATGAGGCCGGAAAGTTTATTGGCAACAGGTTGGCACGATTCACCAAAGGCCCAATCCCCCATCCTCCTTAGGTAAGGAATCAAGTATCGACACGATACGCACCGTATCGGCCGATACGTATCGGTATCGACTACGATACCAGTTGATTCATCTCTTCATTTTTAAAAAAAGTATAGTATCGAGCGTATCGAGCCGTATCGAACCGATACGGCTAGATATAGCTCGATACGCTCGATACGCACCGATACGGCTCGATACGCGTCGATACACTTTAATTTGGATTTTTTTTTTAAAAAGAAGAAAAACCAACCTGTATCGACCTGTATCGGTTCGATACTGCTCGATACTGGTCGATACAGCCTTTTAAGTGTCGAGCATTATCGATACTACTCAAAAATAGACCCTGTTCGTGTTTTTTCAAAAGCCGACAACCATTGAAGCTTCAATACTCGTCTGCAACTTGATTTTTTTTCCAAAAAACCTTAGGGCTTTGATTCTTAGCCCTAAAATGACTAGGAAGGTAGCATCAAACTGGGTTTTTATGAAGATTAGAGCCTAAAATCATCTGTTCAAGTTCTAAGGGCGGAAAACCCTAAAGGTATGAATTTCAACTTCAATTTTTTTCATAATAAATCGATTTTTGTGTTGTTTCTTCTCATGAATCAATGAACTATGGTCCTATTTGATGAATGCATGTTATATGCATAGATTTAAACACTGATTTGAGGTTTGATTTGAAGAATTTTTGAAGACCAGAAGAAATTTCAAATTTTTTTTTTTTCCAAAAATTGATCCTTTCCTCTTCTACTATTTATATAAGATGTGTATACCACTGATCTACCATCTTTGCTTCTCAGTTATAATTTTCGAGTTTATTTTTATTTTTCTTTATTTTCTAGTTAAAAAAATAGAAATATAATTCAAATAATATTATTTTTTTTCATGTAAAATTTGACTATTCTCTCTCTCTTTCTCTCAATTTCTATTCTTGATCGATTCCCTATTTTGGTCCTGATTTGTCTTTCCAGTAGCAGTAACAATAATATGTACATGACTCTAACCTTTTTTTTTTTTTTCATGAATCAACATTTTTTATTGTTAAGGGGAAATTTGTTGTCAGATCTAAGATATATGTGGTTCTGTACTAGTTAAGGCCCAGATATTTTTCTTTTCTTTTTTTTTTCTTTCCTTTTCTTACATCCTTGTTGTTTGTCGATTCTCTGTGGGGTGTACATGACTCCATGAATTTGATTTCTATGGCATGATGTGTAATCTTTTTTCTTCGGATTTCAATGTTCCTCTACTATTTTGTTAAGTTTTAGGTCTTGCTTTCCTTTAGTTTCTTCTTAATGCCAGTCTCGGTTGTAGGGAAAACTATAAAAAATGGCAAGAGTTTGGTATGCTTGTGTTTGTTTCCATTGAGATGGGTATTTATTGAAGAGGTAGCTTTTGGTTTTATTTGCCTTTTTAAGGAAAATGGTTTCCAATAGGATTAGAAACTGGTTTTAATAAAAAGGCATGGTTCTGTACATTCTTTTGTTGTTTTACAATACATAGGGTATTCGGTTAGGAGTTTATGTGTATCCATGATGTAAGAAACCTTTTCTTTCTCAATGTTGCTAATTATAGTGTTTTTATGCTTTAAAATTGTGTTTTGTATGTTTCTTAATTATTTTTGTGCGTATCTTGCCCCGTATCCATGCGTATCCGTGCGTATCCACCGTATCCACTATACGATACGATACGTCTCTTAATTTCAACTGACCGATACGGTACCGATAGTCCGATACACGATACTTGATTCCTTGTCCTTAGGTAAGCAAACCTTTGCTCATCCATTAGAATGAAAGAAATTGTTATCATTCACACCTTTCCACAAGAAGGCGCTCATCAAACTTTCAATCTTTTGGATGATTGCGCACGGGAATCTGAAAATCCCAGTCCAATACCAGTAGGAGCTTTGCATGACCACTCTAACTAGCTCCAACCTCCCCGCATAAGATAGGAATTTGGCTTTCCAAAGTTAAAGCTTTTCTCGAAGTCTTTTAAGGATTGGGGTGTAATGGTGGGCTAAAAGCCTAGCCGAAATCAAAGGCAACCCAAGTTATGTAACTGGCATCCTACCCAAGGGGAAATCCACAATATTTCTAAGAGTCTCTAGAAGCGGATATTTTATGGTAGTGAAGAACGGAAGTGACTTGTGTTTGTTGATAGTTAAACCCGACATAGAACTAAAGGAAAGAAGCACATTAGCAATGGTCTCAAAGGATTTCACGTTTCCTTTAGAGAATATTATAATGTCATCCGCAAATGCCAAGTGAGTCAATTTGATAGCCTTGCACTGAGGAAAATAATCAATATGCTTCTGCTGGGCCCCCAATTGAATATATCTTGATAATCCTTCCAAGGCAATAGTAAATAGGAGAGGGGGGGGGACATAGGGCACCCTTGCCTAATACCTAGCCATGCATTGAAGAATCCTACAGGACTTCCATTAACTTAGACCGAGAATCTAGAAGAGGAGATACAATACCAAATCCACTGGCGGAATGTACTTGGGAAATTCATTTTGGCCATGGCTTCCATAAGATATCCTATCTGACATGATCATAGGCTTTATGAAGATCGATCTTGAGGATAGTGGCAGGAGAATGATTTTTCTTATCAAAGCCCCGAGCAAGATCATTACAGGTCATGATATTATCCACAATATTACGACTTCGGATGAAAGCTGATTGATTAAGGCTAACAAGATCACCTACCACCTCTTTCAATCTAAGGGCAAGAATTTTAGCATTAATCTTGTAAATAGTATTGCACAAAGAGATGGGTCTGAAATCGCCAATGGAGCGGGCACCCTCCTTTTTAAAAATAAGACAAAGGAAGGTTTGGGTAACTTCTCTAACTTGAGCTGGGTTGGAGAAATAACTATGGACAGCCAATAGGAAATCAACCTTGATTATATCTTAAGATGCCAAAAAGTAACCCATACTAAACCCATCTGGCCCAGGGGCTTTTTGAGCTTTGATAGATTTCGTTGTTGCAAGAATCTCAACTTCAGAGGGGAGCGCTGCCATTCTGGTACTTTGTTCTTGAGAAAGGTTTGAGCCAAATAAATCCAAAGGAATACTATCAATAGGGGGGAGAGAAGGCGGGCTATACAACCTGTGGAAATGGTATTCAGCCGTCTTCTTGATTCCAGGCACATCAAAAATGATAAGACCTTCCTCAGTCAACAAAGAGGAGATATGGTTTCTGTTGTGATTGGCTTTGATTGACTTGTGAAAAAAATTGGTGTTTCTATCTCCCAACTTTAGCCAGCTGATTCTTGATTTCTGCTTGAAAAAGCTTTCTTCTTGAGTAGTCAAGATTGCAAGTTTTAGGGATAAAGCCTTTTCTATTGCTGCAAGGGCATAATCACCTGCCTTTTGCTGAAGTCTAAACTGAATATCATTTAAAGCTGACCTACATTCCTGCACAGCACTTGATACATTTCCAACACAACTTTTGTTCCATTGCACAAGACCCGTTTGGTCTCCCTCAATTTCTAGGCAAAGCTTACCAAGGGTTTGCGAGAGTCCAAAGCAAACCTATCCCAAGCAGATTTTATAACGTCCTGGAAATCATCATGCAAAGACCACAAATCAAAGAATCTAAAGGGTTTGGGCCCGAAGGAGATAAGATATATGGAGAGATGGTAATGATGATCGGGCAGTGGTCAGATCCCTGAAGGTTCAAAACGGGCCTCCGAGGACCTGAAAATAGAGAGACATCTATCATTCACCAGAGCTCTATGAAATTTGCAGGAAGCCCTTTGGTTGCCAATCCTTCTATTAGACCAAGTAAATTTCATGCCAACCTATTTCAGATCCACCAGACCGTTGGAGTTGAGATAAGCCACGAAATCTCCAACCGATTGATCATTAAAAACACCTTCTTTCTTTTTCATGAACAAACCTGACCACATTAAAGTCTCCCATAATTCCCGATGGGTTCCCTCCCATGGTTGGCTGAAGCATAGAAATATCTTCCCATAATCTTCTCCAATCAATCTCAGAGTTAGAGGCATATACAACATTAATAAAGAAGACATTTGAATTAATCATTTCATCAACTTTAAAGTGGATAAATTGAGCAGACATACAAACCATAGTACGAGAAATCTTGGAGCTATCCCAAAGAACCCACAGCCGGCCGTTCCTATGATAGCTATAGTTGCTTGCCATTTGCCATCCCGGGGCTAGGGATTTAGCTATGTCATGAGCATTGCTCTCTTTAACTCTGGTCTCTCCAAGAATATAGAACCATAGATGGAACTTCTTAATGTAGGAAAGAACTTCAGCTTGCTTTAGAGGAGAATTTAATCCCCTACTGTTCCCAAAAAAAAAAAAAAAAAATCCTTCATTATAATATACAGAGGTAAAACCATGCACCATGACCCAGTTAGGATCGACTCGCAGCATTCGCACCCGACAAGGCTCGCGGGCCTGTTTGGCCAATCTTTCAGACCTCTTGCTTTTGGTTCGAGGATTGGATTTACCTTTCGTAGTTTAGGGAGTAGTACCCAGACGCAGGCCTGAATCCAGATGCTCCTTCTGGAGATCTATTACCAGCATTATAATCTGCACAGGAGGGACTCGCATGGTGAGGCTCAGGGCCTGGGTTCATACTGGGAGAAGGAGTAGGGGAGGATAGGGAGTTGGACGTACTAAGGGTCCCCCCGGGGGGGGGGATGGAGGTTGAGGAATCTAGGGATTGACCATGCGTTTCACTGGATTTCTGAGATGGAGGGGTGTTCGGATGGGAAATGATGATTTATGGGTTTGGGTTCGGGTTTGGGTTCGGGTTATGTATAGTGATGTTTGTTGTCGGGTCTGTTCTAGGGGATTGGGTTTGGGTTGAAGAAGGTTCTTTAGGCAGGTTTGGGACTGGGTTTAAAGGGTTGTGGTCCAGTTTAGGATTGCCGGTTCGACCATCCACTTTACCTTTCCTTGAGGTATAAGTTGCGATCATGTCTTTGCAGACATTTCGTGAGAATAGCTGTGCACCAGAGGACAGAGGGGAAAGGGTTTGTTGGGTTATTGTTTCAGGCAAAAGGGAACTAGCTGGGGGGGGTTGCTGGTACTCTGAGCACATGCCAGCAGGAAGGGGTCCCTCCCTATTGAAGACTGAGGCAGCATCTGAATCATGGAAGGGGAAAGTCTTGTCCTCTGGAGCAAGTAGATTGTCCTCCTCAGAGTTTCCTAGGGTAGAGAACCTGTAACAGGTATGTACGATATCTTCATCTTGGTTGGCTATCTCATTGCTGACTAGGATTTCTCTGGATGAGCCCTCGGCCTAGGGTTCCATGTCGACTTCGTCTTCTCCAGTCATCTCTCCCATTTCTGTTGCCCTAGTGCAGTAAGGGTTCACTGGATTTTTCTTTCTCCATATCTAGCGAGATTTAGGGGCGTCTTTCCATTATGAGGCCTTTGCTTGCGAGGTGGTATCCGGACCACAAGCTCTGGTATTGTGGCTGAAAACTCTGCAAGAGGTGCATAGAGGGGGCTTCCAGTCAGTGGATTTTTTGCTTCAAAATTTTCCTTCCCCGAATTTAATGGTGACAATATCCAGCAGAGGAGCATTTTCTCTAACTGATACAGAAATTCAGGCGAATGCAAGGCGGGACTGAGCATGTGTGCACCTGTCCGAAAAGAGAGGCATACCTATAAGCCTATAACTAACCCAATGGAGCTCAAGGCTTCCACGCACCAGAGGTGAAATGGGAGGCCTAGCAGGGAAACCCAAATTGGTAGCGAGGTTAAATTCATATTATCAAACTGGAGGAATTCATCCCACTGCCGGAGAATGATTGGTTTCCCAGAGACGTACCAAATCCCTCTTTCCAAAACGTTTATTTTATCATCTTCATTTTCAAATCAGAAGACTAAAGTCCCGTTGTCGCCTAGGCTAATCTCCACTCCCTTGGCTAGGTGCCATTGGCGGGTCAAGGCTCTTTCTAGAAGCTGAAAAGGCAGTCGTTGCCTTCCAACAAACTGACCTACAAGAGTATTATGACCATTTAGAACTCTCAATTGGGAAATCGCTGTCCATGCAAGAAGCACGGGTGGTATCTGCTTATAGATTCGGGGGGTTAAAATGGAGGGGCATCCCTTCTCCAAGCGTCAATGGGGTAGTTTCAAACAGAGCATGCCTCCTTTAACACCATTTTCAGGGGCTCCGCTCACAGCTGAAAAAGATGGCTGAACACTGGGGTTTTCAAGGATTTTGCCTTCTTCAGAAAGGTTGGCTGGCCTACTAGGGGACGGGGGATGAGGAGACGGAGGATGGAGGGTTTCCATGACTGGAGGAGTTCCGGCCATGGAGGCGCAGGGAGGGTGGGGGGTGGGATCAGCTAAGGAGAGAGAAGAGAGCTCCTACCCTTTTTTTTATGCAACATCGAACAAAACATTTATTAATTTATATACATCCATATTGTTTACTTGGTTTGGATCTAGAGGGGTTAATTTATGCTAGCATCCTAGTATGCAAACAAACTTTTCTTTTTAAAATCGTCTTGCTTCCTTGCTTCTTGTTACTTATTCATACGTTTGATATTGCACTTTATGGATGGAGCATTGCTCATCCTCTTTGGCATCAAGATGCCATTTAACTGTTGGATCATCTTGCTGCTCTACAATAATGGACTCAGAAATATTATGTCAAGCAACAAATATATCTTAAATTTCGTATTTTCTTTGAATCACATAGATGCTGTGAAAACGAAGATAACCTGGCTGTGGCTGGATATCATTATTTATTGCTTATTTATGGTGCACAATGCTTAAAAACACTTGTTTTGTATGTACTATAGGTATATCCATGTGTATTAAAGTGTATCTTTTGTGAATCTAGAATCTCTTAGCTTCTCCAATACGACTCTAAGAAGTCTATTAAAACCAGCTTCCCAACTCCAAAGTGTCTCTTTGGTGCAAGGCTAGGGATTTACATCAAATTTAGGCCTTAGCCTTACAATAAGATCGATTACACCAGCCCCTAACAATAAATTAACTAGTAAACCAGGAAATCAGCAATAAATAACTTATGTTTCCAGTCTATCCGACCGTTGGTTGATCAAGTAATTTGGAGGGATTGTAGCTTGATATGCCCTTGTAACAATATCCAAATTTGAGGTCGATCCGATCAACAGTTGAAGAGGTATGGATTTTTGAAGTTGCTGTGGTACTCTGGTTTCTACAGGAACCGATGGCTGGAACTATTTATGTTGGAATTGGTGCGGTAGCGATCAGATTGGGTGACCTTCTTCACTTAACAGCAAACAAACTTATGGAGTCCTTCTCAACCCTGAAGCCTTCAATGGAGCAAGGTTACAGCGACAATGGAGGAGTTCAGTAGCAGCAATAGTAGTTAGGAATCAAAACAGAAAACAGGGAACCGATAGGGTTATGAGAGAGGGGAAGTAGGAAGAAACATGAGAAGATGAGAGGAGAGATTAGAGCTTGCTGCTGAGTCTCACAGCCAAGAGACTCAGCAGCAAATAAAGACAGGACCTTTTTTTTTTTTTTTTTTTCCTCCCTAAACTTCTTTCTTCTTCTTCTTCTATTCATATATATAGAGTGCCTTGAATACAACTAGGAAAGTAGACTAGTCAATCCTTGTTGAACACTAGCGAAGAAGGAAAGCCCAATCTTGTAAAAAAAACTTCACTAAAGAAGAAGAATCTTATTGCCTAATAGAAACTTTCTAAAACTGAAATTAAAAACTTCCTAAGACTGAAAAATAAAAACTTTCTAAAACTGAAAATAGAAACTTTATTTTAGGCAAGTATCTATTACTAGCAATAACTATTTTAGGAAGCAACTATGTAGATAGTAGGGAGATCCCCTAATGGACGGCTGGCCGACAGCTGTCCATGGCTAGTGACCTAGTCAGCTAGGCTGCTGGCTTGGCTGGTTTATTTCTCCTGTGGTACACTTGTACTGCATCAGTTCTTCCCGGCTTAGAAACATTCGTCTCCAACGAATGGAAGAATGACATGTAACAATTATAGAGATCAGCATCTAGTCTGTTGAAGTCATCTTCATGGATTCACGTACAATCATGACGGGGTTGTCCTTTCCACTTGACTAGGAAAATGAGCCATCTTGGAAAATTTGTCTACTACCACGAAGATGAAATCATACTTCTCACGGGTTGTTGGGAGGCCAAGAACAAAGTCCATACTAATGTGCAACCAAGGTGTGTGAGGCACGGGTAATGGTGTATACAAGCCGGAGTTTTGTTTCGTGCCTTTGGCTAATTGACAAACACGATACCCTTGGACCACACTTTGCACATCATGAAGTAAATGGGTCCAATAGTAAAGATCCGTGACTTGTCCCAACTTCTTATCTCTCCCAAAATGTCCACCCAAACCACCTCCATGTAACTCCCGTATGAGATGTTATCGTAAGGAGGTGTTTGGAATACATAGCCGTGTGCCCATAAATAGTAATATGTCATGGATTGAGTACTTAGGGTCAGTTCCCCCTTGCTGTAATTTCTGAATAACTGGACCAAATTCGTCATCCAAAATGTATTCGTCTTTAATGTGCTCAATACAGGATGTTCACTTTGTGACTCAATGCATCCGCAACTTGATTTTCTTTGCCCGCTTTGTAGTTCAATGCAAAGATAAACTCTTGCAAATAAGATATCAACTTAGCATGTCAATGATTGATAGTGTGTTGGGAGTTTAAGTACTTTAAGGCCTCATGGTCAGAGTATAAAACGAATTCTTTCCCAATAAGGTAGTGTTGCTAATGTTTTACAACCTACACAACAGCACATAGTTCCAAGTCATAGGTGGAATACTTCTTAACTTCATTGAGTTTCTCACTATAGAATGTTATAGGATGTCGCTCTTGCATAAGCACACCTCCGATTCCGGTGTGGGATGCATCTGTGGCTACTTCGAACATGCGATCAAAGTTTGGAAGGTGTAGTATGGGGGCTTCAATCATCATCTTTTCAATAAGGTGGAAGGCTCTTGTGGCGGCCAGGGTCCATTGGAAGGTGCCTTTCTTCGTCTTCATGCACTCGGTGATGGGTGCCATGATGGAGCTAAACCTTCAGATGAACCTCTGATAGAATGATGCAAGGCCGTGAAAGCTACGGACCTCTGTGTGAGTCTTTAGGAGTGGCCAAATTGTGATGCTTTCAATTTTTTCCGGATCAGCTTCTACTCCTTTGGACGGGACAATAAAGCCAAGGAAGGCAACTTTGGGCAGCATAAAGGAGCACTTTTTCAGATGACATATAGCTTCTCTTTACGAAGAACCTGCATCGCTTGTTTTAAGTGATCAAGGTGGTCCTCGTTGCCTTTGCTATAAATTAGAATATCATCAAAATAGACAACAAGGAACTTACCAATAAAATTGCGGAGCACTTGAGTCATCACTCTCATAAATGTGCTAGGGGCATTAGTCAACCCATAAGACATAACTTTCCATTCATATAGTTGGCTGTTTTCCATCCATCACCGGGACGAATACGGACTTGATGATAACCACTCTTTAAGTCAAGTTTTGAGAACATCGCCGCACTGGACAGCGTATATCATCTAGCCGAGGAATAGGGAACCGGTACTTGATGGTGATCTTGTTAATAGCTCTATAGTCGATACACATGCGCCAAGACACGTCTTTCTTTGGTGTAAGGAGTGTTGGTACAGCACACGGACTCATGTTCTCAACAATGAATCTTTTCTTCAATAGCTCATCCGCTTGTCTCTTGAGCTCGGCATGCTCTATAGGATTAGGACGATAAGTGGGAAGGTTCGGCAACATCGATCCAGGCACCAGATCAATGGCATGTTGTATATTCTGCATTGGGGGTAACTCGTCCTGTAGATCATCAGGTACAAGATCTGCAAAATCATAAAGCAAAGTCCGAATGGATGGGGGAAAGTTAGGTTCTATATGTTGTACAACTTCCCGAGCCATTAGGGCTAATGCAATTCTGGTTTCTTTGCTAGTCTCCTCAAATTCTTATTGGTTAAGGACCAATAAAGGGATGTCACCATGCTGTCTAGAACTAGGAGATGGAGTGTTTTGCATGCCCAAGATTGCTGGTTGGTCCTTCTTTTGACATTGTAGGATCTGCTTTTTCTTCAATTGTGCAGCCCTTAACTTTCCCTTTTCAGTGGGTACATTGAGAGGCTTTAATATTAAGGGTTTCCCATCAACATCGAAGTAACATTGATTCTTTGTACCACCCACTAACACATCATTGTCATACATCCATGCCTGCCCCATCCACATGTCCGTGAGAATTAGGGGAACGTCACACCAAACACTCTCATCATAACCTTCCATTTTCAAAGGGACGAAGCATCGATGACTCACCTCTAGTGTATTACCATTTGGAAGGGAGACTTTGTAAGGTTGCGGTTGCTTTTCCGATTTCAGTTTGGTGTCTATCACAAAGGCTTGTGAAACAATATTCACGCAACTACAGCTGTCTACTATGACTTGTGCAAGGTTTGAGCCATTAGTCATGCGAGTATTGAAGATACAATGTTGACGCCAATCTTTACCTTTTGCTTCGGCCACAATTATGCGATTCACCACATGTACACCATTAGATTCATCATTATCATCTTCACCGTAGTCAAAATCTGCATCATCGCCAAGTGCGGCATTGTCTACGGTCTCATTGTCTTGCGGCTCGGCATTAGTTTCCACCAAAGCAACAAGAGAGTTTCCTTTCATTTTCCAGGGACAATCTCGAGCATAATGTCCATAGGCATTACAATGGTAACATTGCACTTTGTTATTTGACATAGGTGCTTTACCTTTATCCGCAGCCGTTGGAGTTGTCCGTTGGGTAGCACCGGTTACCTTGTGTTTAGGCACAGACCGTTTACCTTCTCCATATTGTGGGGTGTACCTCCGTGGAATGGTCTTTAATAAATCTTCCGCTTGCATGGCCTTCTTGAAACAATCATGGATGCTCACTATGCTGGTCACGTCAATTTTGTCTCGTATATCCGGACATAGACCAAGACGAAAGCAGGAGATCATTTGGTCATCATTCTCACGCAAGCCGGTATGGGCACATAAGTTGTCAAATTGGAGCATGTAGTCTTCAACAGAAGGGTACCTTGCTGAAGAGTATTCAGTTAGTCATGGAGCCTTCTTTGGAAGGTTTGTGGTAGATACTTTTTTTTTGAGCTCTTCTTTCATCTCCTTGCAAGTGGTGGGTTCCAACCGTTGTTGAATCAAGCAGTTCTCATAATGTCTCCACCACTCTCGAGTGGCTTCTACATGCTTGGATCGTGCCAACTTCAATTTTCTGATTTATGGAAGTTCAAACCAATCAAAGTAATCGTCAAGGGCACATATCCAATCCTAGAATGTTTGTGGGTCATGTTGACCATTGAACTCTTTCAGCTCCGACTTTACTTTATGTGTATTGTCATGGGGGTGGGGTCGCATATCATGCTCATGGTAGGGTGGGTCTTGATAGTCATCAATAAGGACCTTTTGAGGGGCTCTTGGAAGAGTCCTAGGAAGGTTATTAGTCATGGACTGCTTCTGCCCTACGGTCATAGAATTCATTCTATTCTCCATACCAGTAATTTGGGTTCGCATCTTCAGTACTTGTTTGAACACCAAGGTCATGGGGTCAAGGGGCTGATTAGGAGAGTTAGAACCCTCCATTGCCTATGCTCTGATACCAATCGATGCAAGGCTAGGGATTTACAATCAAATTTAGGCCTTACCCTTACAATAAGATCGATTACCAATAAATTAACTAGTAAACCAGGAAATCAGCAATAGCGAACTTATGTTTCCAGTCAATCCGACCGTAGGTTGATCAAGTAATGTGGAGGGCTTGTAGCTTGATATGCCTTTGTAACAATATCCAAATTTAAGGTCGATCCGATCAACAGTTGAAGGGGTATGATTTTTTTTTTTTTTTTTTTTGTGATACTCTGGTTTCTAAGAGGAACCGATGGCTGGAACTATGTATGTTGGAATTGGTGCGTTACCGATAAGATTGGGTGACCTTCTCCACTCAACAGCAAACAAATTTGATGGAGTCCTTCTCAACCTTGAAGCCTTCAATGGAGCAAGGTTACAGCAACAATGGAGGAGTTTGGTAGCAGCAATAGCAGTTAGGAATCAAAACAGAAAACAGGGAACCGATAGGGTTATGGGAGAGGGGAAGTAGGAAGAAACATGAGGAGATGAGAGGAGAAATTAGAGCTTGCAGCTGAGTCTCACAGCCAAGAGACTCAACTGCAAATAAAAGCGCAGACAAGTTTTCTTCTTCTTTTTTTTTTTTTTTTTTCCTAAACTTCTTTCTTCTTCTTCTTCTATTCATATATATAGAGTGCCTAGAATACAACTAGGAAAGTAGACTAGTCAATCCTTCCTTGTTGAACACTAGCAAGGAAGGAAAGTCCAATCTTGTAAAAGAAATTCACAAAAGAAGAAGAATCTTATTGCCTAATAGAAACTTTATAAAACTAAAAATAGAAACTTTCTAAAACTGAAAAATAGAAACTTTCTAAAACTGAAAATAGATTATTTTAGGCAAGTATCTATTACTAGCAATAACTATTTTAGGAAGCAACTAAACATAGTGACTATGTAGATAGTAGGGGAGATCCCCTAATGGACAGCTGGCCGACAGCTGTCCATGGCTAGTGACCCTGCTGGCTAGGCTGCAGCTTGGCTTGGCTGGTTTATTTAACCTGTGGTACACTTGTCCTGCATCACTCTTACCTTAGTTCCCTTTTGATTATAATGAAATCCAACATGATTCCTGAATACATTGTGTTTTATACTAATATTCCTTGTTGCAATTTTCAGTATTATGAAACTCTACTTGTAGAGGCCAAAGGAAAAAAGGAGAATTCCATTTCCAAAGCAGTGGAGAAGGCTTTGAGTTCAAAGCTGCAGGATATCCAACTGAAATATGATAAATGCGTTGAGGAAAAAAGAGTTGCTGCTGATGTAAGTTTTGTTATCTACTATTACTGTGTGACTTGATGTTCTGTATTTTAAATGTTCTAACCTCTTGTTCAGTCCAAAGTGATTTCTTCCTCTAATAGGCTTATCTTTTTTCAATTTTTAGAAGAACAAGAATCTTATGATGAACCAAAAATTCTTGCAAAAAAAGGTTAAGGAGGCTGAAGAGAGGTATATTATCATTCTTCATCTGTATTTGGAAATGTAAACATTTGTCGGTTATGCCTGCTGAAGTAGGAACTCACATGAAATAGTATTTTTTTTTTCTTTTTTTTATTGGTGTGAAATGGTATAGTTACTGTTAGTGGTGCAGGCATTTAGGTGCTATAAAATATGCATTGGTGTTTCTTAATTGGTAGTTGGTCAAATGTAGATAAGCTTCCAATTGACAAAAACTAGCAAAAAATGCATGTGAAGCATGGGAGTTTGAAAAAGAAATGTGTGTGTGTGTGTGTGTGTGGGAGAGAGAGAGAGAGAGAGAGTTGAAGTTTAGGCGGCATAACCCCATGATGCAGTGGCGGGCCCACAAATTGAAACTGATATGGCTAGGAATCTTTCTAGTTTTTTATTTTAATTGGGATATCTTTGTAATCTTTAATTTATGGGAAAATGGTGGGAGTTTTATTTACAGGTTCTCTTGTTTAATTTATATTTCCAGCTTTATTAGGAGTAGATTTTATTTCCAGTTGAGTGTTCGGAGTTGATTTGGTTTCCTAATTTTAGAGTTCTATTTCAGTTAGGCTTTTGTATTGTTTTTCTGTATATACCATTGTAATAGTTGATTTATTTTCAGATTATGAAGAATATAAATTGATTAGTGTTTGTGCCTGCATGGCCTTGGTGAGCGAAGAATATAAATTGATTAGTGTTTGTGCCTGCATGGCCTTGGTGAGCTGCGGCGCTCTCTCTCTCTCTCTCTCTTCTTTGCCAAAGAAAGAATTCATGATTCATTTTTGAATCAGTTCTTTACACCAATGTACATTTATCTCACCCTATTGCAACCTTTTTAGGGGCCAATTGGGGTTTCGTGTCTTAAGTAATGAAAAAAGGTTTATGATTGGGTTGATTATAAGTCTGACTTAGATGACTCTCTCTCCCCCCTTCGTCTCTGAGAAAGCTGGTTCCCCCCCCTCCCCCTTTTTCTTTCTTGCTCTTCTTCTTTCCCCTGTTTCTTCTATTTTCTCCAGTGCTTGCAGTCCATCAGAGTTGAATTGAACACTATCGTTTCATCTCTTTTCCTTCCTGAGATTTTGCTTGATGTTTCCTCACTTGTGTTCGATCCACCCAGCAAAGCGTCAGCCCACATCCTTGTTTGAACTGAGGATCCCAAACTGACATACAGGCCAGATTCTCACCTCATCGTCAGTCCTGATTTTCGAGATATATTTGCAACACACTACTTAGTCTCCCTGAAATTTTAGTTCGAACCCTGCTGCTTGAAGCCCAAACTGTCCTCTGCCTCTTCTTGGTCCACAGGTAGACGACTACCTCTTTTCTTTTATTCCTTCCTTTGATAACATTGAAGAAGACCCCTCTTCCACGTCACAACTTCCCCTTTGTTTCTTTATTTTATCTTTTCTCCTTTTAGTTAGGTTTCCCATAATACCCTTTCCTTCTACAACAAGTCTATCGTAGCGCATCCCTTACATTTGCTTCATAGTTTACCCCTAATCATTAATTCAAATTCCCTGCACATCCCAAGTTCTGATTTCTTACTAAGGGAGATCGTAACTTGTTCCTGAAATTACCATATTGCCATTATACTTCCAACTTAAGCCATTCAACACTTGGGTGGGCTCATAGTGTGTCCAGACAGGGTCTTCCAAACCGGGTCCCACATCACCACAAGCTTCAACATTTATGCACAGGATGACCTCCATGGATCCATGATATATTGCAACCTAACATTTTTCCAACAAAATTACTAATGTCGTAAATATATGGGGATAAGCGTAGTAAAAGCATAATGATAAACAACATGCTGAGAAGGCTACTTAGTACATACAAATATTCAACCATAATGTGAGGAAGCCAGGTTAATGTTCACATGCATCTATTAATAAATTTTATTATATTTCAAGCCGGTAATGCAAAAGCATATTCATATTGTATTACCTCCGTAAGTTTGATGAGGTGTCTCTATAGAACCAATTAGGATCTGGTATATAAAGAAGTATATTGTTGCTTTAACTAACTTCGTGTCTAGTACTCTTATCCCATTATTTTGGATCTTGTAGGTATGTCCACAAAATTAATTGAAAGTAGAACACGGTAGAGATATGCTTGGTTAGTCTCAATCGATAAGGAGAGCTATGTGGTCAAGGCGCTTTGGAAGTTAGGCTACCTTGGGCATCCAGCGACTCTCCAACGCCTTGGGTCTCCGTGACACGATCTTGAATGAGAGATTGTGGTTGTAGAGTGTGATGGCTGGGCAAGCCTATGTTCAGCTTAGACACCCTAGGTCAGGCTTAGAGACAGAAACCCTTACGCTTTGTTTGGTTGCAAGGGGAATTGAAGGGAAGGGAAGTGAAAATTTTCAACTTTAAAAAGAAACTTTTGTAATGATTACAGCACATGTTATCACATTATTATGTAACTAATTCCAAATCGTTCCATATTTAATTATTTAACTTACTCTTTATTTTGCATCCAAATCCCTTGCATTTGACAAGAAAAATAAATTTTTACTTCTTACAATTATCATTACTAAATATGTTAAGAAATTTAGGTAGTTTATACAATTATGTTAGTTAAAAAATTTCAATTCCCTTCCCTTCAATTCCCCTTGCAACCAATCAAAGCCTTAGGTTGATAAAAATATGAGAGCCTTCTGCATGTGTTCTTAGATGTGTATTCCATCTTTGAAAAGGAAAATCAAACAGTTGAGTGACTTTTAGGGAGAGTTTTAACTGGTTGGGTGAGGGGGGGAATAGATGGTCTTTAACTGAAGGAATGAGAAAGTGGGAATTCCTAAAAGGAAGGAGATGACATGGGAAGAGAGATGTACGAGATGGGATTTGGGATATTGTAAGGATATATTTTAGGCACGAGAGAGATTAGCGTTATGAAGACAATAGATCTCTTAAAGCCAATATTAGAGAGGAAGGAGAGAGAGAGAGAGAGAGTTGGAATATTTATGTGAGAAATATTTGGTAAAGGTAATGGAGATTTTGGGATTAGATGAAGCAAGATACGGAATGAGTCGAGACAATTGATAGGGGTGAGAATGGGGAGAGAGATAGAGAATGAGAGAAGTGTTAGCTAATTAGCTGTAGAGACTTGGGATGGGAGAGAGAGGGGGACATTTTTGGGTGGTGGGGGTGGGGGTGGGGGCAGGATGGAGATTTATGGAAAGAAAGGATACTTTCTAACAAGGTAAGAGAGAGAGAGAGGGAAAAGGGGGGGGGACAGATACAGTAAGTGTAGAATAGTATTGAGAGATTGTGTTTCGTAAAAGCGTGGAGGCTGTTGTGTTACGATCGTTCTATAAAAGATAAAAGGAATTGACCAATAATAAAACACAATCATACTAAAAAGAGGGTTGCGCCTACAGTTTTCCACCTCTATGGTTGCACCACTTATTTGGGGGGTTATAGATTTTTATATAATAAAAAAATATATATCTGAAATTCTGTCAAATGAAAATAGCTCAAGGTTTTTTGTTACTAAAGACTTTATTTCTCAGTTGCGGGAAGTATTTGCTTCTATGAATATCCAACGTCAGATATTTGATGGTTTGTTGTAATCAGCTGAGGTTTACTTATCTTTTAATCTTATTTCTTTGGGAACATTTTTTTCAATGAGGGCCATGAACATTCTGTAAAGGTGGTTTATCCCTGGGGGACTCAAAAGCTCATACCAAAGACATCAACTGGCCTATGCTACTGATATATTTTCTCCTGTCCAAGTGTGAATCAGATAGGATGGTTGATCTTGCTATCTGTACAATGTTATGGGTGGTTTCCCATTCTGGATGCAACCTGCCACCTGAATCATCCACACTGAAAGGGCACGGTTTGGATCCAAGATTAATAACTTCCTGAGTCTCCCACATTGATAAGTGGGGGCTTTGGGTAGGACCTAGGATTAATAACTCGTCATGTGGATGTCATTATATTTCTCTTTTTTTTTTCTTTTTTTTTGGAATAAAGGATTGATTTCTTATTTTTCTAGGGAAATATCATTATCAAAGCTGAGAGATGAGAAGATGGTGGATCTGGAAGAACAGGTATGCAAAAGCAGTTAAACAAGTTTCATGGTTTTGCGTTGGGCTAGTTAAATTCATACTCTGCTAGCTTCACATTTTTTACTTGCAGATTAGAGATCTTAGGGTCTACATTGAAGCACAGAGAGCTCTTGATAACATGACTGGTTCAGATGACATTAAAGGGGGAACAATCCTTCCTGTACCATTGCAACAATCCACATCAGGAAGCACTAAAAGGATCTCTAAGGCAAACCGAAGGCGCAATTAATGGTTATCAATGACTTGATGCCTTGACCCTGTAAATGATGAACTTTGTGTGCCTACTGTAATTCGTGATCAAATTTCAATTGAGGAAATTATTAAGAAAATAGAATATGTGAAGCTGTTGGTCTGTCGCCCTCCGTTGCTATAAATCATTAATCCTGAAAGTTCCAACCTCATTGCATGATCCTGAGGAGATCAACATAACAAATAGTTGGTGCAACCCTTGATCGGATGGTGTATACCAATCTTGCATGTGGGGTGCCTTGTTGTTTAATACTAATACCTATTTATTTGTTGCTTCGATCAGAATGAAATTATGAAACCAAACCCCAAGGCAGTGGACTGGTTTTGTTTAGGTAGCTTGCATCTCCTTTTTCCCGATCCTCTCTCTCCTTGCTTTCTGCATCTCTAAGCCCTGTAACCTGCTGTCTTCCCCACTTCCTGCAGTGCTGGTAGATCCACTATGGCCACCACCTTCAGGCATGTCACCAACACCTCCCGTTTATATATTCGTGATAATACGTGCTTGGTTTGACTCATTACTAGTGCATGCAGCAGCATTGTTCTCAAGGTAGGATTGTCCTCTTTCAGATCTTAAAGTATTGTAGGGAATCCAAGAAATCACTCATCCATAGATGTGTATTCATACAATGGATCTATTTTGAACAGCTTAATACAGTTCTCAGAAAAGGAAAAAAAAAAAAAATAGAGACTAGAGAATAACAGGAGCAATAGATGGCTATTCTTTTCCTTGCACTAGAGAGGGGCCCAATATATATGATCAAATAACCTTTTGATTTTCCCTTAATATAAGCAGGCAGATATGTTTGTACTGGATGCATTCTTATAACCTTTTCATGCTTCCGCATTGGTTATTTGGAAATGTCTCATTGGATGGTCAGAAGAATCTTGAAAGAAGTGTGTTGGATTGGGTATAAGGATTTTTTGAGCTACTGACCTGGCCCATGAGGTGGTTAGCAATTCTCTAGAAGCTGTTTGAGAGAGAAAGGGATTTGGGATTGATGATGATCCTCTACGTGATGGGATCGCTATTTGGGCAATTAATGGGAAAGTCATTGATGATTAGGATCGAGGTTCAAGGTTCTATGCTCAGACTCATTTGACTATGACTGAGGAGATTAGTCATGGGGGAATAGAAATTCTCTCATGCCCTTCATACGGGCATGAGAAAATCCAATGACTATAGTTTATTATGTGCACATATTAATGTATTAGTATACGTGTACAGTGGATGACAACCACTGGAAGGGAGCAATGAGGTAATTCAAATAAATTCAAAATGACTTTACTAGGGAGGGGTTATTTTGTTTCAGATTTTTCTCAAAGGAATCCCTTTTATCAGTGTGGAATCGGGGGGTCACCAGAGTGAATGGTCAACCTCTTAGGCTCCAGAGGTAGGAGCCAAATTTGACGTTGACAAGGTTCAAGTTGCTCCCTTTTGTCAATGGATTCGTCTTCGTAAGTTATCATTGGAACTTTGGGATGATGATATTATCTTTTCCATCAGCATGGCGTTGGGAAAACCAATTAGTATTGATAGAAATACCCAATACAACATTTGGTAAGTTTTGTTGGGGAAATAATAACAGATCTAAATCAGACCGTTGATGAAGAATCCTGGGTTTAGGTCGTGGATGAGGAATCTGAGAAAAGCCTTGTGGGGCGAGACATGTGGCACATATCCATGTTATTAAATATACAGACAAAGGAGAGTCTTTACTGACAGTGTTTGGGGGATGAAATCCTGTTTGACCCCCTTCTGGGCAAACGGGCCATGATTAGATAGATTGATGGAGATAGCTGGCCATTAAATGTTCTGTCATTAATGCTTATAAATACCAACAACCACCATAAATGCCAAGTAGGCGAATTTGACCTGCCAGGTCACCATATTATAGACCGAATCAGCAAAAAAACAAGATTTATGCTCGATAAAAGAGAAAGGACGGCTATTGTTGTCAGAGGAAGCAAATGACGTAGACAGAATGGGGGTCGAAGAAGGTCCACTGGGGTCGTAAACAGCTGACAAGAAATCCAGGTGCCACCCTAGGGGGTCGTAGTCACCTGGACCTATGGTTCTCCATCTAACAGATGATGGAGATGGTGGTAGGTGGGGAGAAGCTTGTGTAGGAAGCTTCAATTCGGGCCTATAAATAGTGAAAGATTATCGATTGCAAAGGATCCAGAATTTTCTACAAAAAAAAGAGTATCCTCCTTCAGGTATCATCCTCTCCTGTTCAACACATTACCCAATCCTCATTAGTAGGAAGAAGCAGGTTAGTGAAGCTCCCGTATCTCGGGGAACCCCCTCTTTAAGGAGCTCTAGTGTTTCACCAAGAGCTCTATTCTGCTTGTCTTTGGAATCTACTAACTTTGACATCGGAGTGGCCCGGGGTAAATATCGCCCACCTTACTGCCTTGTTCTTGTTTCAGCTATTTGGCTTCATCTGGAGAACCAGACAGAATCCATCGACAGCAGATTGACGCCCACCCTGGGGCCTTGACATACTTTGTTTACAAAACCTTCCCTCCTTTTTCCTGTGATTACCTAAAGAACCCATACCAGAAATCCCCCACTTTTCTCCTTCTACACCTTTCAGATTTCTAAATTAACCCATATATCTTATCTATGGCACCAGCTGGGAGAGCCGAAAGCTCTTATAACCTTCGGGAAACACAAGCGCGTCATACGAAGACAAATGTACTCCAAGAACGTGTTGACATCCCCATAGGCCCAAACCCACTTGACATCCATCCTGAAGGTTAACCCGAAGAGGGAGTAGGCGGTCCTAACCTTGATCCCTCTCAATATGTTACCAGAGCCTAGTTCGACCAACTTGCTCAACAACTGGCCACCCTGATGGATTTGTTACAGCAACGACTTGCGAGTGGACCGACAGCCTCAGTTCCACCCGTTGATATCCCAAAAGTCCCCTAAAGATTGCAGCATTCTAGGCATTCTGCTCCTTGGGAAGCATCCCATGGCCCAATGCGGGCCAACCCTTTAGTAGATTTACATCGTAGTAGGGGTCGAAACGACTCTTATGGGGAACCTCACTTTCAATATTTCTAGAGTACGATCCCACCGAAGTAGTCGAAAGCAGCCATGAGTCTCCGGCAGCCTCAAGAAGATCATCTATCTCTGACGGATTGGGGTCGAGAAATGGACATAGAAGGGCCAGAGGGAGAATGTACAAGGAACAAGATGTGGCCTGGGAGGCTCAAAGGAGGGTCGATGATGTCACACCCCAATTTCGCACTATTCAGAATGGTGTGATGAACCGTCAACAAACCAACGGTTCAACCAGGATCTCGAGTAGGCTATATCCGTTTTATCTAAACCTCATACATCCACATTCATAATCAGAGTAAATATACAATAGCGGAAGTCTTATAATAAAATGAACTGAGAAATCTAAATATGATAATCATATTAAAATATCCAATTATGCTGTTTTAACAGAGACATAAATAAAATACCAATTACATGTCTTTACTAAATCCAAATAATTAAAATAAAATCTAATCGAATACGCATGAGTTGCACTCGCAAGAGGAGTCATGCGTATACACTTCGTCTTCAACTTCCATTGCCGCCATGTGCCCGTACACTGGAGCGTTGACATAATCTTCGATAGTAGTACCTGCATCATCAACTAAAAATATTCGACGTCGAGAGGGTGAGCACACATCATGGCTCAGTGAGCAAACAAAACAATGCAACAATACATATGCATGCATTCAATTCATATCTGTGGTCTGGTTTAAAGTTTGCAATATGCAATAGAAAGGGTTGGAGGTCAAAGGTTAACGTTTATTGACCCCTTCTCTATACACAAGGTGTGGAAGCCCGCTCAAAGGTTAACGTTTAATGTCGTCCCCATCCACCCTACCATGAACATTGTACAATAAAGGTTAACGTTTATTGTTGTACAGTGCCATACCAACACGTAAGTCCCTGCTGGCGAGGGCTTGCAAACTGGGCTCGCAACTAACCAATCCTAATGCCAAACAATGTATCCAAGGCCTCACCCCAGCATCCCTCAAAACGCCCATAGAGATAGAGCTAAGGCCCCCCGGTAGAGTCAAAGACTACAAGGACCGAGACCACCTCCCCTGATATTCTACGACGTAATAGTTATGCTAAAGTAATGGCGATACGACGATGCTAATGCACAAGACTTGAGTTAGAGATAGAGCTAAAGTGCTGAGGCTCGGCCTATGACACTCCCCCTGATACTCGCTCGCATCAAGTACACCAACCGCACACATACATTCACATGCCTATTCCTATCATCATGATCATTATCATGTTATAAACAATAAAGTAAATATGCATGAATAATAAATAGAAATATTGGATGACATGTTGAATGCACATTACAAGCATGTTCGCATAGAATCAAGCATAGCATTAGACTCAAGAAATAAAAACAGTTTGTTATTAACCAATTAGTTTAGGTCTTGTTTCCTCACATTAGCTTGCTAGTAGATCCTCTTTCAAGCTTTAAGAATCACCTTTATATTGATATTATATTGCTAGAAGACCTAACAAAGTCGATAGAATTTAATTAGATTTTATTCTAATTTTTCCAACTTGTTGTTAACTGGGGGTAGCAGGACAGGTCGATGCTAGGGTAGCAGTATACTGCGACCCCCTATAATAGGGTCGATGCCAGGGTCGATGGGTCCATCGACCCTAGGTGCGACCCCCCGTGGGTTTGGTCGATAAATCACCTTTTGGTCCATTCTCTCTTGTTTGAATCCTATGGCTTCCTTCCATAGTCCATTCCATACACTTCCTATGGTTTAGAACTACTCTTTACATATCATATGGTTTAGTTGATCTCCTCTATGGTTTCTATTGAAACTTAATCATGGATTGATGGTTTGGGGTTTCTCCTACATCATACTTTTCTCATTAACTATTCTAAGTCTCACAAAATACATAGAATTAGTATTCTTACCTGAGAAGAGTACTCCTTCTCTGAAACTCTTCTCCTTTTGCCTTCTTCTCTACTTTCCTTCTCTTCTTCTTCTCTTCCTTCTCTTCTCTTTCTCTCAATTCAATTAGGGTTTTAAAAGGAGTGAAAGAGGCTTAGGGACGTCCTATTTATAGAGTAGAAACTCCCAAAATAACTTCCATTGAGATTAGGAAAGGTTCCAATTGAAATTAAGAAGGTTTTTCTAATTTCTGTTTCTGGCGGCAACTGGGGGTCGATGATCCCGTCGACCCCTGGTTTTAAAATGTCTGACCCCCGGTTAAAAATTGAGGGTCTAACTTTTTGTACGGGGGGGTCCGACCCCACCTCACTGGGTGTGCGACCCTCGCCCCTTTTTGAGTGTTTTTGGGTCAGTTTAATACCTGGGATCGTGATCTCCTTCACGCACTTGATCCATTTGGTTTGACCATGATGGATAGACCTGGTTCAAGGTGGTAAAACCGGATTAGATTGACATGGGTCTTACAACTCCCCCCTACTTATAAAAATTTCATCCTCGAAATTGTACGTACCTTCTGAATCAAATAAGTGAGGGTATTGCTTTCGCATAGCATTCTCTTCTTCCCATGTGACTTCTTCTATATCCCTACTTCTCCAGGTGACCTTGACATAATAGATATCACGGTTGCGTAAACATTGCACCTTTCGACTAGTGATCTCAATTGGTGCTACTTCAAAGATCAAATCTTCAGTTAAATCTGGTAGATCCATTGTCAAAACGTGCGTCGGATCCTTGACATACTTCTTCAATAAGGAAATATGAAATACGTCATGTACACTTGATATAGATGAGGGTAGTGCTAACTGATAAGTTACTTTTCCACGTTTGGCTAAGATCTCATATGGCCCGACATATCTTGGACTTAGTTTCCCCTTCTGTCCGAACCGTTTCAGACCTCGCATAGGCGATACCTTTAAGAATACTTTATCACCCACGACGAACTCAAGATCTCTACGTCGAGTATCTGCATATTGCTTCTGATGGTTCTGGGCTGTTCTCACTCTTTCTTTGATAATGTTGACCACTTGACAGGTCTCCTCAATAAATTCTGGTCCAACAAGACTACGTTCCCCAACTTCATTCCAAAATAAAGGAGTTCGACACTTTCTGCCATACAGTGCTTCATAGGGTGACATCTGTATAGTAGTCTGATAGCTATTGTTATAAGCGAACTCAATCAGTGATAAATTTTCATCACATGATCCTTTGAAGTCAATTACACATGCTTGAAGCATATCTTCTAGAATCTGAATTGTATGCTCCGACTATCCATCTGTCTGTGGGTAGAATGCAGCACTAAACTTCAATGTTGTACCCATAGCCTTTTTCAATCCTTCCCAAAATTGTAAAGTAAATCGTGGATCTCTATCGGACACAATACTTTCAGGTACACCGTGTAATCACACAATGTTATCCACGTATAGCTTAGCTAACCTCTCTAGTGTATACTGGGGTCGTATCGGTATAAAGCGAGCTGTTTTAGTCAGGCGGTCTACAATCACCCAAACTGCGTCAACTACTCGAGGAGTTAGTGATAATCCTGTGACGAAGTCCATACTGATGCAGTCCTATTTCCATGCTAGTTCCGGTAACGGCTGTAACAGTCCTGCCGGTCTTTGTCATTCAGCCTTTACTTTCTGACAATTTAGGCATTGAGACACGAACTTAGCTATATCTGCTTTCATTTCTCTCTACCAATATAGTTTCTTTAGATCATGATACATTTTTGTACTTCCCAGATGTATCGAATAGATGGTGGTGTGGGCTTCTTTCATTAATCGATGTCTAATGTCTAAGCTTTCTATTTTCGGGTACACATATTCTTCCTTTGTACTTCAGTACCTTTTCTTTGTCAAAGGTGAACTCAGGGTTAGTTCTACCTTTTTCGATGTCTTCTTGTACCGTCCTTAGGTAAGGGTCTGATTTGATAGCTGTCTTCACTTCATCAACTATATCCGGTATAATCTTCAATGCAGTGAACATATTTGAAAACTGATGAATAAACCCTTGGTTGGCTGATCCATCTGGTGCATCTATCACAAACTGCTCATTACCGTGCTTGAATACCTTTCTGGTAGTACACATTGCGATAGTTGTGCTAACCTCTCCCTGAGATTTTATCATTGCCTTTCTACTCAACGCATTGGCTACTACATTAACTTTCTCCGGATGATACTGGATATCACAATCATAGTCTTTCAATAGTTCCAGCCATCTTCTTTGTCTCATATTCAGCTCCTTCTGATTAAATAGATAAGTAAGATTTTTATGGTCTGATTTAATCTGAAACTTCTCCCCGTACAGATAATGTCTCCATATTTTGACAGCATGTACTACTGCCGCTAGTTCCAAATCATGTGTAGGATAGTTCTTCTCATGTGTCTTCAGTTGTCTTGAGGCATAAGCAATTACTTGTTCTCCTTGCATAAGTACACATCCTAATCCCCGTCCTGACGCATCGGTATACAAGATAAATGGTTGTCCTGGAATCAGGATGATCAAGATTGGAGCTGATATCAATTTAGCCTTCAAGGTTTGAAAACTCTTCTCGCATTTATCCATCCAAACATACTTCTCGCCCTTTTTAGTCAAACTGGTAAGAGGTACGGAAATTCGGGAATAGTCTTCCACAAATCGTCGATAATACCCAGCTAGACCCAAGAAACTTCTAATTTCTGCAATGCTCTTCGGTGCTTCCCACTTTACAATAGCCTCGATCTTGCTGGGATCCACTTTAATTCCTTCAGCGGATACTACATGGCCTAGAAATGCGACTTCCTTTAGCCAAAACTCATACTTTGTAAATTTGGCGTAGAGCTTTTCCTTCCGTAGTCGCTGCAGAGCGGCGTTTAGATTCTTCACATGCGTTTCCTCGTCCTTGGAGTAGACTAATATATCATCAATGAATACAATAACCGACGTATCCAACATGTCATGGAAAACCCGGTTCATAAGTTCCATAAAGATTGCTGGTGCGTTTGTCAATCCAAAAGACATGACAAAAAATTTATAATGTCCATATCTGGTCCTGAATGCTGTCTTGGGGATATCACCATCCTTAATCTCCAGCTGATGGTAGCCTGACTGAAGATCAATCTTTGAGAACACTTTGGCACCTTGCAACTGATCGAACAGGTCATCGATCCGAGGCAATGGGTACTGATTCTTGATTGTCAGTTTATTCAGTTCTCGGTAGTCTATACACAAGTGAACGCTACCGTCCTTCTTTACGAATAATACTGGCACTCCCCATGGTGATATGCTAGGGCGAATGTAACCCTTGTCCAGCAGTTCTTGTAGTTGTACTTTCAATTCCTTCAGTTTAGTATGAGCCATTCTATAAGGTGTTTTCGATACTGATGCGGCTCCAGGTATAAGATCTATAACAAACTCCGTGGCTCGGTCGGATGGTAATCCTAGTAGTTCCTTAGAAAATACGTCGGGGTAGTCCCGCACGACATCAATATCTTCCATCCGTGGTGCTTCTTTGGTAAGGTCGACCATTGATACTAAATACCTGACTGCTCCTTTCTCAAGGCACTTCTTAGCCTTTAGTGCTGAGAGTATGAGCTTTCGTTTACGGGAAAGTTTGGTTCCCGCAAAACTGAATTCTGCTCCTTCTTTGTCTTTAAATGTTAGCTTCTTTTCAGCGCATAATAGGTTCGCAGAATGCCGAGCTAACCATTCCATTCCCAAGATGACGTCAAAGTCTGCCATCTCAAGTTGGATCAAGGTTGCATCTAAGGTTTTTCTCGTCAATGAGAACTGGACATGGCCCATAACCTTTTTCTAACTCCACTTCTAACCCCATCGGTGACCGTACAAGTAGTTTGTAGTTTAATGTTTTGATGGGTAAATTCAGTTTTTTTCCAAATGACACAGATATAAAAGAATGAGTAGCTCCTGAGTCAAAGAGTACTCTGGCGGGTATGCCATTTATAGGTATAATACCTGTGACCACATTGGGTGATGCGGCAGCATCCTCAGATGTAACAGCTTAAACTCATCCTTGATGTAGCTGCTTCCTGGGCTTAGGACACTCCCTTGCCATATGCCCCGCTTGATTGCAGTTATTACATTTTGGACCTTCAGTATTTGGCTTTGGCTGCTGTTGAGCTACTGGGGTAGTCTTGGGTGCAGCGGTAAAACTTTGAGTACGGAAGGGTTTGTATGTCTTGTTATTACCTCCGTTGTATGAACTACCAGCTGACCTTTTTATACCTCTGTTTTGGAGTAGATAGCTCTCTTTCTGGCTCGACTCTATAACTCGAGCAATTTGCACAGCTTCATTATAAATTTTCTTGTCTAGGCCCAAAACATGCTCCTTGATACTTCCTCTAAGTCCCGTGACAAACCTACGGGTCTTAGTGTCTTCTTCTTTCATGCTTAGTGGTGCGAAGAAAAACAGCTCTTCGTACCGCTGCTGATAGGCATCAACTGTCATTTGTCCCTGATATAAACTCAGGAACCCCTTCTCCATAGAATCTTTGAAGCTTCGGGGAAAGTACTTTTCAAAGAAAGCTTCTTTATATATAGCCCAGGTCAATAGGGTGTGTTTGGTTATTAAATAGTCCTTTGTAGATTTCCACCAATGATGTGCATCACCTTTTAGAATGAAGGTGGCACATAATACCTTCTCCTCCTCTGTGATAGTCATCATGAGAAAATTTCTCTCCATTTCATCGATCCAGTGTGCCGGCCAGAGCGGATCAGACGGTTTTTCGTTGAACTCCTTAGGTTTCATCTTTAAGAATCTCTCGATGAGTCGCGAGTGATCCAGCTGATTAGGAGCATATGCCCCATATATAGGTGGTGGATACTGAAAATTTCCCTGCACTACCTCAGGATGTAGTATTGGAATCTGTGCAGCTGGTGGTTGAGGTGTTGGGTGGTTACCCATCGGTGTTGCATTGGCTTGCCCAGCCGGCATAGGTGTAGTTTGTGCCGCCTGGAACATCATTCCCATCATTGCCTGCATATGGGCTTGCGCGTGTTGCATTTGTTGAAGTTGTTGTGCCAGATTAATCACCACAGTAGTCAGTTTCGGTGGTGGGGGTGTTAAGTTAGTAGGATTTGCCGGACCCTGGTTTACTGGTGGTGCAACCTGCGGATTACCCTGTGCATTTATATTTTCTTGACTGGCTTCCTCCACGGGTGGTGGTGGTGGAACTGTGTTTCAACTCTGCCTGGTTACTCTATGCCCAGCCATATTTTTCCTCTGATAATGGTGATGCCTGAAAATCCTTAAAATACGTGAAGCACTCATTTATACTTCATGTAGATACACTAACCGATGTTATTTTCAAAATTTTCAGATCATTCTGTGAAAAATACTGTATTTTCTATGCAGGGTCGGTGGTGGGGGTCGATGGTATGTCCGACCCTAGGATCGACCCTGGGAATCACTGATTCTTACCGAGAATCGGGGGTCGATGCAGGGGTCGATGGGTGTCCGACCCCAGGTGCGACCCCTGGTTCTCTGTCAGATTACCGAGAGCTGCGGGTCGATGCGGGGGTCGATGGTATCTCCGACCCTAGGTTCGACCCTTGGTTTTCTATCAGATACCGAGAGTCGTGGGTCGATACGGGGGTCGATGGGTGGGTCGATGGTCCTGGACGAATTCTCCGACCCCCTGACCAAAAATCAGATTTTTAAGGTCCGATTCTGAGTTCATTTTCCATTCTTCCTCCTCCATTTCGACTCATCTCCTTCCTCTGAGTTGCTACAGTGCCAACTCTGCTACATTGGTCATTTGGGTTCCTTGTTTCGACGTCTACATCTTCCCTACAGGTATGTATCTTATCTTTACATGTTTTTAGGTTTTCTTTTCTAGGTTTTCACCTGTATATCTCGTTTTCTTCAAATTAAACTTTTTTCAGCTGTAAAAATTTGATTTTTATTGGGGGCTTTTGTTGTTGGTGAGTCAATGGACGAAAGAACTCAAAAATATTTGAGTTTCATCGGTTGGTTATCGAGAAACTCGAAATTTTTCCTTTTTGCCCTAAATTGTCAAGATTTTTGAATTTCTCAAAATTTATTCAAATTGAATTCTGTTAGCTAGAATTTCCAACTGTATGAGTATTGCAGGATAGTTTAGAACCAACGTAAGTCCTCCTGCCCACGTGTATGGGTGAAAAGTGAGGCTTTTGGCCAACTTACGTCGTTATAATGTCAAAATTTCAGATTTTTCTACCTTACTAATCCATTATCTATTTTTCCTTGTGGTTTACAGATATTACGGCCCGTACCAAGGTTCCTAGTGTTCGCGACCGTCTTCTCTTCCGTACTAATGAAGCTGAGGCACAATATGCCCGCTTTGCTCGTACGAAGGTAGAGGGAGGCCGCAAGGTGGACTTGGCTAGCCTAGCCTTGTTCAATGTGGAGAGAGCTTTTGGTGACATGGGCTAGCTTCCTGTAATCACCTATGATGCCTGTACCTGCCCTGACTTGGTACGCCAGTTCTATTGTAACCTCCAGGTGGTGGGGGATTACAATGATGTTGAGAGGGGTAATGAGCTCCGGATCACTAACTATGTCAAGGGAGTTGAGGTCTCCTTTGACTATCGGCAGCTAGCTGACCTGCTGGGTATTTCCTACGACGGTCCTTCGTCTTCTGTGCCCCTGGAGAGCCCCAGTTCTTCTCATTACAGATGAGGGATGAGATAGACCGTCAGCTCATCAGACCTGATCGCTGGGAGATGAAAGCGAGTTATCTTCGTTCGGATCCGCGGGTGTACTGCAAGATCATTCAGCACAACCTGCTTCCGTAAAGTGGTCATTACGAGAGGATCTCCTAGTTGACCCAGTATCTTTTGTACTGTATATGCACTAGGCAGCCCGTCTGCCTTCCATACATCATCATGCGTACCATGATCAGTGCCATGTTGCCCAGTCACACTGGCAACTTGCCCTATGGACGTATGATCACTATGCTGCTTACCCGCCTAGGTGTGGATTTGTTGGGTGAGAAGATTCAGGAAAAATCCTTCTCCCCATTGGATTGGGATGCCATCTGTAAGATGGGTATGCGGAATACCCAGGTCAATGATGAGGAGAGGAATGCGATGGTGCGCCCTCGCACTTGCGTGGAGATGGCTGACGCTGAGGCAGCAGCAGCAGCCGCTGGAGTTCATAGGGAGCCTGCTGGTGATGATGACCGTCTGTACATGGATGTGGACTCCATACCACCTCCTTCACCTACACATGTTGCTGGAGCTAGTACTTCTTATGCGGCTGGTCCTTCTCATGCGGCTGGTCCTTCACACCCACCTTCTGATATGATGGGGATATTACATGAGATCAGAGAGGCTCAACGCAAATTTGATCTGAGGATGGGGGAGTTACTAGACGCTCAGCGTGTGAGAGTAGATGAGCTACTAGACGCCCAACGCATATCGGACATGAGGATGGGAGAGCTCATAGATGCTCAGTGCCGGTCAGATATGCGGATGGAGGAGCTTTTGGGTGCTCAGCGCGTGACTGATCAGCGGGTGGCTGGTCTCACAGCTAGTCTTTAGACGACCCAAACTCAGGTATCCTGATTGACTAGAGTCTATGCTGAGGATTATGACAGAGACCGTGAGGCACCGCCTCCTCCTTCACCTCCAGCTTCATGATTGTATTTGTTTCCTTTCTTTGTACTACAGAGTAACTGTCCGGGTTGTGGACTGTACTCTGCTTTAGCTATTTATATCCATTTGTTTCTCTCTCATTGTATTTAAAATTGTTCTCCCTTTAATAGATGCATTATTCTCTTTTCAAATTTGGTCTCAAACATCACTTGTGCTTATATTGTGTTAATATTATAATTTTTACTTTTATCCTATCTCAATTCACAATTCGTCGTGAAGGTATGCTAGTTTAGCGGACAAGGCGTGAGATGCTCTGATACCAAGTTGTCACACCCCAATTCCGTACTATTCAGAATGGTGTGATGAACCGTCAACAAACCAACGGTTCAATCAGGATCTTGAGTAGGCTATATCCGTTTTATCATACATCCACATTCATAATCAGAGTAAATATACAATAGCGAAAGTCTTATAATAAAATGAACTGAGAAATCTAAATATGATAATCATATTAAAATATCCAATTATGTTGTTTCAATAGAGACATAAATAAAATACCAATTACATGTCTTTACTAAATCCAAATAATTAAAAAAAATCTAATCGAATACGCATGAGTTGTACTCGCAAGAGGAGTCATGCGTATCCACTTTGTCTTCAACTTCCATTTCCGCCATGTACCCGTACACTGGAGCGTTGACATAATCTTCGACGGTAGTACCTGCATCATCAACTAAAAATATTTGACGTCGAGAGGGTGAGCACACATCATGGCTCAATGAGCAAACAAAACAATGCAACAATACATATGCATGCATTCAATTCATATCTGCGGTCTGGTTTAAAGTTTGCAATATGCAATAGAAAGGGTTGGAGGTCAAAGGTTAACGTTTATTGACCCCTCCTCTATATACAGGGTGTGGAAGCCCGCCCAAAGGTTAATGTTTATTGTCGTCCTCATCCACCCTACCATGAATACTGTACAACAAAGGTTAACGTTTACTGTTGTACAGTGCCATACCAACACGTAAGCCCTTGCTGGCGAGGGCTTGCAAACTGGGCTCGCAACTAACCAATCCTAATGCAAAACAGTGTATCCAAGGCCTCACCCCAGCATCCCTCAGAATGCCCATAGAGATAGAGCTAAGGCCCCCCGGTAGAGTCAGAGACTACAAGGACCGAGACCACCTCCCCTGATATTCTACGACGTAATAGTTCTGCTAAAGTAATGGCGATACGACGATGCTAATGCACAAGACTTGAGTTAGAGATAGAGCTAAAGTGCTGAGGCCCGGCCTATGACACTCCCCCTGATACTCGCTCGCATCAAGTACACCAACCACACACATACATTCACATGCCTATTCCTATCATCATGGTCATTATCATGTTATAAACAATAAAGTAAATATGCATGAACAATAAATAGAAATATTGGATGACATGTTGAATGCACATTACAAGCATGTTCGCATAGAATCAAGCATAGCATTAGACTCAAGAAATAAAAATAGTTTGTTATTAACCAATTAGTTTAGGTCTTGTTTCCTCACCTTAGCTTGCTAGTAGATCCTCTTTCAAGCTTTAAGAATCACCTTTATAATGATATTATATTTCTAGAAGACCTAACAAAGTCGATAGAATTTAGTTAGATTTTATTCCAATTTTTCGAACTTGCTGTTAACTGGGGGTAGCAGGACGGGTCGATGCTAGGGTAGCAGTATACTGCGACCCCCTATAGTAGGGTCGATGCCAGGGTCGATGGGGCCATCGACCCTAGGTGCGACCCCCCATGGGTTTGGTCGATAAATCACCTTTTGGTCCATTCTCTCTTGTTTGAATCCTATGGCTTCCTTCCATAGTCCATTCCATACACTTCCTATGGTTTAGAACTACTCTTTACATATCATATGGTTTAGTTGATCTCCTCCATGCTTTCCATTGAAACTTAATCATGGATTGATGGTTTGGGATTTCTCCTACATCATACTTTTCTCATTAACTATTCTAAGTCTCACAAAATACATAGAATTAGTATTCTTACCTGAGAAGAGTACTCCTTCTCTGAAACTCTTCTCCTTTTGCCTTCTTCTCTACTTTCCTTCTCTTCTTCTTCTCTTCCTTCTCTTCTCTTTCTCTCAATTTTCAATTTGGGTTCTAAAAGGAGTGAAAGAGACTGAGGGACGTCCTATTTATAGAGTAGAAACTCCCAAAATAACTCCCATTGAGATTAGAAAAGGTTCCAATTGAAATTAAGAAGGTTTTCCTAATTTCTGTTTCAAGCGGCAACTGGGGGTCGATGATCCCGTCGACCCCTAGTTTTAAAATGTCCGACCCCCGGTTAAAAACTGAGGGTCTGACTTTTTGTACTGGGGGGGTCCGACCCCACCTCACTGGGTGTGCGACCCTCGCCCCTTTTTGAGTGTTTTTGGGTCAGTTTAATACCTGGGATTGTGATCTCCTTCACGCACTTGATCCATTTGGTTCGACCATGATGGGTAGACCTGGTTCAAGGTGGTAAGACCGGGTTAGATTGACACGGGTCTTACAGATGAGGCCAGACGTGCCAGAGAGGTTGCTCAATCGAGGGTCATTGTGGCAAGACAGGCCCAGGAAGATACACAAGTTAGGGTCGAAGAAGCCAAGCATGCCCAGGAGGAAGCTCAAGCAAGGGTTGATGCAGCCCGTGAAGAAAGGACTATAGCGATCCCTTCAGTTACAATAGTCCTACCAGCCATCCTGGGGGGAGCCACTCCTTTCGCTGGAAGCACCCCAGCTACTGATGAAAATACGGCTAGGCTAAAACGCTTGGTGAAAGAATTGATGGATCAAGTTCAACATGTGGAGAGGGGGGTTGATTCTGAGGCCCTCCAGGATTACATTACGGAGACTGCCCTGACAGATGAAGTCATGAACCATCCTCTTCCTCTTAATTTTGCTCTTTCAAATGTGGGATGGTACGATGGGAAGACGGATTCAGAGAAACATCTTGATAACTTCAAAGTAGGGATGGTCATCTACGGCCACCATGACGTCCTTTGCTATAGAGCTTTTCCATCCACACTGAAGGAGGCCAGAAGGATTTGGTTCAATAATCTACCCCCCAAATCTATGGGGACCTTCAGGGAGCTGAGCAGTCTCTTCCTCTCCCATTTCCAGGGGAGTCGAACCCAGAAGAAGAACTTGTTTCACTTGCTGGCGATAAGATAGGGCGAGAAAGACCCCCTCCGGCCATTCATAACCCATTTCCTCGGGGTGGCTGGAGAGATTAAGGATTTGCAGCTTGATGTGATGGTGTCGGCTCTGTCGAAAGCCTATCTAGACCCTTAGCTGGTTTTCTCCCTCAACAAGAAGCATCTCAGAACACATGTTGAGATCTTCAATAGATGTGATCGATATGCTTCGGGAACAGAAGCGGTGGCAGAGCTGCCTAGACGTGTGAACAATGCCCCAACAATTGGAGAAAAGAAATGAGTGAGATCTCAAAGAAGGCTCCTAAGGAAGGAGAAGCAAGCAAGAAATCAAAGATGGCTAAAGAACTGTACCCGGCCCGCCCCTCACCAGAATACATCCCACTCAACCGCACCATGGTTGAGATTATGAACATCAAGCGAGGTGACAGTCTACTGGTCCCTCCCCCCAAGATGGTATCCAATTCGGAAGAGCTCAACCGCCGGTATACTGTGCACATAACCAGGACCATGGACACGACACCAAATCATGCAACATCTCAAGGGGTTGGTTGAAGATTTAATCTAGCACGAGCGGTAGACAGAATTTGTGGGACCACGACAGGTACCACCTCCTCCTCCTTCACCACCTGCCGTAGCAATTCCACCATCCCCTGTAGCAGCACCAGTAAGAAACGAAAGGGTCGATAATCGGCCTCTTCCACCACCAAGTTCACCCCAGAGGGGGTTTATGGGATAGATTTATCTCGTTCCATGGGATGACCACAAGATGATGAGAAGAGGAGTTGCAGAAGGGATGAGGACAATATGTGAAAAAATCCCACCCAGAAAACTATTGGGCAAAGCTGGACCAGAAAAAGATCTGGGTTTGAGTGATGATGAGTACGTGACCTTGAGCAACTCGGAGGGCATGACGGTGACAATCTGGCAGGAGCACATGCGGCGGGAGGTACTTTCGATCGTAGTCGAACCCGTCGAGGTGGAGTGGACTAAAGGAAAGAAAGATAGAAAGAAAAGAAGAGGCAAGGGGATCTTCCTCCAAGAAATTCAGGTACGAAGGGTACATTTACTACAGTGATGATGATTTTATTGATGTGGTTACCCCCCATGAGGACCCCCTGGTGATCAAAATGGTAATTAGAGAAGAATGGGAAGTGAGTCGTATACTGGTCGACACCGGGAGTGCATGTGAGATCCTCTACTACGACACGTTCTGCAGGCTAGGATACAAGGACGAACAACTAAGACCTATCTGATATTCCCTTCTAGGGTTCAATGGAGAAGGAGTGCGGGTGAAGGGGGCCATTCAGATAGACACCCATTTAGGGGTATACCCTACTCGAGTATGCGTCAACTTGAAATATATGGTGGTGGACACCCGAGCTAGCCATAATGCTATTCTTGGTCGATTTGGTCTCAACAAGTTGCGGGCCTAACTGTCGACCTATTATCTGTTGATGAAGTTTCCAACTGAGTGGGGCGTCGGATACTGCAAAGCCGACCAGTCTGTGTCAAAGAGACGACATGCAGCAACCTTGGCCGCTCTCGATGAAAATCAGTTGGTGCAAGTGATCCAACTGGACGAGTACCATTGTAAGACCAGCACTCTACTAACTTGGTCTAACCGTATCATGCCAGGTCTTCCCATCGTTGCTGGACCAAGTGGACCGACCATGTGAAGATGGATCACAAAACCAGGTATAAATCGAGTTAAAATGCTCAAAAGTATGTGTATGGTCGAATACCTGGGTAGGTATGGTCGACCATAAGGTAGGAAACAAAGGCCACTAATCCAGGACCCTATGGTCGATGTTTTCGACCCTATGGTCGACAAATTCTACAATCGAAGGCCATCGACCGTAAGACCCCAGATCAGACTCCGAGTTGAAAACTTTCCTAATTCAAGGGGCGATTTATTTCCTAATGTTGGAGAACTCTATATGGAGATTTTTTTCTCTATATAAATTACATCCCTAAACCTTTTTCACTCTTTTGGAATATTAGTAAACCCTAAAGGAATTGAAAGAGAAGGAAAAAGAAGGAAGAGAAGGAGAAGAAGAGAAGACTAAGGAGAAGGTTTTGCTGAGAAGATTTTATCTCTCTACCATAGGCAAAGGTATGAACCTAATCTCTGAAGATGTAAATTCTATGGAATAAGGCTTCTATGGGGGATTGAGATGTCAACCTATTATGATCCATGTGATTCCTTGAGTAAATCCCAAGGCTAATCATGAGGGGTGAGTATGGTGATAATGGTTGATGAGAAACTACTAATGATGATCATAGGATAACCTTAGTATAAACCCAAGAGAAAAATCGAGGAGTTGACCCAAGAAGAACTCAAATTGAATGTAGTTTATGACCAAAAATCTTAAGGTCGCAGCTACGATCGACCATAGCATGACCAGCATGATCAAAGTATCAACCATAGGCATTCAGGAAGAATTTAGAAACCATATGGTCACAGGTACGGTCGCATATGGTTTGATATTAGGATTTCGACCATAGGTAGTAAGGTTGACACAGTATGAGACCATAGGACCGATCAGACACCTATCAATGCTTTGTTTCGATTTTCAACTACTGTAACATGTTACATATGAACCCTAACTTAAATTCATATAACTTTTAGGTTATTAAATTGATTCAAATAGAATTACAAGGCTTGAAAGGAGATCGAGTTTTGCTAACAGGTGAGGGAATAAGACCTAAACTAATTGACTAATAACAAGCTGTATTACTTATTGAGTTCAATGCCATGATTGATTCTATGCTTGTATGCTTGTACTATGAATCTCACATGTTATCCAATATTTCTGTTATTACTGCTCATGTATATTTATTTATGTCTATTTATAATATGATGATGATGATGATGCTAGGAATAGGTATGTGATTATGTGTGTGTGGTTAGTGTACTTGATGTGAGTGGAGCATCAGGGGGAGGACGTAGCATGATGGTTTTTGACCTGGTCACCAGACTCTAGCTCTATCTCTACTCAAGTCTTGCCCATTAACATCGTCGTATCGCCATTACCTTAGCAGAGCTATTACATCGTAGGGCATCAGGGGAGGTGGTCTCAGACTGTATAGTCTCTGACTCTGTCGGGGGGCCTTAGCTCTATCTCTATGGATGTATTGAGAGATGCTGGGGTGAGGCCTTGGATACACTGGATGACATTTCAGATTGGTTAGTTGCGAGCACAGTTTGCAAGCCCTCGCCAATATGGGCTTACGTGTTGGTATGGGTAGGGCATCAGGGAAAGTGTTGGTGGTGTTTGATCCAGACACTTTAGCTCTATCTCTATTCCATGGCGGGTGCATGTGGAACGATAATGGTGTTTGATTCCATTGGGCGAATTCACATACTTGTGTATAGAGGTGCGGGGGTCACCAAATCTTTCTATAGCATATTGTAAACTTAAAAATCAGGCCAAAGATATGAATTGAATGCATGCATATATTTGTTGCATTATTTTGTTACTCACTGAGCTGTGATGTGTGCTCACCTTTTCGATGTCGAATATTTTAGTTGATGATGCAGATCCTACTGTTGAAGATTATGTGAATGCGTCGATGTACGAATACATTGCGGCCATAGATGTAGAAGCTATAGAAGATACGCATGATCCTTTATGCGAGTGCAACCAGTGCATTTTTTATTAGTTTAGTTATATTTGATTATTGGAACATGTAATGGGTTAATTACTTTTATGTCTTGAGTTTTGGAGATAATTGGATTAATTACTTATCATAGTTAGATGTTCAGTTCATTATTTATAAAGACTTTTGTTTATTTGTTTATTATCTCTGATTATTACTGTAGAATGTGTGTATGGTTGATATGGTGGGTACTACCTAACGGAGATCCTGGTTGAACCGTTGGTTTATTGACGCTTCATCATACCATTCTGCTTAGTTCAGAATTGGGGTGTGACAACTTGGTATCAGAGCTCTCCCAGGTTCTACCCATTGATCTAACTACTTCCACATGAGTCATGAACTGAGTTAGGATAAAATTAAAAACTATAATAAGAATACACCATAAGCACTTGTGTTGTTTGAGACATAAACAAAGGAAATAATGCACCTATGTAAAGGAGAAAACAATATATATATATATATATATATATATATCCGAATAAAGAATAAGAAAAATATACATCCGAATAAGAGTACAGTCCACAAGCTGGACAGTTACTCTGCAATATAAATGGCAATCATGGAGCTCGGGGTGTTGGAGGAGGAGGTGCCTCACGGTCTCTATCATAGTCCTCAGCATACACTCTTGCAAGCCAGACTACCTAAGTCTGGGTCGCTCGGAGACTAGCCGCCAGATCTACTACCCGTTGGTCTGTAGCACGCTGAGCCTCGTGAATCTCAACTAGTAGCTCCATCATGTCATCTGATGGTGGGCGTGAAGGGCCAGTTGAGTGAGAAGTCCGAGAAGGACCGGCTCCAGTAGAATGGTGTGGTGATGGAGGAGGTATAGCATCCACATCCATGTACATTCTATCATCATCCTCCTCATCATCACTCTCGTGTGCCTCTGTTGCTGCCGCCTCCGCATCTGCTGCCGTGACCCGAGTGAGAGGACGTTTCATAGCATTCCTCTTATCATCACTGACCTGTATCTCTCTCATGCCCATCCTACTGATGGCCTCCCAATCAAGGTCAACTGAGAAGGTGTCCTCAAAAAATCCTCCCATCCTCTAGGTTCACCTGTAGATATGCAAGCAAGGTGGAGATCAGCCAACTCCTGACAATTGAAATAGATAGGAACCCCTTTCACCCAACTGGTGATCCAAAGCTCTCGACCCCTATCCACATCCTCTAGGTCACCCTCTACTTGAAGGTGACAGTAGAACTGCTTCACTAAATTTGGGCGAGTACAAGCCTCGTATAGAATCACTGGAAGCCAGCCCATATCACTAAATGCCCTCTCCACATAAAAAAGGGCTAAGTGGGCAAAGTTCACACATCGACCCCCTTCCACTTTCTTTCGATCAAACCATGGATATTGTACCTCAGCTTCGATGGATCGAAAGTGACGCGGGTCATGGACTCGAGGAACCTTGGTGCGAACCATGATAACTGCAAGAGAAGAAAATAAGGAAAACAAGTTAAAAAGTTTTAAATTTGGGCAGCATAACGATGTAAAATGAGGAAAAGCCTCACTTTTCACCCAAGCATTGGGCAGGAGGACTTACATAGGTCCCAAATCATCCTGCAACGCTCATACAATGGAAAATTTTAACTAGGTAGATTTGAATTTGAATAAATTTTTGACATTTGGGAAAAATCCCAAAATTTAGGTCAAAACTAGGAATTTTCAAATTTCTACCAAACCAACTGATGAAACTCAAATTTTCTTGAGGGCTTTTATCCGTTGGGCAACCAATAGCAATAGCCCCCAATAAAAATCAAATTTTTACGGTCCAGTAGATATTAATTTGAAGAAAGCCCTATATATGGCGAAAACCTAAGTATAAAAACTT
The DNA here is from genome assembly GCA_028583415.1 of Protea cynaroides. Taxonomy (NCBI): domain Eukaryota; kingdom Viridiplantae; phylum Streptophyta; class Magnoliopsida; order Proteales; family Proteaceae; genus Protea; species Protea cynaroides. The sequence continues at coordinate 20,124,339 of CM053276.1, forward strand.
AAAAAGGAAGGAAGAATAAAGAATATACCTCGAGGAATATAATGTAACTTGTCATACGATGAAAAAATCACCAAGTTCGTACGGTTGATACTGTAGCAACTCAGTGGTGGCGAGCTGAGTTGAGACCATAGGAGAAAGAAGGAGAAATGAGAGGGAAATCTCGAAAAACAGGTTTAAAAACCTGATTTTGAATCATACGGTCGTGCAATTCAACCAAAACATGTGACCATGTGATCGACCGTATGATCGACCATAGGTCCCAGGAAGTTGCTAGGGTTTTGATGGTCGAACCTATGGTCGCAAAACATGCGATCGTAGGCTATCGACCGTATGACTGACTGTCGCTTGCTTTTTTATTCTGCTCGAACTTTTGCCTGTTGATTTTGTTTCTTCTCTAGCCTTCCATTGTGAGACTAACCCAATACTACCATCACATCTTGTTTCACATGTGTAGCCTTTCAAATACTACTTCATCCAGGAAATTAAATAGCTGGGCATAGAGTTAGCAGAAGGAGACATAATACAAACCCACCTCCACTACCTATGGGGACCAATGACAACGAAGGTCAGGAAGGACAGAAAGGAAATGTTGGGAATCAAGGTACTATGCCTCATTCATCCCCAAGCCAACCCAACCAATTTACCTGCACCACTTACGGATTTGGCTACTATAGTGATGAATCTAGCACAACAAGTGCATCACATACAGCAAATGCAAGCCAACATGCAAGCTGCTATGGGAATTGCTTCCCCAGCTACAAACACAATACCTATACCTACAGGGTAAGCTAGTATCGTACCTGGTGGTAGCAATACGGTACCCCAAGCACCTCAAACGCCAGTGGTACAAGCTCAAGTGTAGAATATTAAGGCACCGCAAGGCGGATATAACCAAGGTAACTATCAATACTAACCGCCTATGTATGGAGCATATGCCCAATATCAATTAGACCATTCTAGGCTGTTTGAACATTTTCTAAAGATGAAGCCTAAGGAATTCAATGGCAAGCCGTCCGATCCTCTGTGGCCATCTCACTGGATCGACAAGATGGAAAGAAACTTTATGATGATGATTGTAAATAAAGAGGAGAAGTATTATGTGCCACATTTATGCTGAAAGGTGATGCATACCATTGGTGAAAATCCACTCGAAATTATCTACTGACCAAGCACACCCAACTAACCTGGGCTATCTATAAAGAAGCTTTCTTCGAGAAGTATTTTCCTAGGAGTTTCAGAGATGTAATGGAAAAGGAGTTTTTGAGTCTGTATCAGGGACAAATGTCTATAGACACTTATCAACAGTGTTACGAAGAGCTATTTTTCTTTGCGCCCTCTAGCATGCAGGAGGAAAATATCAAAACCCGAAGGTTCATCGTGGGACTTAAGGGAAACATCCGTGAGCATGTATTGGGGTTGGAAAAGAAGATTTATAATGAAGCCGTACAAATTGCTCGAGTGCTGAAATCGAGCCAGAGAGAGAGTTACTTTACTTAGAATAGAGGTATAAAGATGCCTAATTGAAATACATATAACGGAGGAAATTCAAAGGCATTCAAACCCTTCCATACTCAAAGCTTTAATGCTGCAGCCAATACTACCCTGACAACCCAACCTCAGCAAAAGCAGGATAATGCTGGAGTCAATTGCTTTAATTGCAATTAAATATGACATTATTCAAGAGAGTGTCTTAAGCCAATGAAGCAGCTACAACAAGGAAAAGTTTATGCAATTACTTCTGAGGATGCTTCCGCATCACCTAATGTGGTCACAGGTATGATTCAACATTTTTTCTTTGTACTACCTTGTGTGAGCATGTAGACTAAATTAAACCAAATCATGGGTATCGTACCTATTAATGGCATACCCGCCAGAGTACTCTTTGACTCTGGGGCTACTCATTCTTTTATATCTGTGTCATTTGGAAAGAAGTTAAGTATACCCCTCAGATCTTTAGACTGCAAACTGCTTGTACGATCACCTATGGGATTAGAAGTAGAACTAAACAAAGGTTATGGACCATGTCCAGTTATTATCGGTGAGAAGACTATGGATGCAACCTTAATCCAACTTGAGATGACAGACTTTGACGTATCTTAGGAATGGATTGGTTAGCCCGGCACTCTGCAAACCTATTATGTGTGGAAAAGAAATTGACATTCAAAGACAAGGAAGGCGTAGAGTTTAGTTTTATGGGAACCAAATTTCTCCATAAACGAAAACTCATTCTTTCAGCATTAAAGGCTAAGAGATGCCTTGAGAAAGGAGGAATTGGGTATCTAGTGTCTGTGGTCTACCTAACCAAGGAAGCACCATGAATGGAAGGTATTGAAGTTGTGCGTGAATTTTTTATGTATTTCCTGAGAAATTACTAGGATTACCACCTGATCGAGCAACAAAGTTCATCATAAACCTTATCCTTAGAGTCGCACCAGTATCTAAGGCACCTTATCGGATGGCTCCTACTGAACTGAAGGAATTAAAAGTACAATTACAAGAACTGCTGGACAATGGCTATATTCGACCCAATATATCACCATGGGGAGCGCCGGTATTGTTCGTGAAAAAGAAGGACAGTAGCGTTCAACTTTGTATAGATTATCGAGAATTGAACAAGCTCACAATCAAGAATAGATATCTGTTGCCTCGGATCAATGACTTATTCGACCGATTGCAAGGTGCCAAAGTGTTCTCCAAAATTGATCTTCGGTCGGGATACCATCAATTAAAGGAAGCGATATTCTGAAGACAGCCTTCAGAACCAGATATGGACATTATGAATTTTTAGTTAAGTCTTTTGGATTGACTAACGCACCCGTAACTTGTATGGAACTTATGAATCGAGTATTCCACAATATGTTGGATACGTCAGTCATCGTATTCATTGACGACATACTAGTCTACTCCAAGGACAAAGAAACTCATATCACAAATCTAAGAGCCGCTCTATAGCGACTAAGAAAAGAGAAGCTTTACGTTAAACTTACAAAGTGTGAATTTTGGCTAAATGAAGTCGCTTTCTTAGGCCATGTTGTATCAGCTGAAGGAATTAAAGTGGATCCTAGCAAGATTGAAGCTATTGTGAAATGGGAAGCACCTAAGAACGTTGCAGAAATCAGAAGTTTCTTAGGTTTAGTTGGTTATTATCGAAGATTCGTAAAAGATTACTCTATAATTGCAGTACCACTCACCAGTCTGACTAAGAAAGGAGAAAAGTTTGTTTGGACAGACAAGTGTGAAGAGTGTTTCCAAACATTGAAGGCAGGATTAATATCAACTCTTATCTTGACTATTTCGATCCCAGGATAACCATTTACCTTGTACACCGATGCGTATGGGTTAGGTTTGGGATGCGTTCTCATGCAAGGAGAGCAAGTGATCGCGTATGCGTCTAGACAATTAAAGACTCATGAAAAGAACTACCACACTTATGACTTGGAACTAGCAGCAGTAGTACATGCTGTCAAGATATGGAGACATTATTTATATGGAGAGAAATTTCAGATTAAATCAGATCACAAGACTCTTACTCATCTTTTCAATCAGAAGGAATTGAACATGAGACAAAGGAGATGGCTGGAATTGCTAAAGGATTATGATTGCGATATCCAGTATCATCCAGGGAAAGCTAATATAGTTGCTGATGCACTAAGTAGAAAAGCAATGACAAGACCTCAGGAAGAAGGAATTGAACATCTTACTCATCTTTTCAATCAGAAGGAATTGAACATGAGACAAAGGAGATGGCTGGAATTGCTAAAGGATTATGATTGCGATATCCAGTATCATCCAGGGAAAGCTAATATAGTTGCTGATGCACTAAGTAGAAAAGCAATGACAAGACCTCAGGAAGAAGCTAATACCAATGTTGTAATGTGTGACGTCGAAAAAGTATTCAATTACAATAATTAACAGTTCGTGATTGATACTTCGGACGGACCAACCAACCAGGGATTTATTCATCGATTCTCAAACATGTTTGCGACATTGAAGATTGTACCTGATCTGATAGATGAAGTGAAAACAGCTATTCAGTTAGACCCCTATTTGAGAACAGTGAAAGAAGACCTTGAAAAAGATAGGACCAACCCTGACATTACTTTGGATTCTGAGGAAGTATTAAGATACAAAGGGAGAGTATGTGTTCCTGGGAATGAAGATTTGGATATTAGACACAGACTAATGAAGGAAGCCCACCCACTGCTTTTTTGGTATATCCTGAAAGTACAAAGATGTATCATGATCTGAAAAAAATATATTGGTGGAGGAGAATGAAAGCAGATGTAGCTAAGTTTGTGTCGCAGTGTCTAAATTGTCAGTAGGTAAAGGCTGAAAGGCAAAGGCCTGCAGGCTTGTTGCAACCACTACCAGAACCAGCATGGAAATGGGACTGTATCACTATGGACTTTGTCACCGGGTTACCTTGGACTTCCAGAGTAGTTGATGCAGTTTGGGTGATAGTAGATCGTTTGACTAAGACAGCTCGTTTCATAGCTATACGACCTCAGTATACACTAGAGAGGTTAGCTAAGTTGTATGTGGATAATATTGTCAGATTACATGGTGTACCTGAAAGCATTGTGTCCGACAGAGACCCATGCTTTACCTCAAAGTTTTGGGAAGGATTACAGAAGGCTATGGGTACAACATTGAAGTTTAGTACCGCATTTCATCCTCAGACAGACGGACAGTCAGAGCTTACCATTCAAATTTTAGAAGACATGCTCTGAGCTTGTGTAATTGACTTTAAGGGAATATGGGATGAGAAGTTACCATTGGTCGAGTTCGCTTATAACAACAGCTATCAAGCTACAATACAGCTGTCACCCTATGAAGCACTGTATGGTAGAAACTGCCAAACTCCTTTGTTTTGGAATGAAGTTGGAGAGCGTAGTGTTGTTGGACCAGATTTTGTTGAAGAGACATGTCGAGTGGTTGACATCATCAAGGAAAAAGTCCGAACAGCTCAGAACCGTCAGAAGAAATATACGAACAATCGACGAAGAGATCTTGAATTTACCATAGGTGATAAGGTATTTCTGAAAATATCTCCTATGCATGGTTTAAAAAGGTTCGGACAAACGGGAAAGTCGTGTCCCAGATATATTGGACCTTATGAAGTTTTAGCTAGGCGTGGAAAGGTAGCATATCAGTTAGCACTACCACCATCAATGTCTAGTGTATATGATGTATTCCATGTCTCACAACTGAAGAAGTATGTCAGAGATCCAACACATGTGTTAACAACGGATCCACTGGATTTAACTGAAGACTTGACATTCGAATTGGTACCTTTTGAAATCACTAGTCAGAAGGTTCAATGTCTTCGCAATCGCGACATCTATTATGTTAAAGTTACTTGGAGAAGCCAAAATGTGGAAGAAATTACATGGGAAGAAGAAAACGCTATGCAGAAGTAATATCCTCACCTATTCGACTCAGAAAGTATGTGTAAATTTCGATGAAAAAATTTATGTAAGGGGGGGGGGGAGTTGTAAGATCCACACTCCACTAACTTGGTTTAACCGTGTCGTGCCAGTCTTCCCATCATTGTTGGACCAAGTGGACCGACCGTGTGAAGATGGATCACAAAATCAGGTATGAATCGAGTTAAAAATGCTCAAAAGTATGCGTATGGTCGAATTCTTGGGTAGGTATGGTCAACCATAAGGTAAGAAATAAAGGTCACTGATCCAGGACCCCCTACGGTTGATGTTTTCGACTCTATGGTTGACGGATTCTGCCACCGTAGGCCATCGACCATGAGACCCCAGATCAAACTCTGAGATGGAAACTTTCCTAATTTGAGGAGGATTTCTTTTCTAATGTTGGAGAACTCTATATGGAGAATTTTTCTCTATATGAAGGATGTTCTTCAGCCTTTTTCCCTCTTTTAGAACATTAGTAAACCCTAAAGAAAGAGAAGAAAAGAGAAGGAAAAGAAGGAGAAGAAGAGAAGACTAAGGAGGAGACTGAGAGAAGAGTTCCACAATTTCTCTGCAACAAGTAAGGTATGAACCTTGTCGCTGTAGCCTTAGAACACTAGGAGTAAAGGTTTCTAATGTAAATTGAGATACCAAACCCAACGTAAGAATGCAACCATGGGAATTGCTAAGCAAGCCTCCAATGGGAAACCATGGAGAATAGGTTACAATAATTAGTTGGTAAAACTAAGAAACTTAGCCTTAGAATAATCATTAGGATAAACCCAATTGAAGAGCCGAAGAGTTGACCCAAGAAGGACTTGGATTGAATGTAGTTTGTAACCAAAAATCTCAAGGCTGCAGCTACGGTCGACCATAGCATGACCATCATGATCAAAGTATCGACCATAAGCATTCGGGAAGAATTCAAAAACCATATGGTCACAGGTACGGTCGCATATGGTGTGACCATAGGGTATCGACCGTAGGTAGTAAGGTCGACATAGTATGAGACCATAGGACCAATCAGACACCTATCAGTGCTTTGTTTCGATTTTTGACTACTGTAACATGTTACATATGGACCTTAACTTAAATTCATATAACTTTTAGGTTATTAAATCGAATCAAAGAGAATTACAAGGCTTGGAAGGAGATCGAGTTTTGCTAACAAGTGAGGGAATAAGACCTAAATTAATTGGATAATAACAAACTGTTTACTTTATTGTATCCAATGCCATGAATGATGCTATGTTTGTATGCTTGTAATGTGCATCTCACATGTCATCCAATATTATTGTTATTACTGTTTATTCATATTTACTTTTATCTATTTACTACCATGTTGATTGATGATGATATGAATAGGCATGTGATTGTGTGTGTATGGTTAGTGTGTTGGATGCGAGTGGGGCATCAGGGAGAGGACGTGGCATTGTGGTTTCTGACTTGGTCACCAGACTCTAGATCTATCTCTACTCAAGTCTTGCCCACTGACATCATCGTATCGTCATTACCTTAGCAGAACTATTACGTCGTAGGGCATCAGGGGAGGTGGTCTCAGACCGTGTAGTCTCTGACTCTGTCGGGGGCCTTAGCTCTATCTCTATGGACGTATTAAGGGATGCTGGGGTGAGACCTTGGATACACTGGATGACATTTAAGATTGATTAGTTGTGAGCCCAGTTTGCAAGCCCTTGCTAATAGGGACTTACGTGTTGGTATGGGTAGGGCATCAGGGGAAGTGTTGGCGGTGTGTGATCCGGATACTTTAGCTCTATCTCTATTCCATGGTGGGTGCATGTGAGACGGCAATGGTATTTAATCCATTGGATGGATTCACACATTTGTGTATAGAGGTGCAGGGGCCACCAAACCTTTCTATAGCATATTGCAAACTTAAAAATCAGACCAAAGATATTGAATTGAATGCATGCATATGTTTGTTGCATTGTTTTATTTTACTCACTGAGCCATGATGTGTGCCCACTCTTTCGACATCAAATATTTTAGTTGATGATGCTGGTCCTACTGTTGAAGATTATTTGAATGCACCGATGTACAGACACGTTGCGGCCATGGTCGTAGAAGCTGTTGAAGATGCGCATGATCCTTCATGGGAGTGCAACCAGTGTATTTTTTATTAGTTTAGCTATATTTGGTTATTGGAATATGTAACGGATTATTTACCTTTATGCCTTGAGGTTTTGGAAAATAATTAGATTAAATAATTATTATATCATTGTTAAACACTTAGTTCATTATCTATAAGACTTTCGTTTATTTGTTATTTATCTCTGATTATTTCTCTGGAAGGTGTGTGTGGTTAATATGGTGGGTACTACCTAACGGAGATCCTGGTTGAACCGTTGATTTATTTATGGTTCATCACACTATTCTGGTTAGTCTAGAATTGGGGTGTGACACCTAGTGTCCAGGAGCTTAAGTGAATACATATGACAAGTTGGTGGATCTCAATGTGAGGTTTGGATTTTGACTGCGACTTCTAGGCAATCTTTGGTGGGCCCCACAGCAAGGAAATGGGTTGCAACCTGCATGGATGCGTAGGTCTGGGAAATACCTTTGAAATGAGATCACAATCGCTCAATTCCAATGCCAAATGAAGAAGATATGACGATTTTAGTCTAAGAATAAGAATAAGGGTATTTTCTAGAAATTAATAATAATCATCCAAGGGGTTGCATGCAAATTATCGTAAGTTTAATTATTTAAACTTCACCTTCTCATATCTTGCTCATCCGACATCCGAATGAGGTGATTCCAGTGCTATTATTCCTCATTTGTGGTGCTCTACAAAGTGGACATGAAGAATTTTAGGCAGATATCTCTGAGGCATCCCATGCAGAGTCGCTAGTCGGATTATCTTAAATTGGCATGTTTAAACTTTAAAAATTCATAAGTTGGTCATTTTACATCCAAATTAAGTGATTCAAGCTCCAGTATTCTTCATTTTTAGTGTTCTACAAAGAGAATATAAAAAACTTAAGACAGAGGCCGTCAAAAGATTCCATGCGGAATGGCAGCGAAAATGACCGATGAAATGATAGAGAGAGAAAAACAAATCTTGGTCCAACCCAGCTCAACCCATATCAGTTTATCCTAGTCAACTTATGTTGGTCCAACCCAAACAAGTTAGTGCAGCTCAGTCAACCTTGAACAGATCAACTCAGCTCAAACCGGTTCAGTCCCATGTGCATATACTTTATACATGTGTTATTATATTGCCATATATTATATAGTAATGTATATGTATATTATCATATACATTATTTATATATTATATATACTTTGATGGAAATTCGAGAGGATGGAAAATAGGAAAGAAGTGGGCTGATTTCTAAATAGAAAGAATTGAGAAAAGGAAAGGAAAGAATCGGCCATAAGGAAAGAAAGAAAGGTCAGTTGAAAAGAAAATTATGGAAAGAAAGGATAGAATTGGCCATAAGGAAAGAGAGAAGAAGCATTTCTGTTTTAGGAAAGGAAAGAAAAATCAAATTGAAAAGGAAGAGGAGAGACTCGGCCGGCCACTTGGAAAGAAACAAAAAAGGAAAGAACAAAAAAAGGAAAGAAAGAGGGAAGATCCCATGGGATGCTAGGTGTCACCAAAACCCAACAAAGTATTGGGCCGGTGAGAAAAGTAAGTGGCTGTGTCGGTTTCTTAGTATGGAAATAATAGAAAGATTCACAGAAATGAATATAGATGGAAAAAGGAAAAGAAAGTAAGATCTAGAAATCTAAGAGGGTGGACTCTAAAAGAGAAAGAAAAAGAGAAAAATTCAAAAAAGGGAAGAAAATCAGAGATTGAAAAGGAGAGGACGGAATCAAAGAGAGGGGGAGAGACAGTCGGTAGGGGGACAGAAAAAAGAAAAAGAAAAAAAGGACCTGCAGAGCAGACCCGAAGAAAAGAACTCGAATAGAAGGAGGATTGGAGAGAAAGGAGTATGGGTTAGGAAGAAGAGGAAGAAGCCGAAGAAGAAGAGGAGATTGAGAAGAAGAAGATGGAGAGAAGCAGAGGTAAGCCACCTTACTGTTGTTTTATTATTTTTGTTTATATCATTCAACCTTCACCATAGCATCCCTGCAATTCATTACCCACTGCTGCACCTGCTGTTCAAGCCTTGTAGCCAATCCTAATCAACTGCACATCATCACCCGACCATCTTACCCTCACCATCGATCCCTACGCAAACCATCACAAACACCTATCCAGCCTCCTAACCATCTCCACTTGACCGAAGTACCAACTGCATGCCATTAGATTAACATCTCACAAACACAAACCTAACACCTCATCACTTTCACCTAACCTTCATCCACTTACCACCATGCTCCCCAACACCTGTCCCACACCATCAACCACCGACTTCATCCATAAGCCATTTCAAAACAGTCCCATGCAAACTATTTGTCCATTCCATTACTAGCTGGCCAAAACCCACTGCCACCGAAACCCTGTTTTTCCTATTGATCTAGCCATTGGATTTTGAATGAATTATGAGTTAATTAATTTTGAGCCATTAGATTTTGAATGAATTATGAGTTAATTAATTTTGAGTCATTGGATTTTGAATGAATTATGATTTAATGAATTGGAGCCATTGATGTCAAATTGTTATGATCATAAATTTACTTTCATTAAAATATGGCCTTTGATATTGATTGTGGAAATATGATGACATTGATCCGATTGTGGAAATAAGATGAAATTGATCCGATTGTAGAAATATGATGAAATTGATCCGATTATGAAAATTGAATAAAATTGATCCGATTGTGAAAATATGATGAAATTAATCCAATTGTAGAAATTGAATGAAATTGATCCGATTGTGAAAATTGAAATTGATTGATCCGATTATGGAATTTTGTTGAAATTGAAATTGATTCGATTATGTGGAAATTTGATGGAATTGAAATTGATTGATCTTATATACTTGGAATTATGATAAATAAAATTAGACCATTAATCTTTAAATTTGATGAGACTGGATTATGGCCATTGATCTAGAATTTAATGTGAATAAAACATGACACTTGATTTAGGATTTTTAATGTGAATGAAATCAATGTGAATGAAATCTAGACAATTGATGATTGAATTCAATGTAATTAAAAATATGGCCATGTCATGTTGAATTTTTACATGATTAAATCTTGACCATTGATCTTGGAATTTGATGTGATTAAAATCTAGCCATTGATCTAGAGTTTCTAATATGATTAATTGTGAACCATTGGATGATTGATTTTTATTTGGATCATGAGAGAATATTAATTGTGAGTCATTGGATGTTTAATTTTGATTTGGATCTTGTAATGAAATGTATCTAGCCATTGATCATGAGTGATATTAAATATAGACCATTAGATCTTGATCATGAGCATCTTAGTTGAATATGAACCATTGGATCTTGATTATGAATGATTTAGAGGAATCCGAATGATTAGATTATCATTATGAGCAATATGAACCGTTGGATCTTGATCATGAGTGATTTAAATAAATTTTAACCATTAGATTGTCTTGATGATTGATGTAGATGAGTCTGAACGGTTAGATTATGATTTTGAGAGATTTGAACAATTAGATTGACATTAGGAGTGATCTGAGCCATTGATTTCCTAATCTGATCATGATGAAGTGATTTAAAAGAATTTGAACAGAATTTGAACCATTAAATCTTAGTCTGATTATGATTATATCTTGATATGAGATTTGAACCATTGATCTTGACTGTTTTGATGAAATTTGAGATGTTGATCATAATTATTACTATTTTAAAGAGATTAAACTGTTAGATTGAGGATTCGATCTTGATACATTGATGAAGAGATAAATTGAATCCAAACCATTGATCGAGGATTTAATCTTGAGATATGAGAGATTTATAGTAGATCTCATCATAGATCTAGAATGTCTGGACTAATGCACACATTCATACATACCTTGTTGAGAATGATACATGAGATGCTATTTCTATCATTTTGATGCTTACATGCTTGTTGTTATATTGATATTCACATACTTTATTGCTATATTTGAGATGATATTTGTTGTTACTTACCATACTCATTTGAATGATATTTATTGTTGACAATAACTTAATTTCTGCAATACCCTAGTCGAACTATCATATCTATACACCTAAAAGACATATTAGGTATCGGGACGTGCATGTAGGCACCCACATTCACGGAAAAGATAAGAATGAAAATGATAAAATTTAATGACGAATCATGAAGCCTAGCCCAACAAATGCCAAATTAGAGTTTTAAGTTAAGGGTACTTTTAGGACAATCGCTACCCCTCAGCTCATTTTTCTCTAGGAAACAGAAAACTAGATAGGTGTGATGTGAATCTAGCCATAGAGCATTTAGGATCAACACCCTGATATTAAAAGAAGAACATGAATGAATGAATCACATTCTGAACTACATGGATCTTGATTCTTAGGGTAGTACCCTAAGATACGTAAGCAGTTTGGAGAGATTCCCAAACACGGACTCAAACCCTTGCTCCTTGAGAGTATTAAATCTCTTACTCCTTGAGAGTATCAAACCCCTTGCTCCTTGAGAGTATTAAACCCCTTGCTCCTTGAGAGTATATGCTCCTTGAGAGTATTAAACCCTTTGCTTCTTGAGAGTATTAAACCCTTGCTCCTTGAGAGTATCAAACCCCTTGCTCCTTGAGAGTATTAAACCCTTGCTCCTTGAGAGTATTAAACCCTTGCTCCTTGAGAGTATTTATCCCTTTGCTTCTTGAGAGTAGACTTATCACTGTCCCTTGAGAGTATTTGTCCTTCTTTGCTCCTTGAGAGTATCAACCCAAAAACAACGAACTACATTGTACCTGATTTTCAGGATCTCTGAAATATGTAGGCAACTTGGAGGACCTTTCCAAGTACGGTATCACATCTTAGTATCCTTAAGTCCTCCACATCCATATCCATATCCATATTCCGTATCCATATTACTTCGATCCACATAGGCTATCTCTAGATTCAATCTCAACCATCTATCAAGAATAAACTTCAACTTGAATAATTGAATCTAATGAATCTTAAGCATAAACTACATCCATAAACCTTAATCACATTTCGTTTGAACTACGTTATGGACTTGATTTCCAAGATTGAAATACATAGGCAATTTGAGATGTCTTCGACGTCTCAGATTCAGTCCATCACCGTACCATTTTTTGTTTGGTTCACTGTATATTATTTTTCTTATTTATTTATTTTTGAGAACTTGTTTGGCTGAACCTAAGTTAGAAGAACTTAGCAACTTGGTATAGGATACCCCGTGAGCCCTAGTCATCATCCATTGACCATGAATAGTCAGAACAATAGAGTCTAAGAAAAATATAATCACATAGGAGGCCGATTTTTAGATCAAACAGTTTTGGGTGCCTAACACCTTCCCAAACTGTACCTTGAATTCTTACCCATTCTCTGATAGATCAAAGCTAATATATTGGGTCAAATGAGTCAATAGAAGTTTTTTCTTATGATGAGACTACATTTTAGGTTCTAGACCTTAATCTAGGTGGTGACTCCAAATCATTTTGTTCGTCTATCAGAGATGGGTAGATATCCATTGTCCTCACAGACACCCTGGTTCTTCGTGATAGTTATCTCCTCCTTGAAGGTGTTCTCCCTGGCCAAGGATTGGGTCAACTCAGCTTGCAGCCTATCATTTTCTGTCGATAGATTAGCCTCTCCCCTATTAGCCCATTACGGGCCTCTTGAAGATCTTTAATCTCCTTCTAGTTGAAAATTGAGGGTGGTCGTTGCCCCAAGCTGATCTGACATGACTTCATTGGATAACTACACCTCAGCCAACTCTTTCTGGGCTGCCTCGAAGACTTTGGCACTAGTGGTGAACTGCTCATCGAGCCTCCTGTACTTGCTTTTCTCATCAAAAACCACCTCTGGTTCAATTCAAGAGACGCTTCTACTGATTGTCATCTTATCTTAGCATCATTGGCTCCGTCCTATGCCTCTTTGGTACGGGCCTTGGTATCGTCCCTCTCTTGTTCGACAACCTCCAGTTCAAATGACAAAGTATCCCTTTCCTCAGCTCAAGTTTGCTCAACCTCGGTTCGAGCCAGTATGGCAGCATCCCGATCACGAATGGCATGTTCACACTCTACCAAGGTGGTCGTAAGACGGTCTCGACCCTGTTGTGAGACGACCTACAATTCTTTGAGCTTCTGTATTGAGCCCACTAATGTCTTCCGGTAATAATTAGTTTCGCACATCAATTGCAAAATATACCGAAGAGGATACCAATCAGTAAGAGTTAAGGAAGAAAAAGATAAGGATAAAAAATGCAACAAGAACAAGAGATTAACCCACCTAGTACAAAGCCGCACATTGGCTCTGATATATTATATCGAGCTTAGAATGCCTGAAAGTGTTTGCATCCGAAGATAAACAAGCATGGTGGATGATTTTCTAGGCCACGGACTGATTGAATAAACCATTGCCTGTCTCGAGGACCCCCCATCAGGGACTGAACAAGGCTGGCCCTATCGAAGGGCTCAAACTGGCTGGTGTAGACCCCCTCGAGGGGTCGAACTTTGGCTGAAGGCTGGATTGGGAGCAAAAGCCAGAGGAGGTGAGATGGCTAGACTTTTTCCCTTTGAGGCGACGTCCATGGGCATGGTGAACGGGGAGGACTGTACTGGTACGGGCAAGGTGGATATCTATGGAAAGTAGAGGGGGCTAATGGTGGTAAACCCCCTGAAATTGGTCGAAAAGTAGTCTCCATTGTCGAATCCGTAGGGATCGATAGTGAAACTAATGGAAGGATGGAGGGATGTTGTGTTATTGCTGTTGAACTGGAGTGTTGTGCTGTTGCAGTGGCCGCTAAACTAGAATGTTGAAGTGTTGTTGTTGTTGTGCTTGTTGAAACTGGTGCTGTGCCAAAAAGAGAAGAAGAATCTAGAGAGGTCGTACTCGTCATAGAACTCGTATCTACAGCCCCTGAAGGGGGCAATGGGAACATCTGGGATACTGGTCATATACGAGATCAGAGAAGGGCCGCTCGAGAGACTGGCAAGAGTGAAATGGACGATCGCCTCTGGCAGAGAGATTGACTGTAGTGGTTGAGGCCTGACTAGGATCCTCTGGAGGATATGTTGGGGAGTGTCCTTAGGATAAATCATCCTGGGGCCCTCAAGAATAATCTTCCTCCTTTTCGATCGACGCAATGTCTCTGTGACTGTAGCTTGGTCATCATCCCTTACAAAAAAAGGGGACACACAAGTGCTCAGAAATATATTTCGAAGTTTATAAAATGAATGGGATCAAAAAATAGTGAGATAGTTCAAGACTCACCATCTTCAGGGATATCAATGATCGGGGAGACAACGGGCTCCTTCGTCGAGGCTGAAGGGTCGAAAGCTGGGTAAGAAGATGGCTCACCCACTGGTTCGTGCTCGATGGAAGGATCGGTCTCGGCTGCAAGGTCGAAAGGGGGAACAACGTCCTCTGAAGGTGGTGGGAGGACCTCTGTGGGAAGGGCAGGGGCTACATCAGCGGCCCTCTCGAGAGCCTTTAGCTTCTGGGCTACGGTGGTGATTATCTCGTCCCTTTCCCTCTTCTGGTGGCAAAATAGTCCACCCCCATTAGATCCTCCCACATGATATCATCAAGACCCTTTACTGCACAAAGAACAAAAAGATTGACATTAGGGATTGAATGAAAACACGAGCGCAAAGTACCAAATGATATGTCAGTGTTATCAGGGGTCGAAGGGGAACTTACTCAGCCCATATAGGAATAGGAACTTGTTGTAGCTCAGATCCTTGTACTGGACTGCTCTCCCTCTTTCTTTTACTCTTTGGAGAGTCTTCGTCTCAAGCGGTGTTAAGACAGGAGCGACCCCTACAGTTGAGGGGTTGATGAACCGCCATCGGTTGCCGATGGAAAAGGCAGACATGCCCATCAAACTACACCCTCATTTTACTATGGCACAGAAAAATCTCTCTTTCCAATGGGGGATAAAGGAAGGAGTGGACTGGATCATTAGGGGAACCTCCCCTAAAAACCTATGGTGAAAATAAGAGGTACCACTAGGTTCGGACTTGTTGTTGAGAAGGTTATTCCAATTGATAATACCGATGTTGAATAAATATTTGAAAAACCTTAGGGTGGGGTGCTCTCGATAGTGGAGAAAGAAGATGATAAAGGAGTGGATGTGAGCCCAAGAATTGGGTGGAAGTTGAGTTGGGGCCAGACTGTAATAGCCCAAGATCTCAAACACTAGGGGATGGCAAGGGAAATGGAAGCCGGAAAGGAACATGTTATAGTTTACCACCATCCTATGAGAGTAGGGGTGGCTGGCTCAATCTCCTTTGTCTGGAGTTATCAACTCAAGGGATTTAGGAACGAGATAGGAAGCCCTAAGTTCCTGAATTTTGGCCTCGGTCATTAGGGACTTCAATGAAGAAGCAACACAATGAGGGCCAGCTGCGTCAGGAGTATTCGAGGGGGGTATATCGGGGTTAGTCCTTGAGCTACTAGCGCCCTGGGTGGATCTTCTGAGATTCGATCAGCTAAGTGTCGGCTAGAAGGGGCGATGAGCAACAACTTTATCATGAGCCATGGCTGGTTAGGGTTAAAATGTCGAGAATCTAAAAGAAGAAAGCTCGAGACTTACTTTGAAAGTAGGAAAGTCATCGGAAACTCTTCGCGAAGGAGGAGAAGCACCCCACAACAGGAATGAAAACACCAAACGGAATGCCTAAGGTAGAGAAAACTCAGAAAAAGTATTGTAGATGATAAAATGAGCGGAAGAAGAAGAGTGGAGTAGGCAGGATTTTATAAGTTTGCAAACAGGTGGGTCCCATCTAGCAGTCATGATGGTTTCGAGCAGTGAGACTGTCAATCAAATTGTGGAGGCGATGTTTTGTTAGGGGAATGACGAGTGGACAGATCTGATGGATGAAAAATGGTGGGATTTGTGCAGATCTTCATGAAGCGATGGCTCGATAAATTCGGGAACGTTACCAGGCGCGTTCAATTAGAGACAGCTCAAGCCATTACGAAACATTACAAAGAGAATGTGCACATTCAAGTCCTCAAAAAGTGGGAGAAAAGGTGGCATCGGATTATCTTAACGTCTAGGATTTTGATAGGATACATCCGTATGCAGTAAAAGAAGTATTTTTCCCCATAAGTGTTGTCTCCTCGAGTCGAAACGACACAGAGGTGGTAAAGGGGTTCTGTTAGGGAAATAATAACATATTCAAATCAGACCGTTGATGAAGAATCCTGGGTTTAGGCCATGGATGAGGAATCCGAGAAAAGCCTTGTGGGGCGAGACACATGGCGCATATCCAAGTTATTAAATATACGAACAAAGGAGAGTCTTTTCTGACAGTTTTTGGGGGATGAAATCCTTTTCGACCCCCCTCTGGGCAAATAGGCCGTGATTAGATAGACTGATGGAGATAGCTGGCCATTAAATGTTTTGTCATTAATGCTCATAAATACTGAAACCACCATAAATGCCAAGTAGGCATATTTGACCTGCCAAGTCACCATATCATAGACCAAATCAGCAAAAATGCAAGATTTATGCTCGATAAAAGAGAAAGGACGGCTATTGTTGTCAGAGGAAGCAAAGGACGTGGACAAAAGGGGGTCGAAGAAGGTCGACTGGGGTCGTAAACGGCTGACAAGACATCCAAGTGCCACCCTAAGGGATCGTAGTCGCATGGACCTATGGTTCTCCATCTAACAGATGATGGAGATGGTGGTAGGTGGGGAGAAGCTTGTCCAGGAAGCTTCAACTTGAGCCTATAAATAGTGAAAGATACTCGATTGCAAAGGATCTAAAATTTTCTACAAAAAAAGAGTATCCTCCTTCAGGTATCATCCTCTCCTGTTCAACACATTACCCAATCCTCATTATTAGGAAGAAGTAGGTTGGTAAAGCTCCTGTATCTCAGAGAACCCCCTCTTTAAGGAGCTCTAGTATTTCACCAAGAGCTCCATTCTACTTGTCTTTGGAATCTACTAACTTTGGCATCAGAGTGGCTCCATGGTAAATCCCGTCCACCTTACTGCCTTGTTCGTGTTTCAGCTACTTGGCTTCATCTGGAGAACCAGACAGAATCCATCGACAACAAGTTTGCTCGCCTTTCTATAGAAATGGAGGCAGGTCAGCCTCAGCTTCATGAGGTAATAGTTTAATGTAATCTCAATGGAACATAGTGTTTTTTTTAAAACAGAAAATATAATATGAAGATCCCCCTCGGTTAGATGTGTTTACTGTGGTACATTTCATCGCATTAGGGAGTGTCCAATGTTTGCAAAGGAAGCTGAAATGAATATCCTTTAGAAACTATGATGGGCAAGAGAATGTTTGTAAAGGCACCTGATAATAAGCAGTTGAGTAAGGAAACCAATTCAAACCTGTTAGCACATGGTAGTGTGAAGCATAATCATATAGTGTGAAGCATAATCATCTGGTAGCTACAAATGTTGCTGGTCCTGAAGAGGTGCGTCAACAACAACCTGAGAGTATAGTGCAGGGTGGTCAGCACGTACCTCCTGGGGGTTTAGCCCATAAGGAGGTGAGGCCATTTGTGATACCGGATACTGTTAGTATTCTACAGCTACAGTGGGTCATTGGGCTGATGCTGAAGATGATGATGATTTAGAGGAAGAGGATGGTGAGTTGCAGGACCCTGAGGCCATCCCTGGTATGAGGACTGAAGATGTTTTTGTGTTACCTATAACTACATAGATAGTCTCTTCTGGTACTGTCATTGCAAGTAGTCTAAGGCGAGTTGAAGTCGTTTATGATGATATCCTAGCTATGGATGAAGCATTGCAGACGGATGTTGGAGCTTCTACAGAAGTTGGAAAGCACCATCGAGGTCGACCACTTGGTAGGGGGAATTCACATGGGGTTGTTGTTGGTCAGACATCGCTTGTGAATCTTGAGAAAATTGCTACCGCCATGGTAGGGAATCGTAATAAGGATGTAAGACCTGGTACTTTCTCTCCAAGGCTGACCCGCAGTAAGAGGGGAGCAAGTTGATGGTATGTTTTATTTGTAGTTGGTGCTAGTCTTTTTTTTCTTTTTGGTTTTGCTGGTGGCTTTCTGCTATGACTGAGAAGCTGTAAGTGAGTTGCATGTCCAGTAGGACTTTAGTTTGTTATTTTTATCTTCTTTTCATTATAAAAGTAAAAAAAAATCAAACTTTTAGCAAAAAAAAAAAAAAACCCACTAGATTTCCTCATGCCGGCATGAGCAGCATGAGAAGATTTGAATCTGTAATGAGGGTAATCCTCCTGAAGCTATCGGCTCCTACCAAAGGAGTTCTCGAATCAAAGTGTAGTACGTGCACTTTCGATTTGTTCATAGATCTTCGTGTGGGTCCTAATCTATCACCCAGATCCTTATTAAATTGTTGAGGTGCCTTTTTTGTTTTCAAATTCTATTCGATGTTGTAATCTAGGCTTTGTCTTTGGTGGTCTAGTTGTGTTTGAGTTTTCTACCTTAATTTCATCTGTTTCTCTTTCTACTCCAATGTGATGGCCGAGTTTATTTGTGTTTTTTTTTTTGGTTTAATATAATATCTATTTATAAAAAAATAAAAAATAATAATAATAAAAAAGTCAAGAATCATGCTTCAGGAGCCCAAATGAAAAATACGTTAAATACATTCCACTTCTTTACATTAAATAGCTTCAGGATCCCTCATGAGAAGAAGAAGAGATCATGCAAATTTAAGAGGGGTTCTTTTTTAAATACTCCATTGTTACACAATACATTCTACTTCTTTACATTAATTTGATTAATGACCGTTGGATCTAAAGGTTGACACGTGTTGGCCATCAAGCCATCACTGGCAAGTATCCGAATTCGCAACGGGGAGCCCGACCACTTAGGCCCCGTTTGATAACACTCTGGCTCCAAATCCGTTGCTTTTGCTCTGGAGTTAATTTATTGCTCCCAATTTTTTTGAGAGTAGAATGTTGTTTGATAACACTACTCTAGATCTGATTCCAGAGCTTATGGTGGTGGTGGACGGTAGGTGGTGGTGGTAGCGGTGGTGGCGGTGGTGATGGTGGTGGTGGTGGTTTTGGCCCAACTCGCTTTTTTAGCTCTGTTTCATTTGCTCTAAAGCAATGAGAGATAGTTTTTTTAGCTCCCAAATTTCAGATCCCAGAGTCAAATAGAATCCGATTTACTCCTTGGGAGCTTGGAATCGGACCAGATTTACCAAACAGTATTCAACTCCCAAATTGCTCCTAGGGAGACAAATCAATGGAATCCAAGAGCCAAAGTGTTATCAAACGGGGCTTTAAAGCCGACTTCTTTTCAATAATGTTGGACGAAAGCCTCGATAATGACATATTACAACAATGCCTTCACAATATTACTAGACAGAGGGAAGAGCTTTAACATATGGAGATCGAGCTTCAAGCCTAGGCTATAGCTAGATCGGAGTTGATGGAGATGCAGAACAACTTTGATGCGCAAATCAAAGAACATGCTAATGGTGCAGTCAAACTAAAGGTATTGGCCATTCACTTGTTTCTATTCCTACCGCTCTTCACCAATGTTGTGCTTGGCTCCTTCTCCCTCACCTCCTTCCTCTTTCAATTGCAAAGAACTTCCCACTTGCAAAATGCAAACCGCTAATCCAGAGCTTGGGAATAGCTTTTAATTTGGGAAGTTCACTCTGTGTAGCCCGGTATAGAGTGAGAGATACATCTCCATTCAACTTTTAGCCTTTAGATTGGAGGAGCACCAAGTATCACTCATAGGCCACTGGTACTCCTCCCATTGACGTTCCAATTATAAAGAATCTGGATCCCTCTCTCTCTCTCTCTCTCTCTCTCTCTCTCTCTCAAAGTGTGTGTGTGTGTGTGTGTGTGTTCTCTCTCTCTCTCAAAGTGTGTGTGTGTGTGTGTGTGTGTGTGTGTGTGTGTGTGTGTGTGTGTGTGTGTTCTCTCTCTCTCTCTCTCAAAGTGTGTGTGTGTGTGTGTGTGTGTGTGTGTGTGTGT
The DNA here is from genome assembly GCA_028583415.1 of Protea cynaroides. Taxonomy (NCBI): domain Eukaryota; kingdom Viridiplantae; phylum Streptophyta; class Magnoliopsida; order Proteales; family Proteaceae; genus Protea; species Protea cynaroides. Next base: position 20,144,815 of record CM053276.1, read on the forward strand.
GTGTGTGTGTGTGTGTGTGTGTGTTTAATTTGGTTGTATTCCTACCCAATTTTTGATTTACTGTTTTCCTTGTAGTAGAAACATACAATTATGAAGTTTTATTGTAGTTTGTAGATATTCATACTTATCTGTCTATTACATTTTAGGAAAGAGGATTTACAAGCTAGCAAGGCACATTGGAATGTTATATGTTAGCGGGGAAATGGGAATACCAGAAGAACCAATAGCCAGTCACTTGTAAGAAAGAGAAAGGAGTCCAAATTTCAAGGTAGAGAGAGATATAGAAACAGAAGTACATCCTTGTCCCTACATTTTATTTTTCAGTAAAACATGCATTCATTTAAGAAAGGAGGAAAGGCTTACCCTCGAAGTATCACGAGAACATAAGTCGTGAAGCCACAGAATGGAGATTGGCCATCTAGTCTCTTGCCAAGATAACGAGGCCTTCCTAGCCAAGGAATGAGCCACAACAATGGCTTCCCTTGGAAATAAGAGAAAGTACACGGATCAAATTTTGACGCTAGGTCCAAAATATCATCCTGGATAGGCTGGAGATAAATTTCGCAAGGATGGCAAGGATCCAAAAGATTTTGGATAACTCCTGCGCAATCGGATTCCACTTTGATTGAGGAAATCCACTTTGATTGAGGAAAAACCTTCTTCAGAAGTGATAATCAGAGCCTTATAGATTGCAAAGGCCTCCCCTTTTTTAGTGGAATTAGTTGTCAATCCTTGAGAAACTGCCAGAAAAGGATAAGCATGAAAATCTCTGAAGATAATGCCAATCACCCCATATTTATCACCATCAAAATAGGAAGCATCAGTACAAACCAAATATGTGCCTTTTCCTACATTTTATTGACACCTTTGAAGTTATGATGTATGTGATTTTGTGTTGGGTTGCAACATTACCTATTACTCTAACAATTATACCATTTGGGCAACATGGAAATACCTTTTTGAGAGAACTGGAAGGACAGGAGGCAATGAGTAAGGGTTACCTAGTTTACATAAATAAAAGTCAATAACAGCAATATATGATCCTCATTTCATTTTAGTTGTGTTATTTATGTTTTGTATGTAAGACTCAATAATGAGATTGTAGGATTGAGAGAAGGAAATGTGTAATGTTATGACATTGATTTGATTTTGCAAAAAAAAAAATTGTTTATGGCAATGCTAGACAGACTAACATGAAGCAACCATGGAGGTTGATATTATACAAGCTTTGAGAGAACAAAATAACAACGGTGATGAGAACATTCCATTTGATAGCAATGGGTCAGTTGGCGAGGAAGTAGGTGAGGGTAAAATAATTCTAAGCTTGTTGTAATGGGTGAGAAATTAGACGACGAAACTGAAGAGGTTGTGCGAGAGGAAGAGGAAGAGGAATTACACGTAGAAGCATGTAACAATGTAAACAAAAAATGGTGCATTTATACCACCCAAACATTGAAAGACGTCTTAGTGCATGAGGCTCCCACTACTATAGGGTCTAGAGAGAGGTAGAATGTACATAGACTTACCCCACAATGCAGAGAGGCTCCCATGGTGCATTTATACCACCCAAACATTGAAAGACGTCTTAGTGCATGAGGCTCCCACTACTATAGGGTCTAGAGAGAGGTAGAATGTACATAGACTTACCCCACAATGCAGAGAGACTATTTCTGTGTTTTGAACCGTGACACCAGATTGCAATATGACAACCTTACCATCACACCAAGGCTTGCTGTCTTACACCACCCAACACTAGTAACCGGGAATTGACAATACTCAATAGATGAAGCTTTCCAGCTCTACGATTATGTGAGGATGATGACCTTTGGTATTAGGAAGTAGAAGCTATACCGATCAAGAAGTAAGATTGATGTCACGAAGCAGACTTTAAAAATCAGAATGATAAACGACTAAAAGGGAAAGTAGTGATGTAACAAGTCCAGGTTAGAGTTGGATGTAAGGCACTTATGCTAATGAAAGCAGCTCTGACTGGTTTCATTAGGGATAAATTCATAAAAATCCATAACCATGAACTCATTATTGAGGACCTTGGTTGATACTAAGAGGGAGTAAATCAATGTATAAAATTCTTCTCTTTAAACCTCACTGCTACCTAGAGCTGATAGAATTGACACGCTGCCATAAACTAGGGGTGTCAATCAGTAGGTCTTAGTCGGGCTTAATCAGTCCCCACCATTTTAACAACCTGCACTTTGATGGCCCATTTAGCCAATTGATCTCCCATCAGTGAGGCATGGACACATTTATATTTGGTCCAATCGGTCTTGATCCATAATTGGTCTTATGCTAATCGGGCTAATCGATCTATAAACAAACTGTAATGGACTCATGCCAAAGGGTAAATAAAAAAAAAAAGATATGTTGGTTTTCGAATCTATAATTGTCATCATGTTTTAGATTAGATACCTTCTTGTAGGATTGTAAAAGGCTCTTATTAGGCTTGTGATCACCCACGTAGACAAAGATAAGGATGGAAAGAACGAGTGGAAGACTCAAGAAATGAAAGAGAGTAAGAGACGGTCTAATGTTTTAGGTTTTTAGCTTTAGGGTTGTATTTGTTTGGTTTAAACAAGATTCAGTTCGGCTTAAAGGTATATTCGGTTCACTCAGTTGATTCAGTCAGACTACACCCTTGCACCTTGAAACGCCCATTTAATAATCGGTTCGGACCTAAGCCCATCATGTTTAATACTCGGGTTGGTCAGTCTCAGTCCATAATCGATCGGACACAGTCAGGCTACACAGTGCGGGTCTGAAATTGACACCCCTACCACAAACACTGCTACATACACAAGCATACACAAATCTACCTCGCTACCACTTAGTAGCTAGGAATACCAGATTTGCATACCCATACATCGTGCATATCCACACCATAGCATTCCATGATAGAGAAAATATATCATCGACAACACACAGTCATACATGATTCACCAACACATTGTGTGATGGCTAGTCCACGGAGTAATGCCCAATTGAGCTTCGTATTTACTCAATATCCTTCTTTTAGTTTTTACCAGACAAGGGCTCCTACCTAGAGTTTTCCCAGGATACAACTGAGAGGGCACACTAACGCCAGAGTTCATGCAATTGCTACTGCCATTGTCCAGCACCTACTGAACACAATATTCACATCAATAATCATGGGTTCATAAATTCCCTCTAATTTAATCCCAAGCTAACTAGGTATTCCACATACATCACCTATAGCAAGCATTCATTAAACAAAAAACTGGTAAACATACAAGATACAAAGATGCTTATAACCAATGCTTATGGATACCCAAAGATGTCTCTGGAGCTCTACATAGCTCACCAAAATCTCCAACAACTCTCCAAACTAGAAGAACTTGAATCTTCCAGTATGCTTCAATGCAAACCCACCCTTGTTCTTCACAAGGTCACAATCACCATATATGAACAATAGAAGCTTTCCAACCACACTCTACTCTTCAATATACTATTAATAACCACATAAATGGGTTGGGTGGTGATTCAATGTAGAACCGAAGCTCAACATCCACAAATCCTCTTCAAAAGCCCCTCCATACGTTTATGCAACTCCCCTTTCTTCTAATGTAAGAATCAACATTAATGGACAAAGGAAGCTTTACCAATCGATTTCTACAATAGTTCTACTGTTCATCTTCAACTCATCATAAAACCATTAAAGTCAATAAATATTACCACACCTCCCCTACATTTCATAAAGCCATAAACGATCAAGGTAGGTTAATGGGGACGGTAAAAATGCTACCAAATAAGCCTTAGCAACACCTTCTTCTCCCACAACCCTTCAAAAGCCCCCTAGTTCATTTATGCAATTTATCTTCATCAGTTCATTGATACATCAAGGTCAGTTATTTAAGAACAAAGAGATGGGTTTTTGAATGGATGGAGTTGGGCAAAAAATGGGTGGGATATGGGCTTCAAAGATAGAGCAATCACATAATTTCAAATAGAATATCGGTGGTGAGTTTGGTGCACACATGCAACACACAAGCGCCGCCACCACTGACGCATCATAAGAAGCTATCGACTTCTCATTGGGTAGGCAAAGGGATTTAAATCCTCTAAGATCATGGTTTAGACAAGAGGAGACCAAGCCCGCCGCTCGATGAGGGACAGTTGGCTCCTCTATCATCACGGGGTCAATTGGATAGAATTATAGTATAACTAAAGTGAAACGAGATACACTGAATGAAAAAGGCAATTTGAATGACCAGCGCATCTATGTTCCTCTTTCATTCACTCCCACCCATAGTCTCTGTAAAATCAGAGAGAGAAAAGAAAGGGAACCGCAAGCAATTTTTGGCAACGACATAAATCGAAACGGCAGGAGTCTCCTTTTTCTGGCAACGGCAGACTTTTCTCTTTTCTTTCTTTTTCATCCACTTGCAGGATATTTATCCACTGCTTCCTTCGCACCATCAATGAACCAAGATAAATCGAAACACTGAAACATAGAGAGAGAAGGAAGGGAACCGCACATCCTTCCATTTTCAGCAATGACGGCGGCAATATGTTGTAACTTGGAATCTTCCGGCACCTGACCAGCGACGTCGATTGGCTACATGAAAAGCTCCCTCTTGGACTCTCTCCCATCTCTTTTTTTCAGATTTTCTTCGGTCTTCTCTGTTGCTGCCTTCGCATCTTGCTGGGTAGCTCTCGTCTTCGCATCAGCGGACTTGACCAGCAATGGTGGCAACCTTTACAGGAAGAAAAAGCTGCCTCGTCGATTGGGTAATTTCAGGTACCTAATTTCATTTTTTTGGTGCCCTAAGCCACAAAAACACAAGAGTTTATTTTGTTTCATGTTCCAAATAAAATCCTCAGAGTAGTTCAACTTGCTTCCTCCGACAACTTTGCTAAGTCAAAAGATGGAGAGACAAAATATTTCTCGCACATTCTTACCTCTTAAATAGCAGTGGTTTTTCATTCATAGGAATCTATCCTTCGTTTCTACCCAATCTCTTCTTTTTAACCAATAACCAAAATGAAACATCTTTTATCTTCTATTGTATTTCAATTTCATTGCAGTCCTCATCTTCCTCCTCATCCTCTCTTATTCCATGGCCATAGACTGCTCCAGATGTGGCAATGATCATCCTTATTTTCCTTCTTCCATTGATGGTTTTGTTAGGGGAAAAATAATAGTTGATACTAGATCTGGCCGTAGGAAGAGAACTTTGGATGATCTTTGGGAGAAGAACACGTGACGTGCATCTAAGGGATTAGGGATGGGAAGGAAGACATAATGGAAAATATCAAAAATAACTCATGTTCGACCCTCTATGCTGACTCATATGAGATATGATAGATTGATGTGAGTAGTTGGGCCATTTATGGATTGCCATTAATGCTCATAATGCTGACAACAACCATAAATGCAAGACATGCTGACTTGACCGGCCAAGTCATTGCTGACTTGACCGGCCAAGTAATCATATCATGGACCAAATCAGTGTGAAGTCAGACCATTACTTGGTAAAAGTGTAAGGATAGAAATGGACATCAAGAGGTATGGGATATATAGCTTAAAAGGGGGGGGGGTCGAAAAAGATCGAGGGGGGTCGAAAGCGGTTGACAGGACATCCTAGCGCTGTCTTAGGGGGTCGTAGCCACACAAACCTACTATACTCTAGGTAACTGATGATTGAAATAGTGATAGGTATGGGGGAGCTTGCTTGTGAAGCTTCCTATTGAATCTATATATGTAACAAGAGGACATCAAATAAAGGAGATCGGATTTTTATCCATAAAAAGAAAAACTTCTCATCTTTGAGTTCTAACCTATTGTAATTGTCTTTTATGGGATTCTTTTGGTACCTATCTCAACGGAAGGGAAGATAGTTATAGTGGGCAGTATCTCAGGGAACCCTTGTTTCTGAAGGAACTCCAATGTCTCATTGAGAGTTTCATATTGTATGTCTTGAGAAATCTACCTTGTCGGATTCCATCGACAACAGTTTGGAGCCCACCGTGGGACCCCGACATACTTTGTCTACTGAAGTATATCCTTTCCACTAAATTAGTTCAAAAAAAAAAAAAAAAAAAAAAAACTTCCCAACTCTCTTCTTCTTCTCCTATTTTATTTTCCTCCAAGTTACTCTACACTTTTCTTCATATTGGTGTATTTCTACGGATGGCACCAGCAGGAAGAGCCAAAAGTTCCTATAACCTACAGGAAACTCAAGCCCGTCATGCTGAAGCAAAATATCCCAGGAACGAGTAGATATCTCGATGGGTCAGGACCCACAAGACGTGTTACCGGAAGAGCCAACCACGGAAGGAGCAGGTGGCCCCAACCCAGACCCATTACAATATGTTACCAGGGTGCAGTTTGATAGATTGACCCAACAGTTGGCAGCCTTGACGGAATTGTTGTAGTAGCGACCCCCAAGTGTGCCGGCAACTTCAGCACCTCTAGTTGATGTCCCAGAAGTTCCTCAGAGATCTCGACAGTCCAAATGCTCTGCGTCGCAGGCTGTCCCCCCTAGCCCAAGGAGGGATAGCCCTTCAGTAGATTCGTATCACAGTAGAGGTCGAAGTGATCGATGGGAAGACCCTCAACCTCAGTATGTCCCAGAATTCAACCCTACTGAAATCATCGAAAGCAGCCACTAGTCCCCGGTGGTCTCTCGACGATCGTCTATCTCAAATAGGTTGGGGTCGAGACGAAGAGACAGGTGGGCAGAGGCAGGATGTACACGGAGGCGGATGTGACACGAGAGGCACAAAGGAGGGTCAATGAAGCCATACGTGCCAGAGAAGACACCTAGGCCAGGGTCGATGCTGCTCGATAAGCCCGAGAAGATACCCAAGCAAGGGTTGAGGAAGTTAGGCGAGTTCAAGAAGAAACCCAAGCAAGGGTCGACGCTGCACGAGGAGAGAGGGCGACGGCTATGCCGTCTGTTATAGCACCTTCGACTATTGTACCAGTGGCAACCTTTCCCTTAGCATGTAGCTTTCCAACAGGCGATGAAAATACGGCCAGACTAGAATGTCTCGTAAAAGACTTGATGGACCGGGTGCAACATGTGGAGAGAGGGGTCGATTTAGCAGTCCTCCAAGAGTATTTTATAGAGACTGCTTTGACAGATGAGGTTATAAACCATCCCCTACCTATCAAATTTGCCCTCTCAAATGTTGGGTGGTATAATGGCAAGACGGATCCAGAAAGGCACTTGGATAATTTCAAGGAGGGAATGGTCATCTACGACCACCACGATGCTTTGTATTGTAGAGCTTTCCCCTCTACTCTACGAGAAGTAGGAAGGACGTGGTTTAATAACCTTCTCCCTCGATCGGGGACTTTCAAGGAGCTCAGCAGTTTATTCCTCACCCACTTTCAGGGGAATCGTGTTCAGAAGAAAAACTTGTCCCATTTGATGGCAATTAAGCAAGGCGAGGGGGAGCCTCTTCGATACTTAATCACCCATTTCTTGGGAGTAGTGGGAGAAGTTAAGGACCTGCAACCAGATGTGGTCGTGTCGACCCTATCCAAAGCTTGTCGAGATCCACAGTTGGTATTTTATCTCAACAAAAAACGTCTCAGAATTCATGCAGAGATTTTCAGTCGATGCGATTGGTATGCATGGGGGTAGAGGCTGTAGCGGAATTACCAGGACAAGTGAATCCGAGTCCTTCAGCTGCAGAAAGAAGGAAGAAATGAAGCTCTGGAGAAGGCTCCTAAAGAAGGAGAAACAAGTAGAAAAACTAAGGTGACCAAGGAATTGTACCCTGCTCGCCCAGCACCCGAATATACCCCTCTTAACCGGACCATGGTTGAGATACTGAACATCAAAAGAGGAGACGCCTTACTGGTCCCTCCGCCTAAGATGATGGCCCGGCCCGAGGAGCGTAATAGACGGCTATATTGTGCACATCACCAGGATCATGGCCATGACACCAATTCATGCAGACATTTGAAAAGCCTGGTTGAAGATCTAATCCAGCATGAGAGATGGACGGAGTTTGTAGGACCAAGACCAGGGCCACCTCCGTCTACCCCCGCGATGGTACCTCCCCCACCTCCACCCCTGAGGACCCCAGAGGGGAGGAGGGAGAGGGTCGAACATAGGCCTCTACCACCCCCAAGGTCACCCCCAAGGGGATTCATGGGCCAGATTTATCTATGCATCGAAGATCGACAAGAGAAGATAAAGGAGCATCCCGCCCGGGGGATTCGAACTGTTCGTGAAAAGATTCCCCCGTGAAAGTTATTGGGAAAGGCAAGCCCAGAACAAGATCTGGGGCTGAGCGATGATGAATATGTGACATTGAACCATCCAGAATGGCGGTGACTGTCTGACCTGAATACATCCGGCGCGAAGTACTCTCGATTGTGGTAAAGCCTGTAGAAGAAGAAGCAACAAAGGGAAAGCATGCTCGAAAAGGACTAGAAGACATGAGGGGGGTCGTCATCCAAAAAAGTCAGGTATGAGGGATATATTTACTTTGGTGATGATGATCTTATTGATGTTGTTACCCTTCATGAAGACCCCCTCGTTATCAAGATGGCCATCGGAGAAGAATGGGAGGTAAGCCGTATATTGGTCGACATGGGTAGTGCTTGTGAGATCCTCTACTATGACACATACCGGAGATTGGGCTACAAGATGAATAGTTAAAACCCATTAAATATTCTCTTCTGGGGTTCAATGGTGAAGGAGTACGGGTGAAGGGAGCCATCCAAATCGATACTCGCCTGGGAACTTATCCAGCGCGAGTTAGCATCAATATGAAGTACATGGTGGTGGAAACCCGGTCGAGCCACAATGGTATACTCGGTAGGACTGGTCTTAACAAGTTACGGGCCTGCCTGTCAACCTACTACTTACTTATGAAGTTCCCCACTGAATGGGGAGTTGGATGCTGTAAAGCGGACCAATCAGTGTTGAAAAGGTGTCACGCAGCCTCCCTGGCTGCCATCGAAGAAGATCAACCTGTTCAAGTAATCCAACTAGATGAGTATCATGACGAATTTCCAACAGAACGGACCACTCCAGTCGAATATCTTATTCCGGTGCCTTTTAATGATGACCATATGGAAAAGACATTCCTCGTTGGTTTGGCTCTCCCAGAAGAACAAAGACAAGGGCTCATAAAATTCTTGAAGGCAAACTCGGATGTTTTTTCCTGGACTCCAAAAGATATGTCTGGCATCCCGCATTCGACCATGGAGCATCACCTCAAGATAGATCCACACCAACGCCCTATTCGCCAAAAGAAGAGAGCAGTTTCAGTAGAGAAGCAAGCAATCATAGATCAAGAGGTCAAAAAGTTGTTGAAAGCCGGATTTATCCGAGAAGTATATTTTCCAGATTGGCTGGCCAATGTTGTACTAGTGCCTAAATCTAGCGATCGCTGTCGTGTATGTACCGATTTTACTGATCTTAATAAAGCATGCCCAAAAAATTCTTATCCCTTGCCTCGGATAGATCAGGTCGTCGATGCCACCGCGGGGCATGAGCTGTTATCCTTTCTGGATGCTTATTCAGGGTATAATCAAATAAAGATGGCCAAAGAAGACGAGGAGAATACAGCCTTCAACACTAGCAAGGGCCCCTACTGTTATACGGTAATGCCCTTTGGGTTGAAAAATACGGGGACAACGTACCAAAGGCTCGTTAATAAGATCTTTGAAAGACAGATTGGTCAAACCATTGAGGTATATGTGGATGACTTCTTAGTCAAGACAGCTCGTGCGGCAGATCACCTGACAGACCTCAAGGAAGTTTCGACGTAGTGCGGAGAAATTCCATGCGTCTCAATCCCTCAAAATGTGCTTTTGGGGTACAGTCTGGCAAGTTTTTGGGTTTCATGGTCTCCCAGAGAGGGATTAAGGCTAACCCCACGAAGATCGAGGTAATCCAAAATATGAAATCTTCAACTACACTAAAATAGGTGTAAGCACCCCATTTTTTCTATCCTCAGCATAAGTGAATCCACATGGCAGGTTTTTGACTTTTAACCCAAAGGTTTGTGATTCTTTAATCAACCCCACAGCAGGATCATAGGCTATTACCTACTTGGATGTATAGGTCATGAAATTATCTTCAAAACGAGACCGGAATCATCAAATTTCGACATCAAACAAAGTAGGTATCACAGTTTGAAAGTGTAGGGGCATTTATGTAATTATCGTATGATGCATGCATTATCATTTAAACTTCAAATCATCATATCTTGGTCATATGATATCAGAAGCAGATGATTCAAATGCCAATATTCCTTATTTTTAGTCCACTTCAAAGTTGACATGAAAAATCCCGGGCAGAGGTCACCGGTGGGCCCCATGCAAGCTTTCATGCAGAATTATCGATAGAACTTCAATGCTTCATATCTTTGCCGTTCAACGTCCGATTCAGATGATTCAAATGCCATTATTCTTCATTTGTGGTGTTCTATAAAGTGGACGTGAAAAATTCAATACAAAAATCTCCAAAGGGTCTCATGCAAAATTACATGTCGAAATGGTCGTTTAATCTTTAAAAGTTCATATTTTGGTCACCTCACATCCAAATCAGGTGATTTCAGTTTTAATATGTTCCATTTTTAATACTCTACAAAGTGGACGTAAAGGATTTCTGGTAGAAGTCTCCGAAGGATCCAATGAAATGGTTAGCCAAATTATCGATAATTGGTCTGCTTAAACTTCAAAAATTCATAAGTTGGCTATTTTATTTTCAAATGAGGTGATTCAAGTTCCAATATTCCTTATTTTTAGAGTTCTACAAAGTGAACATAGAAAATTTGGAATAGAGGCTATCAAAAAATTTCATGTGGAATGGTGGCAGAAATAGACTATGAAATGATAGAAGAAGTCAACTTGGCCCAAACCAGCTCAACCTGACTTAGTCCATATATATATATATATATATATATATATATATATATATATATATATATATATATATATATATATATATAATAGGAAAGAAAGGAAGAAAGTCGTGAGAAGGAGAGAAGAGAAGAAGCCGAAAAAAGGAAAGAAAAGAAGAAAAATGTGGAGAAAAAGGAGAAAGAGGAAGGAAGAGAAGAAGGAAAGAAGAAGAAAAGGAAAGAAGGGATTTTCTAGAAGAAGAAAGGAGAAAAAGAAAGAAAAGAAGAAGGGGAAGCCGTGAGAAAGAAGAAAAACGTGGAGAAGAAGAAGAAAGAGGAAGGAAGAGAAGAAGGAAAGAAGAAGAAAAAGAAAGAAGGGATTTTCTAGAAGAAGAAAGGAGAAAAGGAAAGAAGAGAAGAAGGGGAAACCGTGAGAAGGAGAAGCCGTGGAGAAGAAAGAGAAAGAGGAAGGAAGAGAAGAAAGAAAGAAGAAGAAAAGAAAAGAAAGGATTTTCTAGAAGAAGAAGAAGAAAAGGAAAGAAGGGATCTTCTAGAAGATGAGAGGAGAGGATAAAAAGGCCAAGAAAAAGAGAGAGAGGGATTTTTTTTTCTAAAAAAGAAAATGTGAAAGGGAGAGAGGCCGAGAGAGAAAGAAGAGAGAAGAATAAGAGAAGAGAAAAAAAAAGAGAAAACGTGAAAGAGAGAGAGGTCGAGAGAGAGAGAAGAGAGAAATGAGCAGAGAAGAGGAGGATGAGGATTAACCTTCAGAAATATTGATACGATCTTCAAAAAAATCCTACATCAAAGGTTTCGCTCCATTTGAGCACAAGGCTGGTACCCTAAAACAAATTTAGTGGTCTTTAGAAAGTTTGAATGTTGATTTTGCTTGAAAAGGATTATTTTCAATAAATCTCGATTAGGAATGCCCTATTGCATGCATGTTGATGTTAGGATGCTCATGTATAATATTTTTTATGTATGATAATTTGTTTAAACTGTTCAATGATGGAGATTTGAGTGCTATATGATGATGTTTGGTGTTTTTGATAAATTCTACAAAGTGGATTTCTAATCTGAAATTTTTAGATTTAGGATCCAAATTTGGGACGTGCATCTCATCTGATTTTGTTTAGATTTTGAAGCCCAAATTTTTATGAGATTCTCTCTGATATGTTAGAAGACTCCCCTAGTAATTTCGTTCCATTTGGAATTGGGAAAGTCCATCAAAAAAAAATTTCATTGGCATTGCTGCCCTACTCCGGTATAATGCAATCCCCTATCAGAAAGTTTCTCGAAAAGGATTTTATGGCCATAATCAGAAAAATAACTTCATAAAAAAAATTTAGATAAAGAAGTATTTTAAAAAATGGCACTAGTTTTGGGTTTTTTCAATTTTTTATTGAATTGATATTGATTTTTGAAGTGCATAGTGCTCTGTTTTTTAATCTGTTATGATATACTGATTGGCATGACTGAAAAGTAACTTTTTCACAATGAGAATGTTCTGTTTGCACTTGTTTTTCTTGATGAAATTTTAGATATGTCAATTATTTACATGGACATGTTTTGATTTAATTTTCATTAAGTATGTGATTTATACGGAATTTATGGTGCAACTGGTCAAAAATCTGGAACAGACTTGACCAGTACACATATCCGGTCTTGTGGACAAAAGTTAGCTTTCTAAATCTTCTTTCTAATGGTACATTTTGAGGTTAATTCTGATATATTTAGGTCTCTATATGCCCATTATGGTACAGGGTGACAGAATCTGTCACCATGCATGTGCACTGAATTGTGCAATATTTTTGACCCATATGTGCTCTCTGTTGGGATTCGACCCCTTCAGATGAAATGTAGCATGTCAAGTCATCTTTCTGTGAAAAAATAAGGCTTAATTTGAGTTACAAAAAACCTACTTATGGTCATTTTGGTGTAATATGTCAGAATTTGAAATCAATTCCTAGTTTGTGCAACATTTGAAACTTTGTCACAATTTTGACATTTTTTGAGTCATTATTCATTTGAAATGTCTTCATAAAAGTTACAATATTTCCAAAGAACTTCTTGAACATATGTTTTTGATAGTTTTGGGTTTTCAAAAAGGTTTCATCGATGTCTCATTCACTGTAATATGCAATTGATTATGTGAGGACAAAGATCGTAATCTTCTTTGGAAGTCGCCACCTAGATTAAGATCTAGGACCTTAGAAATATGAAATCTCATCCTAAGGTAAAACTTCGATTGACTCATGACCCTTAGATTGGATTTCTAGTCCATCAGAGATTGGGTAAGCGTCAAGTTACGATTATGGAAAGGGGTTAGGCACCCAAACTGCCCGATCAAAATCGATCTCCTATACCTTTCCTATGCTAGACTCTATCTATTAAATCGAACCAAACCAAGTGGTTTGATATCATTGAACCGAATCTATATCCATCAGATTGCCTACGTATCACGGAATTATTTCAAAAATCAGGTTCACCATCGTAGTTCAAATGTGATTAAAGTTTATGGCTGTAATTTATGCTTGTGCATGATTAAGTTCATTGTTCAAGTTGAAGTTTATGCTTGAAAGGTTGAGAAACCCTATGGGTTAGTATCTGGATAGTCCATACGAACTGATAGATAATCCTAGTGGATCTAAGAATGGATAACCCTTTATGGGTCGAAATGTGGATAACCCTATTCGGGTCAAAATGTGGATAACCCTTTCTGGGTTGGAATGTAGATAACCCTATTTGGGTCAAATTGTGGATGGATATCCTAGTGGATCTATGGATAATCTGATTGGACTAAGGTGTGAATCCAAATTTGAGTTTCTCCCAAATAGCCTACTTATCCTAGGGTTTGCCCTAAGAATCAGAATCCACGTAGTTCGAACATGATGGGTGATTATCCAAGTAAATCTATGGATAGTCCGAGTAGACTAAGGTGTGGATCCGAATTTGAGATTTTTCTAAATAGCCTACGTATCCTAGGGTTTGACCTAGGAATCGGAATCTACGTAGTTCGGGCTGATAACCTGTTTTAGGTTAAGGATTGAGAACCTATTCTAGGTTTAGGATTTAAAACTTGTTCTAGGTTTAGGATTTAGAACCTGTTCTAGGTTTAGGGTTTATTGAGGGGCAGAAATCATCCTGAGCTACCATTTTCATCCTAAGTTCTAATTTTAGAAGGTTTGGCAAAGCATTCTTTTTCTTTATTAAGATTTTTATTATTTTCCATTATGCCCTTCCCAAGAATGTGGGTGCCTAAATACACGTCCCCACGCCTAGATTGTCTTCTAGAAGTGTGCATACATGGCAATTCAACTAGGGTGTTGCATAAATTAAATTATTGTCAAAAACAAATATTTTATCTAAGCATGGTATATAATACATTTATGGCAAGAAATACACATAGCAAGATTGTTAAAAATCTCTTAATATGGCATGTATTGCAAATAAGGCAAGAACCTATATGGCAAGATCTAATATGCTAATCTAAGCATGGCAAGACCTAATATGGCAAGAAATCAATATATGCATCTATATGTCAATATGGCAAGCACCAAACATAGAATGCAATTATGGCATGAATTATCCAAAAAAAGTATGATCTTATATGCTATTTTCTAAGCATGGTAAGACCTAACATGGTAAGAAATTAATCTACGCATCTATATGTCAATATGGTAAGCACCAAACATAGAATGCAAATATGGTATGAATCATCTAAAAAAAGGTAAGATCTTATATGCTATTTTCTAAGCATAGTAAAACTTAAAAATGGTAATTATCAAAATTTTATTAAATATGATAAAAATATATTTATTCTGTCAAATATAGCAACACATGGAATATGACAAACATGGAATGTGCACAATCCAAACAAAGCATATGAATGCTCTAAATATAGCCATTTATCTAAATATGGCATGTAGATACTCTAAATATAGCAAGTATGCAATCAAATTTGGTAGAATTCACCAAATCACTCAAGCAATCAATTGCATGTTACAGTGAATGAGACGTCAATGAAACTTTTCTGAAAAATCCAAAATTATCAAAAAAAATATAAGTTTAAGAAGTTCTTTGAAAATATTGTAAGTTTTATGAAGACATTTGGAATGAATAATGGCTCAAAAAGGTCAAAATTGTGACATAAAGTTTCAAATATTGCACAAACTATGAACTGCTTCCAAATTCTGTCACATTACACCAAAATGACCATAAGTAGGTCTTCTGTAACTCAAATTAAACTCTATTTTTTTTCACATAAATATGACTTGATATTCTATATTTCATCTGTAAGGGTCGAATCCCAACAGAGAGAAAAAACAGGTCAAATGAATGCCAGAAGACCAGATATGTACATTGGTCAAATCTGTTCCAGATTTTTGACCAGTTGTACTATAAATTCCATATAAAATCCCATACTTAATAAAAATTAAATCCAGACATATGTCCATGTATATAACTATCAGATATAAAATTTCATCAAGAAAAACAAGTGAAAACAGAACATTCTCTTTGTAAAAAAGATCATTTTCCATCATACAAATCAGTATATCCTAACAGATTCAAAATCAGAGCACTATGCACTTAAAAATCAATATCAATTCAATAAAAAATCAAAAAAATCTGAAACTAGTGCCATTTTTTAGAATACTTTCATATCTAAAAAATTCATATGAAGTTTCTTTTCTGATTATGGCCATAAAATCCTTTTCTAGAAACTTTTTGATAGGGGATTGCATTATACCCCAGTAGGACAGCAATGCCAAAGAAGAATTTTTTTGATAGACTTTCTGAATTCCAAATGGAACGAAATTTCTAGGTGAGACTTCTAACATATTAGAGAGAATCCCAAAAATTTGGGCTTTAAAATCTAAAAAAAACCACATAAGATGTACGTCCCAAATTTAGATCCTAAATTTAAAATTTTCAGATTAGAAAATCTACTTTGAAGAATTTATCAAAAACATCAAACATCATCATATAGTATTCAAAGCTTCATCATTGAATAGTTTAAACAAATTATCATATATAAAAAATACTAGACATGAGCATCCTAACATCAAAATGCATGCAATAGGGCATTCCTGATCGAGATTTAATGAATATAAATCTTTTTCAAGCAAAATCGACATTCAAGCATTCTAAAGACCCCTAAATTTGTTTTAGGGTACCAACCTTGTGCTCGAATGGATTGAAACCTTCGATGTAGGATTTTTGGAGATCGTATCAACCTTTTTGAAGATGAATCCTCATTCTCCTCTTCTCTGCTCCTTACTCTCTTCTCTTTCTCTCTTTCCTTCTTCTCTTTTCTCTCTTCTCTTCTTCTTCTTCTCTCTTTCTCCCTCTCTCACGTCCTCTCTCTCACTCACATTTTTCTCCCCTTGTCTGAAAAAAGTGACCCTCTCTCTCTTTCTCTTGGCCTTTTATTCTCTCCTCTTTTTCTTCTAGAAGATCCCTTCTTTCCATTTTTTCTTTTTCTTCTAGAAAATCTCTTCTTTCCTTTTTTCTTCTTTCCTTTCTTCTCTTCCTCCTCTCTCTTTCCCACATTTTTTCTAGAAAATCCTCTCCTCCTTCTCACGACTTCTCTTCTTCTCTCTTCCTTCCTTTTCCTCTTATTTCCTTTTTCTTCTTCTCTCTTTCTCCTTTTTTTCCTTTTTCTTCTTCCTTTCTTCTTTCCTTTTTTTTTCTTCTCCCTCTCTCTTTCCCACGTTTTTTCTTCTAGAAAAACCTCTCCTCACGTTTTTCTTTCTCCCTCTTCCTTCCTTTTCCACTTCTTTCCTTTTTCTTCTTCTTTCCTTCCTTTCTTCTTTCCTTTTTTCTTCTCCCTCTTTCTTTCCCACGGTTTCTTCTAGAAAAACCTCTCCTCACGTTTTTCTTTCTCCCTCTTCCTTCCTTTTCCTCTTAGTTCCAAGATGCTTCGGCAGAGTGCCATTTTATGGCAAGATCCTTGGCCCGATCATCTGCTTCCTTGGCTTGCTCCTCTGCCTCTGAGGGTCGTATCTCGGCATCATCTCTCTCCTGCTAGACCACTTCCAACTCAGAAGAAAGAGTATCCTTCTCTTCTTTCCAGACCTCCTCAGCTTCAGCGTGGGCTGCGACAGCGGCGTCTCTATCGTGGATGGCTAGGTCGCGCTCTGCTAGGGCAGTTGATAGAAGCCTGCTACTTTGCTGAACGAAAGTGTGCACCTCTTTCAAAATTGCGTATGGAACTCACTAGCATCTTATGGTAGTAGTTTGTCCCGCACATTAACTGTAAAAAAAATAAAAAAATATTAAAAAAAAGAAGAAAAATGTGTAAGAGATGGATCAGTAAAAAATATATCTATATATATATATATATATATATAAAGGGGTACTCACCTGGTAGAGGGCCTCACATTGGCCCTAGTCAATGCCCTCAAGCTGGGCTTGTTTAAAAAATTCTACGTCAGCAGGTAGACAAGCATGATGGACAACCTCCTGAGCCATCGGGCGATTGAATAACCCAGTGTCTGTGGAAAGTACCTTCCAAGGCGGGATGAATAAGGTAGGCTTAACAGCAGCGGAGCTCGAGCCGGAGGCAGAAAGGGTAGAACCGGCCATAGGGAGGGTCGAAGCCGGACCTCGAGATAAGGTGGAAGGAACGGCTGGACCTTTCCCTTTGATACTCTCCACGACAAGGTGACCAGAAAGAGAAGATTGTACGGACATAAAGGAGGTGAAGATTTAAGGAAAGTGGAGGGGGCTAGTAGAGGCAAATCTCCTGAGAGTGGGCAAAAGGAGGTAACTACAGTGGAGTTTTTAGGAATGGAGGGTAAACCTGAGGAGACTGGAGGAAAGGCTTCCAGGCTCGAGTCCTGTGGTGTTGTTGCAACCATGGTGGCCTGTGAGGAGCTAAGAGGAGGACTGACCGCAAAACATGCATCTACAGTCGGAGGAGGGTTGTGAATGACCCTCGGGGGGATGGTTGTAGTAGGAACGAGCGAGGCACCACTGGAAGGATTAGCAAGCGCCAAGTCGATAGGCATCTCGGCTGGGTGGAGAGAGTGCAGTGGCGGAGGGCTGGCTGGAATCCATTGCAAGATGTCTTGGGGAGTATCCTCAAGATAAATAAGCTTGGAAGTCTTAGAGATGAGTTTCCTCCTCTCTGACCTATGCAGAGTCTCTGCAACGGTACCCTGACCATCATCCTCTGCATAAAAAAATAAAAAAAAAATAAAAAGAAAAAAAAAAGAAAAAAGAAAAAGAGAAGTGAAACATTCAGAATTATGATGGGGAGGGGTCGATATATAATAAGAAGGTATAAGGGGATAGCACAAATTGTCCTCTATGATGTCAATGATCGGAGGTATCACTGGCTCCCCGGTCAAAGGAGGAGGATCGGAAACTTGCAATCTTGATGGTGCGGTTGGCTCAGAACTACCATCAGTTGGATCGATCAGAGCCTCCAAGCTGGAAGGAGGATGTACTTCTTCTGATGGCAGTGGAGGGATCTCGGCAGGAAGGGCAGGAGCTACGTCCGTGGCCCTCTCGAGGGCCTCCAGTTTTCGAGCCACGGAAGCAATTATCTCCTCCCTTTCCCTCTGCTGATGGCAGAACAAGTCTGTCCCCATGAGATCCTTCCATATGCTGTCATCAAGACCTTCCACTGCATCAAGAACCAGCAGAAAATTATTAGAGGTCGAATTCAAATACAAAAATATAGTAGAGAAGGTTAGGTCAGTGCTATCAGGGAACTTACTCAGTCCGTATAGGAACAAGAACTTGTTGTTACCCAGGTCCTTGTACTGGACTGCCCTCCCTCTTTCTTCTACCCTTTCGAGGGTCTCCATCTCAAGTGGTGTCAAGAGTGGGGCGACCTTACTATTGAGGGGTCGATGAACTGCCATCGATTGTCGATAGGAAAGGAACGCATAACCTTGAGAGTATGGCCCCGTTTTAATATTGCCTCAAAGAATTTCTCCTTCCAATGAGGCACTGAGGAGGGGGTGGTTTCGATCATGGGGGAAACTATTTCCAAGTTCTTGAAGAAATAGTAGATGCCATTCAGTTTGGTTTTATGGGTCGTGGAGTCGCGCCAGTTAAAACTCCAATATCGAACAAAAATTGAAAGAATCTCAAGGTAGGGGGTTCTCGACAGCGAAGGAAGAAGACAATAAAGGAATGAATGTGGGCCCAAGAGTTGGGTGGAAGCTGGGTAGGGCCTAGGCTATAGTAGCCCAAAATCTCGAATACTAGGGATGGTATGGGAAACGGAAGCCAGATAAGAACATGTTAAAATTCACTACCATCCTGTGAGAGTAGGGATGACATGTTCGATCTTCCGGGACCGGAGCTATCAACTCAACAGAATCTGGAACCAGAAATGAATCCCTAAGATCCTGAAGTTTGGACACCGTCATTACGGACTTCACAGTGGAGGCCACACAGTGAGGACCAGCCTCACTGGAGGTATCGAGGGAAGAACTCTCAGGGTTACCACTTGAACCCTCCCCACCCTGAGTGGATCGCAAGAGGTGTGATCGACGTAGGGTAGGTTTAGAAGCGTGGCTAACAATGGCTTTATCACGAGCCATGACAGGTTAGTAGAGAAATAAAACAGGGGAAAATAAAAGTGGAACTTACTCAAATGGTAGTCGGATCACCAATAATCTCTTGCTATAGAGAGAAGATGTTGGCGACAAGATCGGGTAGGCTGAACCAGAGAACTTCGGAAGAGAATACCCCTTTGTAGGATGAGAAAACTCTAGGAACGGAAGGTGTGTGAGGAAGAAGACGAGAGAAAATGGCGAGATTTTATAAGTTTGCTGGCAGGTGGGTCACCGTCTGGCAGTCATGATGGTTTTCGAGTGTTGTGTCTGTCAGTCAGGGTGTGGATGTGACGTTTTAATAGGGAAGTGACGCGTGGACGGTTGCGATGATTACAAAACGGGGATATATACACTGTTCAAAAGCCACGGCTCGATAGAAGCTGAAACGGCACCAGGAGCATTCAAGTATGACCGGCTTCAATTATGGCGAAACGTTACAGATGTTACTTTAGGGATGCGGGCGTTCAAGTTTCAAAAAACAAGAGAGAGAAGGTAAGTAGTGATTATCATGACAGTAAGAAATTGGCGAAAACACATCCACGTGTTCTGAAGGGATTATTTTCCATAAAACGTGTCTCCTTCGGTCGAAAAGACACGGAGGAGACAAGGGGGTTCTGTTAGGGGAAAATTAATAGTTGATACCAGATCTGGCCGTAGGAAGAGAACTTCGAATGGTCTTTGGAGAAGAACGCGTGGCATGCATCTAAGGGATTAGGGATGGGAAGGAAGACATGATGGAAAATATCAAAAAGAACTCATGTTCAACCTACTATGCTGACTTAGATGACATATGACAGATTGATGTGGGTAGTTGGGCCATTTATGGATTGCCATTAATGCTCATAAATGCTGACAACAACCATAAATGCAAGGCATGCTGACTTGACCGGCCAAGTCATCATATCATGGACCAAATCAGTGTGAAGTCAGACCATTACTTGGTAAAAGTGTAAGGACAAAAACAGACATCAGGAGGTATGGGAGATATAGCTTAAAAGGGGGGGTCGAAGAAGATCGAAGGGGGTCGAAAGCAGTTGACAGGACATCCTAGCGCTGTCCTAGGGGGTCGTAGCCATACGAACCTACTATACTCTAGGTAACTGATGATTGAGATAGTGATAGGTATGGGGGAGCTTGCTTGTGAAGCTTCCTATTGAATCTATATATGTAACAAGAGGACATCAAATAAAGGAGATCAGATTTTTATCCATAAAAAGAAAAACTTCTCATCTTTGAGTTCTAACCCATTGTGATTGTCTTTTATCGGATTCTTTTGGTGCCTATCTCAGTGGAAGGGAAGATAGTTATAGTGGGCAGTATCTCAGGGAACCCTTGTTTCTGAAGGAAATCCAATGTCTCATTGAGAGTTTCATATTGTATGTCTTGAGAAATCTACCTTGCCGGATTCCATCGACAACAGGTTTTACCATCAGAAGAGCATGTTCTGGTCCAAGCCATCATGGATCTGGACATTAACCCAGCAGGCAAATACTTTTACCAGCCTTATAAAATTGTTTCAAGATTTTGAAAGAAAGAAAAACAATAACTTACAGTCACTTGTTCGATCAGCTCACTTTAATCTTCTTAGCAAGTTCAGAAAATTTACATTAGAGTAGTGGATTCATTTCTTAGCAATTGCAAATCTAGTTACATTAGAAATTTGTAAGTTTCAAACTAAACAAACTTGTATGGATACCTAAAATGGTGCATATATAAGTCCTTATAACAAGTTGGTATTTTATTTTTCTTCATTCTTATTCTTTATTTATATGAACATGCATATATTAATACTTGAAAATTTTATTTACAGGATGGTTTTGAAAATGTGAGACTTGTGGTGCTACATGTGGCACTCGGATGGATAGAAAAGATAGAAGAGACCATTTCTAACCAGGAGACAAGGGAATGCTCTCAGGATACAGGGACCAATAAAGAAACCCAGGAGACATGTCAAAGCAAACAGAGCCCGGTGATCAATACGGCAACTACTAGAACTTCTTCCTCAAATTATTTGAAAGGCTACTTAAGAGAAGCAATTACAGATCAGGGGCATTATACTAGGTTGTTTGAAGAGCTCCTTGATGCTCTCAAGACACTAGACTTGAAGAATCTTGACAAAAGAGTAACTTAGTAATGGGTTGATTGTAGTTTGCATTTTGATTAATTGTAGTTTGTACGGAGAACTCTTCGAACTCAATATTGGGATTGAGATCTTATATCAATTTTTTTTTTTTGAAAAAGAATAGCAATCATCTAGTTTAAAATGTATCTTTAAGGTTGTTAGGGATGAAAGTGCAAACAAGAAAAAGATATGAAGATTGAGCAAACACATAACACGAGAATTTATTGTGGTTTAACACCCAATCCGGAATGCCTACCTCCACCCCAGAGAATCAGAGAATTTCTTTATTCACAAGAAAATTCCTCACCTCTTTCTACCTCACAAAGTGTTTCCCTTTGCTCTCATGTACTTAGGGTTTTTCCCATTGAGACAATATATAGGCTCCCTATAAACCCTAACCCTACAGAATTATAAATTGACCATTATACATGTAATGGACCCAAAACTCATACACAAATACAACTCCAATAATAGTTAGCCCTCACAGAATACAAGACACAACCCGTTGATGTCGATTATGCAAACTCTTTTATTGTCTCTACCAAACTAATACACCCAAACTGACAAAGCCCACACCCTGTCTGGGTGTCCCACGTAGCTCACCGCTACACGATGTGATGTGACTCCACCTCTCTCATTATTGTAGCATCGTTAGAGAGATCACACGCACTCATAGAATTCAAAGTGAAAGAAACTCACTTCTTCCTCAATCTGCACTTGTTCACAACTTAAACTTCCTACAGTCTTTATCTCCCATATGTATTCTTTGCCTGAGTTCCAACAGAAGTATCATATGTTTCAACATTCCCTGTAAATCTGTATAAATTCCCAACCATTTGTCCCTACATTACAAACATGGCCCCTGTGGAGACCTTGAGAATTTCACCTTTAGAGGAGCACATGTATCCTCTCGAATCTAGTGTTCCTCATGAAATCAGATTCTTCCTTAGATCCAACACATGTCTAACCCCAGTTACAGTTCGTACGATCCCATAAAATATGTGAATCCTTACAGTCCCAATCCCGATAACCTTACTTTCAGCATCATTTGTCATTCTAACCGTACTCTTGTCACATACATGATATGTAGCAAACTGCCCCCTAACTGAACACATATGAAATGAACAATGGTAAATGGATATGTATGGATACCTAAAACGGTGCATATATAAGTCCCTACAACGAGTTGGTATTTTATTTTTCTTTATTCTCATTTTTATTTATATGAACATGCATATATTAATACTTGAAAATTTTATTTACAAGATGGTTCCGAAATGTGAGACTTATGGTGCTACATATGGCACTCGGATGGATAGAAAAGATAGGAGAGGCCATTTCTAACCAGGAGACAGGGGAATGCTCTCACGGTACGGGGACCCAGGAGATAGGTTAAAGCTCACAGAGCCTCATGATCAATACGGCAACTACTAGAACTACTTCCTCAAATTATTTGAAAGACTACTTATGAGGACTAATTAGAGGTCATGGGCATAATACTAGGTTGTTTGAAGAGCTCCTTGATGTTGTCGAAACACTAGACTTGAAGAATTCTGATGAAAGAGTAAATTAGCAATGGGTTGATTGTAGTTTGTATTTTGATTAATTGTAGTTTGTACGAAGAGCATTTTGCTCAATGTTGGGATTGAGATCTTGTAACAATTTTTTTTTTTTTTTTTTTTTTTTTGAAAAAGAATAGCAATCATCTGGTTCAAAATGTATCTTTAAGGTTGTTAGGAATGTAATACCCTAGATTTTTATGAATTAGTTGTCTAATTATTTTTTGTGTTGTTGTTTGGTGTCACTAAGTGACATTCCGACAACTAAGCGAGGACTAGACCTTGGTATGCCATCTGGATAAGGTGTGTAATATTATCTTTTTTATTTTTATATGTTAAACTAATTTATCCAGTTTAGATTTTTATATACAGATTTTTTAATGATATTATACTAATTTTAGACTGTTTTATGTACTGATATTAATACTAATTTTTAATATTGATTTTTAATACTAATTTTAATATTGATTTTAATACTGATTTTTATTATTAATTTTTAATACTAATTTTGATATTGATTTTAGACTGTTTTACATACTGATTTTAATACTGATTTTATACTGTTTTACATAATGATTTAATATTAATTTTTAATACTAATTTTAATACTAATTTTTATATTGATTTTAATACTGATTTTTAATACTGATTTTAATACTGATTTAATACTGATTTTAATACTGGTTTTTAATATTGATTTTTAATACTAATTTTAATACTGGTTTTTAATATTGATTTTTAATACTGATTTTAATACTGATTTTTATTATTGATTTTTAACACTGATTTTAATGCTAATTTTTAATACTTATTTTAATATTGATTTTTAATGCTAATTTTAATATTGATTTTTAACACTAATTTTTTTATACTGATTTTAATACTGATTTATACACTGAGTTACATTCTAATATATATACAGGTATTTACACTGGTTTGTACACTGTTTAGGGACGTATCCCAAAGGATCTAGAGGTGGAGTTTAATAGTGATTTAGGAACGGTTTAGATAGCCGGTATACAATTATTAATAGTAAGCTTCATAATACTTGTAAGTTGCATTGCTGATTATTAAAAGAACGATCAGTGTGTTTGCAAAGGAAAGATGTAAGTGGAATGTTACAGGTGTACACCATTAGGGTGACACTGAATTACTGGTTTATGCCTTATGCTTTGGTGCTGCTTAATTATTTGATATGTGATTGATTACTGTTTTTTTTTTTTTTTTTTTTTATTTTATTTTATTGTTACTCATATGATTTATTCTTTACATGAATGTAATGAGAAAAAATATGGTTTCATTCTATTTCAGTGTTTCATTTGTAAGAATTGTATATTTTAATCATGGTTTGTCATATAATAAAGAGAAGCATTGAGCATGTAGAGAGAAAGAAGTAATTAGTTATACATTGTGTCTAATAGAGAGTAAATGAGCACAAAGGGATGGATAGTTATTGCCATCTGAGTCCTATCCGTTACGCCGTGGATGAATGAGAGTGGGGTGATGAATGAATGACCGATAATATATTTTAGCTATGGTAAACTTTTTACTAGAACAAAGTGCAACTAATTATTCATGGCAGTTGGCCAGAAGTGAAAACAAATGTGGGGGTGTTAAAATGATGGAAATCGAGTTTTCTTGTATTCATGAATGAAATTATTTCGGTGTTCATTTTTTTATTGTATTCTTGTAATATTTTGTCTTTTTAGACTAGTGAGCTCACCCCCCTTACAATGACATTACAGATGATGAGGTGGCTGAAGGGGAATAAGAGGAAGCGTAAAGGATACGTGGATTCACCCTTAGATTTTAGTTATAAGTTTTAAATTTCTAGATTGGTTGTATAGGGATTTGAAGTTCAACTTCAAGGATATTTATCTTTTTATTTGATACACATTAGATTGCCACCAGTAGCGTTAAAAGTTTTATTATGCTGAATTGGTCTAAGATGTATTATTTTTATGATATAAAGTTTGGGTTTTAATTTTATTTAGTCTGTCATTAGACCAGTGCCCGCGAGAGTTGTACTCATACCTCATACAGGTTTGGGTCATGATAGAATGGTATTAGAGTGGTTTATCCTAGGTTAGAGTCTGGATAGGGACATTGACATAATACACATGACTACTCATAATGTACTAACAATTTAAATGAAGGAAAAATATAAATGTTAACATAACATATTAAACTAAGAATAATATATTTTAGATTGACCACTAGGAATCACTTTCCTTCCCTATATAGACTTTGAAACTCAAGTAAAATTTCTTCAAGAGATGGCCCACTACGACAGGAGAGGAGCAAATGAGGTTGGACAATAGGTGTTGTCACACCCCAATTCTAGACTAACCAATGGTGTGATGAACCGTAATGAAAACCAATGGTTCAAACCAGGATCTCGTATAGGCTATGCCAACCATATTAAACCCAAACACATTCCACAGTAATAATCAGAAATATTTGAGTAAATAGCGAAAGTCTTATTAATAATGAACTGAGGTTTACATAATAAATAATTAAATAATCCAGTTATCTCCAATTAACCAAAGATAATTAATACATATTACAAGTATCAAAATACGAAAATTAAACACTAAGCATAACCACGGTGGAAATACTCGCTTGACGAGTCTTGCTCGTCCTCCACAGCTTGCACATCCATAGCCGCTACATGTCCATATGTTGGCGTATCCATGTAGTCTTCAACAGTAACACTTGCAATATCAAAAACTAAAAAGAATTGCACGCTCGAGGGTCAGCTCTCCAACTTAAGCTCAGTGAGAAAACAAAATAATGCAACAAACATATGCATGCATTCAATTCATATCTTTGGTCTGGTTTTTAAGTTTGCAATGTGCTATAGAAATGTTTGGAGGCCCCCGCACCTCTATACACAAGTGTATAAATCTATCCAATGTACCAAATCCCATTGTCGTCCCACATGCACCCACCATAGAATAGAGAGAGAGCTGAAGTGTCCAGATCACACACCGCCAACAGTTCCCCTCATGCCCTACCCATATCAACACGTAAGCCCCTCCTAGCGAGGGCTTGCAAACTGGGTTCGTAACTAACCAATCCTAATGTCATCTAGTGTATCCAAGGCCTTACCTCAGCATCCCTCAATACGTCCATAGAGATAGAGCTAAGGCCCCCTGACAGAGTCGAAGACTACACGGTCCGAAACCACCTCCCCTGGTGCCCTACAACGTAATAGTTTTACTAAGCTAATGGAAATACAACAATGTCAGTGGGTAAGACTTGAGTAGAGATAGAGCTAGAGTCTAGTGACTAGGATGAACCACAATGTCACGTCCTCCCCTTGATGCTCCACTCACATCCAACACACTAACCACACATACACAATCACATGCCTATTCCTAGCCTAATCATCATCATGTTATAAATAGATAAAAGTAAATATGCATGGGCAGTAATAACAGTAATATTGGATGACATGTGAAATGCACATTACAAGCATACAAGCATAGACTCAATCATTGCATTGGACACAATAAAATATAACAGTTTGTTATTAGCCAATTAGTTTAGGTCTTGTTTCCTCACTTGTTAGAAATGTTCAATCTTCTCCAAGCTTCTTAACTCACTCTTGAACCTCTTGGAAACCTAAGAAATTTGTAAGTTCTAAGTTAGGGTTCAAGCTCATCAAATTTATAGTAGTCAATGGTCCATACTAACATCAAACAGACCTCTAGAAGCTGAGTGGTCATAGGTATGACTGCACTTGTGGTCTCAATTTCTGCGACCACAGGGTGTGGGGTCGATACGTGTGGTCGCATGTCATGGGACCACACACATGCGACCACACCCTCGCTGGAAACTTCCCGAGGGCATGTGGTCGACACATGTGCCTCGTGTGGTTAATCAAACTACGACCTCACGAGTGTTGGTCAATTTTTCCACTCTCAATGCAATACCTTCATGTTTTGATTCCTTAGCTTATCATTATGATCCTTCTTATGATTGTTCTATGGCTTAAAATTCATACTTTTACATAATCCTTCACCCTAATAGATTCCTTCCATGGATCTCTTAGACATTTGTCCAAGATCTTAGGATTGAGATCTTACTTTGAATCAACATCTCCTCCATAATCTATTCTAGGCATTCAATTAATGTAGGGAATGATTCCATACCTCAAACTTGCTGGAGAATCAGAGCTTTCTCTGCAATTCCTTCTCCTAGTCTTCCTCTTCAATTCTACTTCTCTTCTTACTCCTCTCTTTCTCTATCTTTCAGTTTGGGTTTTAAAAGAGTGAAAGAGACTAAGGGACATCCTTTATATAGAGGAAAACATCCATATAAAGTCCCACTTTGATTAAGAAAGAACCCGCCCTCAGATTAGGAAGGTTTCTTAATTTCGAAGTCAATTATACCATCGTGTGGTGGCATGTGGGGTTGCAGTATCCGTCGACCACACATCTCAAAACTGCGACCACACATCCCAGACTCGAGTGGTCTCAATATTCTGAGGTGTGGTCGACCACACCTGTTTAGGTATGTGACCACATGTATCAATTAGATGATTTATGGTTTGAATTACATACCTAGCCTTGTGGTTTCTTTACGCACTTGGTCCACTTGGTCCGACCATGATAGGAAGACCTAATACAAAATGGTAAGACCGGGTTAGTAAAGTATGGGTCTTACAAGTGTCACATGTACAGTAGTATGGTGTTGTTGGAAGAGAAGTACAAGACCCAGGGTAATTGAGAGTTTCAGAAAGTTTCGCCCTCTACCTTTTAAGGGCACTATTGATCCTCTAGTTGTTGAGTCATTGAAAGAGATGGAGAAAATTTTTAAGGTTATGAGACTCACAGATGAATCAAAGGTAATGTGTGCCTCCTTTATGTTACAAGATGATGTAGGCCACTGGTGGGAGACTACTCAGTAGATGCTAGACAGTGAGGCCCAGCCAACAACTTGGCAAAGATTCCGAGAAGTGTTTCATACGAAGTATTTTACATCACCTGTTCAGCGAGAAAAATAGTTGGAATTTCTAAGGCTGCATCAACGGTCCAGTTCTATAGGCGACTATGAGAGGAAATTTGGAAAATTGGCTCGATATGCCCCACAATAAGTGGATACTGAAGATAAAAAAGGCCAGACAATTTGAGCAAGGCTTGAACTTTGAAATCAGGTCAGTGGTGACCACACTCCAACTAGATACTTATGCTGAAGTTCTAAAAAGAGCCTTAATCATGGAAAGCAACCTCAAGGGAGCAAACCATAGCGAGACCATTGAAACGAAGCAGAGATTTAGACCTAATGATGTTCATGGTGAGGCTTCAAAGAAGGGTTGGGATGCTGTTCCTGACAAAAAGGTACAAGGAATCTGCCCTACTTGTGGGAAGATGCATGCTAGGGGAATGTCATTTAGGAGCTGTAACATGATTCAATTGTGGGAAAGCTGGACCTTACTCTAGCAACTGCCTAGACCCAAAGAAAGGCAATGTAATCTGCTACAAGTGTCATAAGGAGGGACACATGATCAAGGACTATCCGAAATGGTCGAAACAAAGAACCAGAGCCAACTAGGAAGAATGAAGCCAAAGCTCATGGAAGGATTTATCACCTTATGGATTTAGTTGATGGTGCATCGCCTATAGTAGTATCAGGTACTCTTATCATATGCAATTGGCTTGCTCTTGTCTTGTTTGATTCTGGGTCAACGCATTCATTTGTTTCACATTCCTTTTCGACCAAAATGAATATAGATGAAAATTTGTTAAGTGACGAATTGTGTTTAGTTACACCTTCGGGAGAGGTAATGGAGTCCTTTTATGCAATTTAGTTCTTGTGTGGTAAAAATTGATGACCATAAGCTTGTAGCAAATATGTTCTTATTGGACATGAAGGACTTTGATGTAATTCTCGGCATGGATTGGCTATTTGCATACCATGCTAGTATTAATTTCTTGAAAAAGGAGTAGGTGTTCAACCCCCAAACTGGAACCAAGTTTCAATTCGTTGGTACCGAAGTCAAGAAATTTCAACCAATATTATCAATAATGAAAGTAAATCACATACTAGAGAAAGAGCGTTGGGGTTTCTTGGCCAATGTTTCAAATTTTGAGGTTACAGAACCAGGGGTGGACAATATTCCTATTGTGTGGGAGTTTGTTGATGCCTTTCCATAAGAGTTATCAGGATTACCACCTGATCGTGAGGTCCAGTTTGCAATAGACCTTATTTCTCGCATAATGCCAGTCTCAAAAGCACCCTATTGTATGGCCCCAATTGAGTTGAAGGAGCTTTAGGAACAGTATAAGAATTGTTGAACAAATGGTACATTTGCCCCCGTGCTTTACCTTGGGGTGCCCCCATATTGTTTGTGAAAAAGAAGGATGGCACAATGAGGTTGTGCATCAGTTACTGAGAGCTGAACGGGGTCACTATCAAGAAAAGTACCTGTTACCTCGCATTGATAATCTGTTTGATCAGTTGCAAGGAGTAATAGTCTTCTCAAAGATTAACCTTTGTATCAATTAAGAGTTTAGGATGAGGACATTCCCAAGACAGCATTTTGAATACGTATGGCCATTATGAATTCTTGGTGATGCCTTTTGGCCTACTAATGCACTTGTTGTTTTTATGGACTTGATGCACCAAGTATTCCATAAGTACTTGGACTAATTCCTGGTATTCTTTATTGAGGACATCCTAATCTATTCCAAGAGTATGGAGGAGCATAAAGAACACCTTAAGGTGATATTGTAGGTTCTAAGGTAGAATAAGTTATATGCTAAACTCTATAAGTGTGAGTTCTGGCTTGATCAAGTTACCTTTTTTGGGTCATGTTGTATCCAAGGACGGCATCGCTGTAGATCCTAGCAATATAGACTTTGTTCTCAATTGGGCTAAGCCTACCAATGCGACAAAAGTGAGGAGTTTGTTAGGTTTGGCCGGCTACTATCGACAGTTCGTAGAGGATTTCTCTCAGATTGTTGCACCCTTGACTAGTTTAACAAGGAAGAATGCACGGTTTGAATGGATTGAGGAGTGTGAGAAAAGTTTTCAAGAACTAAAGCAGAGGTTGGTTACAGCCCTAATGTTGACAATCCCATCAGGCTCAGGAGGACTTGCCATATATAGTGAGGCCTTGGGGAAAGGACTTGGTTGTGTATTGATGCAACATGGGAAGGTAGTAGCATATGCTTCACATCAATTAAAGCCTCATGAGTAGAATTATCCGATTCATGGTTTAGAGTTCGCAGCTGTAATGTTTGCCTTAATATAGAGGCATTATCTGTACGGAGAAAAGCGTGAGATATACATTGACTACAAGAGCCTAAAGTACTTCTTCGCACAGAGTAAGTTAAACATGAGGCAATATAAGACCCACACTCCGTGAACCTGGTCTAATCATCACAGGTCTTCCGATCATAACTAGGCTAAGGAGATGGTCAGATGATGACAGACGGTTCAAACCAACATGAACCAGACCAACGAAGCCCAATGGAGGTAAACCAACTCAACCCTGGCCTTGAACATTAAGGGCTTGAATTAAGGGTCCAACACAACACCAAGAGGGTGCGGTCAGTCATGTGCCGTACCACCTAATACCGCACCGCCTGACCGAACCCAGGTTGGAAACCAACCCAGTTTGAACCAACTGTTTGGTTTGTTCACGAGTTGGACTTCTTGAGAGAATGACTAGATTCATTCTCTTTGAAAATAAGGAAATAAAGGAGGGAAATCCTCCAAGTTACTGTTTTGAGATCATAGAGATCTCCTACCCATCTCCAACGTGGGTAGTGTAAGCACCCCATTTTTACTACCCTCAGCATAAGTGAATCCATATGGCAGATTTTTGACTTTTAACCCAAAGGTTTGTGATTCTTTAATGAACCCCACAGCAGGGTCATAGGCTATTACCTACTTGGATGTATAGGTCATGAAATTATCTTCAAAATGAGACTGGAATCATCAAATTCTGACAACAAACAAGGAAGATATCACAGTTTGAAAATACAAGGGCATTTACGTAATTATTGTATGATGCATGCATTATCATTTAAACTTCAAATCATCATATCTTGATCATCTGATATCGGAATCAGATGATTAAAAGGCCAATAGTCCTCATTTTCAGTCCTTTTCAAAGTGGACGTGAAAAATCCCAGGTAGAAGTCACCAGGTAGAAGTCACCAGTGGGCCCCATGCAAGCTTTCATGCAGAATTATCGATAAAACTTCAATGCTTCATATCTTTGCCGTTCTACGTCAGATTCAGATGATTTAAAGCCCATTATTCTTCATTTGTGGTGTTCTACAAAATGGACGTGAAAAATTTGGTATAGAAGTCTCCGAAGGGTCCCATGCAAAATTACACACGGAAATGATCATTTAATCTTTGAAAATTCATATTTTTGTCACCCCACATCCAAATCAGGTGATTTCAGTTTCAATATGTTTCATTTTTAATACTCTACAAAGTGGACGTAAAGGATTTCCGGTAAAAGTCTCCGAAGGATCCCATACAGAATGGTTAGCCAAATTATCGATAATTGGCCTACTTAAACTTCAAAAATTCATAAGTTTGTCATTTCATTTCCAAATAAGGTGATTCAAGTTTCAATATTTCTCATTTTTAGTGTTTTACAAAGTGAATGTAGAAATTTGGAATAGAGGCTATCGAAAAATCCCATGTGGAATGGTGGCAGAAATGGACTATGAAATGATAGAAAAAAGTCAACTTTGGTCCAAACCAGTTCAACCCAACTTAGTCTAACTCAGTCCGGCCCAGCTTAGACCAATTTAGACCAAGTCACATCGGTCCATATGCATGTATTTCTTTTATATATATATATATAGAAAAAAGGAAAGCCGAAAGAGATAGAGGCCGTGAGGAGAGAAGGTTTCTAGAAGAAGCCGTGGGAAAGAGAGAGGGAGAAGGAAAAAAGGAAAGAAGAGGGGAAGGAAAGAAGAAGAAAAAAGGAAAGAAGAAGAAGAAAGGAAGCCGTGAGAAGTAGGGAGGATTTTCTAGAAAAAAAAAGTGAAAAGAGAGAGGGAGAAGGGAAAAGGGAAAGAAGAGAGAGAAGAGAAGGAAAAAAGGAAAGAAGAGGGGAAGAAAAGAAGAAGAAAAAAGGAAAGAAGAAGAAGAAAGGAAGCCGTGAGAAGTAGGGAGGATTTTCTAGAAAAAAAACGTGAAAAGAGAGAGGGAGAAGGGAAAAAGGAAAGAAGAGAGAGAAGAGAAGGAAAAAAGGAAAGAAGAGAGGAAGGAAAGAAGAAGAAAAAGGAAAGAAGAATAAGAAAGGAAGCCGTGAGAAGTAGGGAGATTTTCTAGAAAAAAAAAACATGAAAAGAGAGAGGGAGAAGGGAAAAAGGAAAGAAGAGAGAGAAGAGAAGGAAAAAAGGAAAGAAGAAGAAAAAGGAAGAAGAAGAAGAAAAGGAAGGAAGAGAGAAGAAGGAAGGAGAAAAGGGAGAGGCCGTGAGCAAGAGAGAGGGAGAGAGGGTTTTCTAGCCAAGTGAAGAAAAAGAAAAAAAAAGAGAGGGAGAGAAAAAAAAAATGTGAAGGAGGGAGGAGAAAGAGAGAGAGGGGATTTTTTCTCTAGAAGAGAGAAAAACATGAAAGGGAGAGAAGCCAAGAGAAAGAGGAAGAAGAAAAAGAGAAAAGAAAGAAAAGAGAAAAAGGAAAGAGAGAAAGAGAAGAGATAAAGGAACAGAGAAGAGGAGAATAAGGATTCACCTTCAAAAAGCTTGATACGATCTCTAAAAATCCTACATCGAAGGTTTCGCTCCATTCTAGCACAAGGTTGGTACCCTAAAACGAATTTAAGGGTCTTTAGAATGTTTGAATGTTGATTTTGCTTGAAAAGACTTGTTTTCATTAAATCTCAATCAGGAATGCCCTATTACATGCATGTTGATATTATGATGCTCATGTCTAACATTTTTTATGTATGATAATTTGTTTAAACTATCCAATGATGAAGATTTGAGTGCTATATGATAATGTTTGATGTTTTTGAAAAATTTTACAAAGTAGATTTCTAATCTGAAATTTTTATATTTAGGATCTAAATTTGGGACGTGAATCTCATGTGATTTTTTTTTAGATTTTGAAGCCCAAATTTTTATGTGATTCTCTCTGATATGTTAGAAGACTCTCCTAGAAATTTAGTTTCATTTGGAATTGGGAAAGTCTATCAAAAAAAATTTTCTTTGGCATTGCTGCCCTACTCGGGTATAATGCAACCCCCTATCAGAAAGTCTCTAGAAAAAGATTTTATGGCCACAATCAGAAAAAAAAACTTCATATGAATTTTTTATATATGGAAGTCATCTAAAAAATGGTACTAGTTCCGAATTTTTTTTATTTTCTATTGAATTGATATTGATTTTTAAGTACATAGTGCTCTGATTTTGAATCTGTTAGGATATACTGATTTGCAAGATTGAAAATGATATTTTTTCACAAAGAGAATGTTCTGTTTTCACTTATTTTTCTTAATGAAATTTTAAATCTAACAGTTATCTACATGGACATATGTCTGGATTTAATTTTCATTAAGTATAAGATTTTATACGGAATTTATGATGCAACTGCTCAAAAATCTAAAACAGACTTGACCAGTGCACATATCTGGTCTTGGGGCATTCATTTGACATGGTTTTGCTCTCTGTTGGGATTCGACCCCTATCAGATGAAATGTAGCATGTCAAGTCATCTTTCTGTAAAAAAAATAGAGCTTAATTTGAGTTACAGAAGACCTACTTATGGTCATTTTTGTGTAATATGATAGAATTTAAAAGTAGTTCCTAGTTTACGCAATACTTGAAACTTTGTGTCACAATTTTGATTTTTTTTTGTCATTATTCATTCCAAATGTCTTCATAAAAGTTATAGTATTTTCAAATAACTTATTGAACATATGTTTTTTTGATAATTTTGGATTTTTCAGAAAGGTTTCATTGATGTCTCATTCACTGTAACATGCAATTGATTGCTTGAGTGATTTGGTGAATTCTACCATATTTGATTGCATACTTGCTACATTTAGAGTATCCACATGCCATATTTGGATAAATGGCTATATTTAGAGCATTCACTTGTCATGTTTGGATTATTCATATGATCATTACTATATTTGGATACGTACTGTCACCTGCTATATTGACTCTCAAATGTTGTATTGGATTGCTTACATGCTATATTCGAAATGCTCACATGTCATATTGGATGCACACTTTGACTGTCATATTTGGAATGATATCATTGCTGTATTTGGAATGCTACCACTGCTATAGTTGGAATTTTTTCAGTTGTCATATTTGTCTTGAAAAGAGATAAATTAGAAAAATAGCAATTAAGGTAGAAAACCCTAAAAAATGGAAAGAGCACAATAATTAGGATAGGAAACCCTAAGATAGAAAAAAACAATAATTAGGAAAAATAAAACCCTAAAAATGAAAAGAATAATTAGGGCAAGATAAACCCTAGAATAAAGAGAATAATTAGGGTATGAAACCCTAAAAAATAAAAATCACAATGAAAAAGGGATAGAAAACCCTAGAAACCTAAAAATGAAAACAATAAAAATAATAAGAATTTAGGTCTCATCTTTAGATCATATTGACAAAAATGAAAACAACAAAAATGGTAGGAATTTAGGTCTCATCCCTAGATCTTATTGACAAAAATGAAAACAACAAAAATGGTAGGAATTTAGGTCTCATCCCTAGATCCTACAGACAAAAATGGAAACAATAAAAATAATAGGAATTTAGGTCTCATCCCTAGATCCTATTGACAAAAATGGTAGGAATTTAGGTCTCATTCCTAGATCCTATTGATAAAAATGAAAATAACAAAAATGATAGAATTTAGGTCTCATCCCTAGATCCTATTGACAAAAATGGAAAGAATTTGGTACACATCCTAAATCTGAATGATAGGAATTTAGGTTTCATCCCTAGATCCTATTGACAAAAATGGTAGGAATTTGGTATACATTCCAAATCTGACTCTCACAATCATTTTGAACTACGTTGTACCTGATTTCTAGGGCAAACCCTAGAATACGTAGGCAATTTGGGAGTCCCAAATACGGTACAAAGCCACCCATCAACCATCCATTCAGCATAAACTTCAACTTGAACAAAGAATCTAATTGAAGCACATGCATAAATCACTTCCATATTCTTTAATCACAAAACTCTTTTCGAACTATGTTTTTGGACTTGATTTTCAGGATTGGAATATGTAGGCAGTTTGAGATGTCTTACACGTCTCAGATTCAGTTCAAGACTGAACCATCTTTGATCCGGTTCACTGTATAATACTGTACTCATTGCTTGTTTATTTGCTTTAAAACATGATTGGCTGAATCCTAGGTTAGAATAACTTAGAAACTTGGTTTAGGACATCCCCATTGAACTCTAGGCATCCAGTTGAACAAACATAGTCAAAATTAGAGTTTAAGGAAAGTTTAGGAGGTCGATATTGATCGGGCGGTTTGGGTGCCTAACACCTTCCCATAATCGTACCCTGAATACTTACCCGATCTCTTGCAGACCAAAGAACTGATACATTAGGTTATGAGTCAATAGAAGTCTTACCTAGGATGAGGCTACATTTTTAGAGGTCTTAGACCTTAATCTAGGTGGCGACTCCAACAAAACAATTGATCTTCATCGATACGGATATTTTTTATCCAAAGGAGGATCATCATTTCCCATTGTCCTCACAGGTAGGTCTTTCTTTTATTCTCCCATTTCACCTCC
This sequence comes from Protea cynaroides, assembly GCA_028583415.1. Taxonomy (NCBI): domain Eukaryota; kingdom Viridiplantae; phylum Streptophyta; class Magnoliopsida; order Proteales; family Proteaceae; genus Protea; species Protea cynaroides. The sequence goes on from CM053276.1 coordinate 20,180,666, forward strand.
TAGACTAACCAAGAGAAAGAGAGAAGAGAGAAGAGAGAAATGACACCAAGAAACTCTGACGGGTTTTGGAGAAGGGAAAAGGAGAGGAAGAAGAAGGGAGAAAGAAAAGGACTTGTCCACCATTGAGACAAGCCTTGATAGCACCATCAACGTAAAATCCTCTTTGGTATCTTTTCCTTACTTCTCTAAATTCGTTTCTTACGAAAATTCCATGGAAAAACCATTTAATCAGGATTCCATGTCTATCATCTCCCTTTGCTATTACTGAGACACATTCAAGGACCTATTTGACTATTGGATTAGATTCGCCAAATAACCGAGATCGTAACAATATTGGAAATCAATGAGAATGATCAATAACCGGATCTAAGGACCCTAGGCCTTAAAGATTATTTATAATGGATCATTCAAGGACTAAACCCAAGGAAATCCCTTTGTGGTATTGTTGGAAATCAGATCTAAGGTATTAAACCGGATCCAGCAATATCGGTTAACTAGGAATTTGGATCGGTATCCATATCTTGATGTAGAAATGGAATTTTGAGTCCAAACTTTGTATTCTTGATTAGAAAAATTCTAGGAACCCACCATAGGAAGATCGAGATGTTTCGATCACGTTTTGAAGTGAGGTTGATGGCATGTGCCACACAGTTTACCTGCCTTGAGGTGCGGTACGTGGCATCTGCCGTGAGGTTTTGACCTCGGATCATGACCAAACTTCTTGTTCTTGTATCAAAATCACAGTGTTTCGGTATCGTTTTGACATGAGGTCGATGGTATGTGCTGCACGACCTACCTGCCATGATGTGCAGTCGATGCTATGTGCCGCACGGTGAAATGACCTCCATTGTTGACCATTTTGGACAACACATCTATGGGATTTTTAGATTTCCTATCTCAGTTCATTGACTCGATTGGATGTGGGTGAGGTTTGCCGGACCAAGCCTAAAGGCTCTGATACCAAGTTGTTACACCCCAATTCTGACAGAACCAAAAGTGTGATTGAACCATTACTAAATCAACAGTTCACACCAGGATCTCAAAAGACCGTATCAACATTCAAACCATGCATACAAACCATAGATCATAATATATAAATACAGCGGAAGACTTTATTAAATGAATTGAGTCATAAATGATAAATAATAATTTAATCCGATTATTCTCAGTGTAAACAAAACATAATTAGATAATTTTATACAAGTCCTAAAATCCAAACATATAATGAAATCTTAAAGATATACGCCAATAAGGCACTCACATGATGGGTCATGCTCGTTTCCCACTGCTTGCACATCCAATGCAGCAACACCTCCAAAATCTGGGGCAGCGATGTAGTCCTCCTTTATTTCTTTATTTTCAAAGAAAATGAATCTAGACATTCTCTCAAAGAATCCAACTCATGAGCAAACCAAACCGTTGGTTCAAACTGGGTTGGTTTCCAACCCAGGTTTGGTCAGGCTATGCGACTGTAAGACCTGTATCGAACTAATCGGTCTTACCACCTTGTATCAGGTCTACCTATCATGGCCGAGCCAAGTAGACCAAGTGCGTGAAGAAACCACAAGACCAAGTATGAAATCAACCCAAAAATAGTCAAGTATGAGCGTGTGGTCGCATACCTAAACAGGTGTGACCGACCACACCTCAAAAGAGTCCAACCACATGAATTTAGGTCGTGTGGTCGAACATTTTAGAAGGTGCGGTCGACAAATTCTACAACCCCACCTCCGACCACATGGAACCCAGTCAGAACCAAAAATTAGGAAACCTTCCTAATTCGAAGGGGGGTCTTTCCTAAACTCATTAGGGCATATTATGGAGGGTTTTTCTCTATAAATAAGACATCCCTTAGCCTCTTTCACTTCTTTAGAACTCTAATTGAAAGTGAGAGAAAGAAAAGAAAAGGAAGATAAGGAAAATTGAAGAGGAAGAAAATTCAGAGAAAACTCTGAATCTTCAACAAGCCTAAGGTATGAACATATTCCCCATGATAAATTGAGAGCCTAGAATAGTTTATGAAGAAGATAGGATTTAGGAGAAACCCAAACCATCCATCCATCGATAAATTCTAAGAGAATCCATGGAGAAAATTATGTGGACAATGGATGGTGTATAAAATAATAGTTTTGAGTCATAGAACAATTGTAGGAAGGACCATGATGATAATCCAAAGGAATCCAAACATGGAGGATTGGAATTGAGAGTAAAAGGTCGACCAACACACGTGTGGTCGCACGTGTGGTCTCATGATGTGCGACCACACGAGACACACATGTCCGACCACATTCCCTCGGGAAGTTTTCAGGAAGGGTGTGGTCGCACGTGTGGTCGGAGTATGTCGGACCACACGCTGCCACCCCACGCCCTGTAGTCGCAAAAACTGAGACCACAGGTGCTGCCACACCTGCGACCCCTCTGTTTCTGTTAGTCTAAACTCATGAAAATTAATTCTAATATAAAATCTACAAATTTGTTAGGTTTTCAAGTGGTTTAAAAGTGAATTTCAAAGCTTGAACGAGGATCTACTATCAATCAAAGGTGAGGGAACAAGACTTAAATTAATTGGCTAATAATAAACTATTTTTTTATTGAGTCCAATACCCTGAATGATTATATGCTTGTATGATTGTAATGTGTATTTCACATGTCATCCAATATTCTTGTTATTACTACTCATGCATATTTGATTCTGTTTATTTATAACATGATGTGATGATGATGATGCTACGAATAGACATGTGAATGTATGTGTGTGGTTAGTGTACTTGATGCGAGTGGGGCATCAGGGGGAGGATGAAATTGTGGTTCATCCTCATCACCAGACTCTACCTCTATCTCTACTCAAGTCTTGTCCACTGACATCGTTGTATCGCCATTACCTTAGCAAAACTATTACGTCGTAGGGCATCAGGGGAGGTGGTCTCGGACCGTGTAGTCTCTGACTCTGTCGGGGGGCCTTAGCTCTATCTTTATGGACGTATTGAGGGATGCTGGGGTGAGGCCCTGGATACACTGTTTGACATTAGGATTGGTTAGTTGCAAGTCCACTTTGCAAGCCCTTGCCAATAGGGGCTTACGTATTGGTATGGGTAGGGCATCAGGGGAAGTGTCATGCAGTGTTTGATCCGGACACTTTAGCCCTATCTCTATTCCATGATGGGTGCATGTGGGACGGCAATGGTGGTTGATCCATTAGGCGGCTTCACACACTCGTGTATAGAGGTGCGGCGGCCACCTATCCTTTCTATTACACATTACAAAATTATGAACCAGACCAAATATATGAATTAAATGCATGTATATGTTTGTTGCATTGTTTTGTTTGCTCACTGAGCCATGATGTGTGCTCACCCTTTCGACGTCGAATATTTTTTAGTTGATGATGCAGGTCCTACCATAGAAGATTACATAAATGCTCCAATGTACGGGCATGTTGCGACGATCGATGCAGAAGCTATGATGGAGTCGCATGATTCGTCATGCGTGTGCAACTCATGTGTCTTTGATTAGATTTATTAGTTGGATTATTCAGAAAATGTAATTGATTAAATTATTTTATTTTATGTCTTAGTTTTTTTGGAGATAATTGGATACTTTACTTATGTTATCACTGTTAGATACTCAGTTCATTAGTATTAAAGACTTCTGCTATTGTTTATTTACTCTGATTATGGTTGTGGATGTGTATGGTTTAAGCAAAAGGACACAACCTATTCGAGATCTTGGTTAAACCGTTGGATCATAGATAGTTCATCACACCATTCTGGTTGGTGCAGAATTGGGGTGTGACAACTTGGTATCAAAGCTCTCGGACCCTGTCTATTAAACCTGTATACTTCCACAAAAGTTCGTGAACTGAGTTAGGATAAAATTTAAAATCTTTGATAAGAACACACTATAAGCACCTGTGTTGTATGAAACAAAAATTAAGAAAGAGAATAATGCACTATTAAGATGAGAAACAAATTTCATATATACATCGAATAAAAACTATATATATATATATATATATCCAAATATCCAAATCAGAGTACGGTCCACAATCCAGACAGTTACTCTGTAGTACAAGGAAAAAGTAAAAAGAAATGCATCATGGAGCCGGAGGTGCTGGAGGAGGAGGTACCTCACGATCTCGGTCATAGTCCTCAACATACACTCTAGTCAGCCAGGCTACCTGAGTCTGGGTCACCTGGAGACTGGCTGTCAGATCGGCCATCCGCTGATCAGATGCACGTTGGGACTCCCTAATCTCAGGCAGCAATCCCATCACGTTATCTGGTGGTGGGTGTGAAAGACCAGCTGAGTGAGAAGGAACCCGAGAAGGGCCAGCTCCAATGGAATGCAATGGTGACGGAGGAGGTATGGCGTTTACATCCATGAACATACGATCATCATCCTCAGCATCACCCCCATGGACTCCTGCTGCTACTGTTGTGCCTCAGCGTCTGCTATCTCGACCCTAGTACGGGGACGCACCATAGCATTCCTCTCCTCGTTACTGACCTGCGCATCCCGCATCCCCATCTTGCAGATGGCCTCCCAATCAAGGTCAGACGAGAAGGTATCCTCATGAATCCTCTCATCCATTAAGTCGACATACAAGCAAGTGATCAAGGTAGTGATCAAACGCCCATAGGGCAGGTTGCCTATCTGACCAGGCATCGCAGCACGGCGCATCGTCCTGATGATAATATATGGGAAGCAGACGGGCCGCCTAGTGCAGATGCAGTACAAGAGATACTGGGTCAACTGGGAAATCTTCTCATAGTGCCCACTCTGCGGAATCAGGTTGTGCTGAATAATCTTGCAGTACACCAGAGGTTCCGGCCGTAGGTTGATTGCCTTCATCTCCCAGCAATCATCTCTAAGAAGCTGGTGATCAATCTCTGCATGTATCATCAAAGATAGGAACTGGGGTTCCTTAGGTGCACAATATACCAAGGGGCCGTTGTTTGAAATACCCAGGAGATCAGCCAACTCCTGGTAGTTAAAGGACATCTCCACCCCTTTAACATAACTGGTGATCCTGAGCTCTCTACCCATGTCTATATCATTTGGATCACCCACTACCTGAAGGTTGCAATAAAACTGTTTCACCAGAGCAGGATAGGTGCAAGCCTCATATAATATCACGGGGAGCCAACCCATGTCACCAAAGGCACCCTCTACATTAAACAAGGCTAAATTAGCCAAGTTTACACAACGACCCCCTTCATTTTTTTACGCTCATAACGAGCATACTGAGCCTCTGCTTCATTAGACCGAAAGCGGATAGGATCATGAGCTCTGGAAACTTTGGTGCGAGCCATGTTATCTGCAAAGACACAGATAAATAACCAAGATATTAGATATAGTGAAAAACTCAAAAAATTTGGCATTATAACGGCGTGATTTGGTCAAAAGCCTCACTTCTCACCCAACCAGTTGGGCAGGAGGACTTACATATGTCCCAAACCATCCTGCAATGCTCATACAGTTGGAAATTTAAACTAGGAAGATCGAATCGGAAGAGATTTCCACAATTTGGAAAAATCTTGAAAATTGGGTCAAAAATAGAAAATTTCAAGTTTCTCAAAGACTAACCGATGCAACTCAAATTTTCTAGAAGGCTTTCGTCCATTGGGTGGCCAATAGCAAAAGCCCCCAATAAAAATCAAATTTTTACGGTTAGAAAAATTAAAATTTGAAGAAAACGCTATAAATGGAGAAAAACCTAGTTTTGAAAGCTTAAAAATGAGGACTAGTAGAGAACATACCTGAAGGAACGAAGCGGAGGTTGTGAATGGAAGAAAGAATCACCAAGCACGAGTGGTTGACACTGTAGCAACTCAGTGGAAGCGAGTTGAGTTGAGAGAAAAAGAGAAAGTGGGAAATGATTCCAAAAATCAAGTTTAAAAACCTGATTTGGAGTCATGTGGTCGCAAAATTCGACCAAATCTGCGACCACACGACCGACCCCACGATCAACCACAGACTATCGGTGAGTTGCCAGACCTCATGTGGTCGGACCCTGTGGTCGGACATCTTGCGACCACACGATCGACCACAAGCTCTTGATGAGTTGACAGACCTCGTGTGGTTTGACCCTGTAGTCGGACATATTCCAACCCCACGATCGACCACAGGCTCCCAGTGAGCTGACAGGGTTTTGTGAGGTCGCATACCCTGTGGTCGGACATAGTGCGACCCCACCATCGACCACACGATGGAAAATACAGTATTTTCAATGAATGACTTGGAAAATTAGAATTTTACATTGATTTATTGGATTTTGACATGGGAATGACGTATATTATGATTTCCTCACATGTTCTATGATTTTTCAGACACTACCACCATCGGAACAAGAAATGGCTGGGCGAAGAGTAACCAGGCAAGGACGTAACCCAATTCCACCACCACCACCTATGAAGGAAGATAGCCATGAAAATCCTGAAGGACGAGAGAATCAGAATATGGCACCACCAGGAGCTAATGGTCAGGCAAATCCTACAAACTTGTCAGCCCCACCTACAGATTTGGCTATAGCAGCTATGAACTTGGCACAACAGCTGCAGCAAATACAGCAAGTACAAGCCAATATGCAAGCTGCTATGGGAATGGTTTTTCCAGCAGTACATACTACACCTATGCCAGCCAGACAAGCTAGCACAGTACCAGGGGGCAGCAATACGGTACCCCAAGCACCTCAAACGCCAGTTGTACAAGCTCCAGTACAGAACCCTGAGGTAGCCCAAGGCAGTTACCAGTATCAACCACCTATGTATGGGGCCTATGCTCAGTATTAGTTGGACCATTCTCGACTGATCGAGCACTTTCTGAAAATGAAGCCTAAGGAATACAATGGCAAGCCAGCAGATCCATTGTGGCTAGCTCACTGGATCGATGAAATGGAAAGAAATTTTATGATGATGACTATTAATGAGGAAGAAAAAGTATTGTGTGCCATATTTATGCTGAAGGGCGATGCACACCACTGGTGGAAGTCTACTCGGAGTTATCTATTAACGAAGCACGCCCAATTGACCTGGGCAATCTATAAAGAGGCATTCTTCGAGAAATATTTTCCCAGAAGTTTTAGAGAAGCTATGGAAAGAGAGTTCCTGAGTTTGTATCAGGGACAGATGACTGTGGATGCATATCAACAGCGTTATGAAGAGCTGTTTTTCTTTGCACCCTCTAGCATGCAGGAGGAAAATACTAAAACTCGAAGGTTCTTCATGGGACTTAGGGGAAGCATTTGGGAGCATGTTTTGGGGCTAGAAAAGAAATTTTATAATGAAGCCGTACAGATCGCTCGAGTGCTAGAATCGAGCCAGAGGGAGAGCTACTTTGCTCAGAACAGAGGTATCAAAAGGCCGAATGGAAATTCATATAACGGAGGGAATACAAAGACATTTAAACCCTTCCATACTCAAGGCTTTAATGCTGCAGCCAAGGCTACTCCAACAGTCCAACCTCAACAGAAGCAAAATAATGAAGGAGTAAAATGCTATAATTGTAATCAAATGGGACATTATTCACGGGAGTGTCCTAAGCCCAGGAAGCAGCTACAGCAAGGAAAGGTTTATGCAGTTATATCCGAGGATGCAGCCGCATCGCCTGATGTGGTCACAGGTATGACCTGAACCTTTTATTTTGTATTACCTTGTGTGAGCATGTAGACTTAATTAAAATAAATCACAGGTATCGTACCTATTAATGACATACCCGCTAGAGTACTCTTTGATTCTGGAGCTACTCATTCTTTTATATCTGTGTCATTTGGAAAGAAGCTAAATATACCCCTCAGGCCTTTAGACTACAAATTGCTTGTACGATCACCTATGAGATTAGAAGTGGAATTAAAAAAAGGTTATGGACCATGTCCAGTTCTTATCGCGAGAAGATTTTGGATGCAACCTTGATTCAACTCGAGATGGTAGACTTTGACGTTATCTTGGGAATGGATTGGTTAGCTCGGCATTCTGCAAACCTATTATGTGCAGAAAAGAAACTGACATTTAAAGACAAGGAAGGAGTAGAGTTTAGTTTTGCGGGATCCAAACTACCCCGTAAATGAAAACTCATCCTCTCTGCATTAAAGGCTAGAAAATGCCTCGAGAAAGGAGGAGTTGGGTATCTAGTATCCGTGGTTGATCTCACCAAGGAAGTACCACGAATGGAAGATATTGATGTTGTGCGTGACTTCCCAGATGTATTTCTTGAGGAACTACCAGGACTACCACCCGACCGAGCGATAGAGTTCGTTATAGATCTTATACCCGGAGCCGCACCAGTATCTAAAGCACCCTATCGAATGGCTCCTACTGAACTGAAGGAACTAAAGGTACAATTACAGGAATTACTGGACAAGGGTTATATCAGACCCAGCATATCACCATGGGGAGCGCCAGTATTGTTTGTAAAGAAGAAGGATGGTGGCGTTTGACTGTGTATAGACTACTGGGAATTGAATAAGCTTACAATCAAGAATCGATACCCGTTGCCTCGGATCGATGACTTGTTCGATCAGTTGCAAGGTGCCAAGATGTTCTCCAAGATTGATCTTCGGTCAGAATACCATCAGTTGAAGATTAAGGAAGGTGAAATTCCAAAGACAGCATTCATAACAAGATATGGACATTATGAATTTTTAGTCATGTCTTTTGGATTAACTAACGCACCCGTAACTTTTATGGAACTCATGAATCGGGTATTCCATGATATGTTGGATACGTTAGTCATTGTGTTTATTGATGATATATTGGTCTACTTCAAACACAAGGAAACTCATGTCATGAATCTAAGAGCCGCTCTGCAGCGACTAAGAAAAGAGAAGCTTTACGCCAAATTTATACAGTGTGATTTTTGGCTAAATGAGGTAGCTTTCTTAGGCCATGTTGTATCCATAGAAGGAATTAAAGTGGATCCTAGCAAGATTGAAGCCATTGTGAAATGGGAAGCACCTAAGAGTGTTGCAGAAATCAGAAGTTTCCTAGGTCTAGCTGGGTATTACCGACGATTCGTGGAAGATTACTCTAGAATTGCCGTACCTCTCACTAGTTTAACTAAGAAAGGAGAAAAATTTGTTTGGACCGACAAATGTGAAGAAGGTTTGCAAACATTGAAAGCTAGATTGATATCTGCTCCCATCTTGACTATTCTTATTCCAGGACAATCGTTTACCTTGTACACTGATGCATCTGGGTTGGGTTTAGGATGTGTACTTATGCAAGGAGAACAAGTAGTTGTGTATGCCTCAAGATAACTGAAGACACATGAAAAGAATTATCCCACTCATGACTTGGAATTGGCGGCAGTAGTACATGCGGTCAAGATATGGACATTATTTATACGGAGAGAAATTTTAGATTAAATCAGATCATAAGAGTCTTACTTATCTATTTAATCAGAAGGAGTTGAACATGAGACAAAGAAGATGGCTGGAATTATTGAAGGATTATGATTGTGATATCCAGTATCATCCAGGAAAGGCTAATGTAGTTGCTGATGCGCTAAGCAGAAAAGCGATGATAAAATCTCAAGGAGAGGGTAACACGACTGCAACAATGTGTGTTACAGGAAAAGTATTCAATTATGGTAATGAGCAGTTCGTGATAGATGCACCGGGTGGATCAACCAACCAAGGGTTTATTTATCGGTTTTCAAATATGTTTGCCACATTGAAGATTGTACCTGATATAATTGATGAAGTGAAAGTTGCTATTAAATCAGACCCTTATTTGAGAACGGTACAAGATGACATCGAAAAAGGTAGGACTATTCCTGAGTTCACCTTGGACGATGAGAAGGTACTGTAGTACAAAGGGAGAGTAAGTGTTCCAGAAACGGAAAACTTGGACATTAGACACAGACTAATGAAGGGAGCTCACACCACCGCTTATTCGGTACATCCTGGAAGTATGAAAATGTATCATGATTTGAAGAAATTATATTGGTGGAGAGGAATGAAAGCTGATGTAGCTAAATTTGTGTCTCAATGCCTAAATTGTCAGAGGGTGAAGGCTGAATCGCATTGACTTGCAGGATTGTTGCAGCCACTGCCAGAACCAGCATGGAAATGGGACTGCATCACTATGGACTTCGTCATCGGGTTACCATTGACTCCTTGAGTAGTTGACGCAGTCTGGGTGATTGTAGATCGTCTGACTAAGATACCTCAATTCATAGCTATACGACCTCAGTATACCCTGGAGAGGTTAGCCAAGCTATATGTGGATAATATTGTCAGATTACATGGTGTACCTGAAAGCATTGTGTCCGATAGAGACCCACGCTTTACCTTAAAGTTTTGGAAAAGATTATAGAAGGTTATGGGTACAACGTTGAAGTTTAGTACTGCATTCCATCCTCAGACAGACAGACAGTCGGAGCGTACTATTCAGATCTTAGAAGACATGCTTTGAGCCTGTGTTACTGATTTCAAAGGCTCATGGGACGAAAAACTACCATTGATCGAGTTCGCCTATAACAACAGCTATCAGGCTACTATACAGATGTCACCCTATGAGGCACTGTATGGTAGGAAGTGTCGAACTCCTTTGTTTTGGAACGAAGTTGGTGAACGGAGTATCGTTGGACCAGAATTTATTGAAGAGACTTATCGTGTAGTCGACATTATCAAGGAAAGAGTTAGAACAGCTCAGAATCGTCAAAAATAGTATGCAGATACTCGACGTCGAGACCGTGAATTTGTTGTAGGTGATAAGGTATTCTTGAAAGTATCACCCATGCGAGGCTTAAAACGATTTGGACAGAAAGATAAGCTAAGTCCAAGATATGTCGGGTCATATGAGATTCTAGTTAAACGTAGAAAAGTGGCATATCAGTTAGCACTACCATCATCTATGTCAAGTGTGCATGATATATTTCATATCTCTTTATTGAAGAAGTACGTCAGAGATCCAACACACGTTTTAACAGCAGATCCACCAAAACTGACTGATGATTTGACATTCGAAGTAGCATCAACTGCAATCACTAGCCGAAAGGTTCAACGTCTACGCAATCGTGACATCTATTATGTTAAGGTCACCTAAAGGAGCCGAGATATAGAAGAGATCACATGGGAAGAAGACAATGCTATGCGAAAGCAATATCCTCACCTTTTCGACTCGGAAGGTATGTGCAAATTTCGAGGATGAAATTTCTAATAAAAGGGGGGGGGAGTTGTAAGACCTGTATCGAACTAACTGGTCTTACCACCTTGTACCAGGTCTATCTATCATGGTCGAGCCAAGTGGACCAAGTGCGTGAAGAAACCACGAGACCAGATATGAAGTTTAACTCAAAAACAGTCAAATATGAGGGTAGGGTCGCATGCCTAAACAGGTGTGACCAACCCCACCTCAAAAGAGTCCAACCCATGACTTTTTGGTCGTGGGGTCGCATGATTTAAAAAACGTAGGGTCAACGGATTCTGCGACCCTACATCCGACCCTACGAAAAACAGCCAGAAACCGAAAATTAGGAAACCTTCCTAATTCAAAGGGGGGCTTTTCTAAACTCATTGGGGCATATTATGGAGGATTTTGCTCTAAAAATAAGACGTCTCTTAGCCTCTTTCACTCCTTTAAAACCCTAATTGAAAGTGAGAGAAAGAGAAGAAAAGGAAGAGAAGGAAAATTGAAGAAGAAGACTAAGGAAGAAGAAGTTCAGAGAAACCTCTAAATCTCAGTAAACCCAAGGTATGAACCTAAATCTCTACATGAATTAAGAACCTAGAATAGTTTATGAAGAACAGAGGATTAGGAGAAATCCAAATCATCCATCCATGGACAAATTCCAAGAGATTCCATGGAGAAAATCATTATGGACAATTAATGGTGTATAAATTGTAGTTTTGAGCCATAGAACAATCATAGGATGGACCATGATATAAGCCAAAGGATTCAAACATGAAGGAATGGACTTAAGAGTGAAAGGTCGACAAAGAACACGTGTAGTCACACGTAGGGTCGAATGATATCCGACCCTACGAGACTACATGATCGACCACATGCCCTCGGGAAGTCCCAGGGAGGGTGTGGTCGCACGTAGGGTCGAATTATGTCCGACCCCACCTGCGACCCTACACCTTGGGGTTGCAGAAACTACTACCCTACCCTGCGACCCTACCCCTGTGGTCGCAGAAACTGAGACCCCAAGTGCTACCCCACCTGCGACCCCTCGGCTTCTGTTAGCCTAAATATATTGGAATTAATTCTAATTAAATCTATCGACTTGTTAGGTATTTTCAGTGATTTAAAAGTGAATTATAAAGCCTGAACGAGGATCTACTAGCAATCAAAGGTAAGAGAACAAGACCTAAACTAATTGGATAATAATAAACTGTTTTTATTCATTGAGTCCAATGCCATGAATGAATTTATGCTTGTATGCATGTATTGTGCATTTCACATGTCATCCAATATTCCTGCTATTAATGTTCATGCATATTTAATTCAGTTTATTTATAACATGATGATGATGATGCTAGGAATAGGCATGTGAATGTTTGTGTGTGGTTAGTGTACTTGATGCAAGTGGGGCATCAGGGGGAGGACATGACACTGTGGTTCATCCTGGTCACTAAACTCTAGCTCTATCTCTACTCGAGTCTTGTCCATTAACATCATCGTATCGCCATTACTTTAGCAAAACTATTACGTTGTAGGGCATCAGGGGAGGTGGTCTCGGACCGTGTAGTCTTTGACTCTGCCGGGGGGCCTTAGCTCTATCTCTATAGACGTATTGAGGGATGCTGGGTTGAGGCCTTGGATACACTGTTTGACATTAGGATTGGTTAGTTGCGAGCCCAGTTTGCAAGCCCTCGCCAACAGGGGCTTACGTGTTGGTATGGGTAGAGCATCAGGGGAAGTGTGATGCGGTGCGGTCCTACGCACTTTAGCTCTATCTCTATTCCATGGTGGGGTGGATATGGACGACAATGGTGTTTGATCCATTGGTTGGGCTTACACACCCTGTGTATAGAGGTAAGGCGGCCACCAAACCTTTCTATTGCACATTGCAAACTTATGAACCAGACTAAAGATATGAATTGAATGCATGCATATGCTTGTTGCATTGTTTTGTTTGCTCACTAAGCTGTGATGTGTGCTCACCCTTTCAACGTCGAATATTTTTAGTTGATGATGCAGGTACCACCGTAGAAGACTATATGAATGCTCCGGTGTATGGACATGCGGCGGTGATGGATGCAGAAGTCACGATGGAGTCGCATGATTCGCCATGCAAGTGCAACTCATGCGTCTTCAATTAAATTTTATTATTAAGAAAATATAATTGATTATTTTATTTTATTTTATGTCTTAGTCAATGGAGGATAAATGGATAATTTATTTATGTTATAATTGTTAGACTCTCAGTTCATTAGTATAAAGTTTTCCACTATTGTTTATTTACTCTGATTATGGTTGTGGATGTGTATGGTTTAAGCAAATGGACACAGCCTATTTGAGATCCTGGTCGAACCGTTGGTTTATTGACGGTTCATCACACTATTCTGAATAATGCGGAATTGGGGTGTGACAGCTGCCGCTACCCGAGTAAGAGGACGTCTCATAGCATTCCTTTCATCATCATTGACATGTATCTCTCTCATGCCCATCCTGCTGATGGCCTCCCAATCAAGGTCAGTTGAGAAGGTGTCCTCAAAGATCCTCTCATCCACTAGTTCCACCTGTAGATGAGCGAGTAGGGTGGAGATCAGCCGCCCATAAGGCAAGTTACCTCTTGAGTCAGGCAACGTAGCTCTGTGCATAGTCTAAAGAATAATATATGGGAGGCAAACAGGCTGCCTAGTACAGATACAGTACAGCGGGTATTGAGTCAGTTGTGAGACCATCTCGTAGTGTCCACCTTGGGGAATAAGATTATGTTGGATAATCTTACAGTATACCCGTGGTTCTGGATGCAAGTTGATTGCTTTCATCTCCCAGCAGTCATCCCGAAGAATTTGGTTATCTATTTTTGCATGCACCTGTGTAGATCGAAAATGTGGCTCCCTGGGTGCATAATAAACCAACTAACCATCATTTGAGATGCCTAAGAGATCGGCTAACTCCTGACAGTTGAAAGAGATCGGAACCCCTTTCACCCAGCGGGTGATCCGAAGCTCTCTGCCCCTATCAACATCCTCTAGGTCACCCTCCACCTGAAGGTGACAATAGAACTGCTTGTCCAAGTCCGAGCGAGTGCAAGCCTCATACAGAATCACTAGAAGCCAGCCCATATCACCAAACGCCCTTTCTACATCAAACATGGCTAAATGGGCTAAGTTAACACATCTATCCCCTTCCACCTTCTTTCGAATAAACCAAGGGTATTGTGTTTCTGCTTCTACGGACCTGAAGCGACGTGGGTCATGAACTCGAGGAACCTTAGTGCGAACCATGATAACTGCAAGAGACGAAAATAAGAAAAACAAGTTAGATAAATTTAAAAATTTGACAGCATAACGACATAAAATGGGAAAAAGCCTCACTTTTCACCCAAACATTTGGGCAGGAGGACTTACATAGGTCCCAAACCATCCTGTAAGGCTCATACAATGGAAAATTTTAACTAAGTAGGTCGAATTTGAAGAAATTTTAACAATTGAGAAAAACCCTTAAAATTTAGGTCAAAAATGGGAATTTTCAAGTTTCTACTAAACCAACAAATGAAACTCGAATTTTCTTGAGGGCTTTCATCCATTGGGTAACCAATAGCAAAAGCCCCCAATAAAAATCAAATTTTTACGATAAAAAAATATTAATTTGCAAGAAAATCCTATAAATGGAGCAAAACCTAGGTATAAAAGCTTAAAAAGGAGAAAAAGTAGAGAACATACCTTGAGGAATGGAATGAAGATTGTCGAACGATGGAAAAATCACTAAGTTCGTATGGTTGATACTGTAGCAACTAAGTGGTGGCGAGCTGAGTTGAGACCGTAGGAAGAAGAAAGGGAAATGAGAGGGAAAATCTAAAAAAAAAAAACAGGTTTTAAAACTGATTTTAAATCTTACGGTCGCACAATTTGACCAAAACCATCGACCATATGATCGACCATAGGGTTTCGGTAAGTTGTCAGGGATTTGATGGTCGTACCTATGGTCGCACAACATGCGACCGTAGACCATCGATTGTATGACTGACTGTTGTCTGCATTTTGATTATGTTTGAACTTTTACCTATTGATTTTGTTCTTCTCTCACCTCCCATTGTGAGACTAACCCAATACCACCACTCTATTTTGTCTCACCTGTGTAGCTTTTCCAATAACACATCAACCAAGAGTTTAAATGGCTGGGCATAGAGTATGTAGAAGGAGACAGAATGCAAACCCATCTCCACCACCTATGGAGACCAACGACAATGAAGGTCAGCAAGGGAAGGAAGGAAATATTAGAGCTCAAAATACTGCACCTCAGAATGTTCACACCCAAGCCAACCCAACCAACTTAGCTGCACCACCTACGGATTTGGCTACTGTGGTGATGAATTTGGCATAACAAATGCAGCATATACAGCAAATGCAAACCAACATGCAAGCTGCTATGGGAATTGCTTTCCCAGTTGCAAACACAACATCTCTACCTGCAGGATAAGCTAGTACGGCACCTAGTGGTGGCAACACTGTACCTTAAGCACCGCAAACACCAGCAGTACAAGGCCAAGTGCAAAACCCTGAAGCACCGCAAGGTTGGTATAACCAAGGTAATTATCAGTACCAACCGCCTATGTATGGGGTATATACACAATATTATCTTGATCACTCCAGACTGATCGAGCGTTTCCTGAAGTTGAATCCGAAGGAATTCACAGGTAAGTCGTCGGATCCTTTGTGGCCAGCTCATTGGATCGACAAAATAGAAAGAAACTTTATGATGATGATTGTAAATGAAGAAGAAAAGGTATTATGTGTCACATTTACGTTGAAAGGTGACGCACACCACTGGTGGAAATCAACTAGAAGTTATCTGTTAACAAAGTACGCCCAACTGACATGGGTTATCTATAAAAAAGCTTTCTTCGAGAGTATTTTCCAAGGAGTTTCAGAGATCAAATGAAAAAGGAGTTTTTGAGTCTGTATCAGGGACAGATGACTGTAGACACATACCAACAACGTTATGAAGAACTATTTTTCTTTGCTCCCTCTAGCATGCAGGAGGAAAATACCAAAACCCAAAGGTTCGTTATAGGACTTAGAGGAAGTATCTGTGAGCATGTATTAGGCCTAAAAAATAAGATATATAACGAAGCTGTACAGATTGTTCGAGTACTGGAATCGAGCTAGAGGGAAAGTTATTTTGCTCAGAACAGAGGTATAAAGAGGCCCAATGGAAACTCATATAACTGAGGGAACTCAAAGACATTTAAACCCTTCCATACTCAAGGCTTCAATGCTGCAGCCAAGACTACTCTGACAGCCCAACCTCAACAGAAGTAAAGTAATGCTGGAGTCAAATGCTTCAATTGCGATCAAGTAGGACATTATTCAAGAGAGTGTCCTAAGCCAAGGAAGCAGCTACAACAAGGAAAATTTTATGCAGTTACTTTTGAGGATGCTGCTGCATCACCTGATGTGGTCACAGGTATGACCTGAACCTTTCGTTTTGTACTACCTTGTGTGAGCATATAGATTAATATAGGAAGAAATTCACAGGTATCGTACTTATTAAAAACTTACCCGCCAGAGTACTCTTTGACTCTAGGGCTACTCATTCTTTTATATCTGTATCATTTGGAAAGAAGTATTAAATCTACCCCTCAAACCTTTAGACTGAAAACTACTTGTACGATCACCTATGGGATTAGAAGTGGAACTAGACAAAGGTTATGGACCATGTCTAGTTCTTATCGGCGAGAAGATTTTGGATGCAACCTTAATTCAACTCGAGATGGCAGACTTTGACATTATCTTGGGAATGGATTGATTAGCTCGGCACTCTGCAAACCTATTATGTGCAGAAAAGAAATTGACATTTAAAGACAAGAAGGGGTAGAGTTTAGTTTTACAGGAACCAAACTTCTCCGTAAACAAAAACTCATTCTCTCTGCATTAGAAGTTAGAAAATGCCTCGAGAAAGGAGGAATTGGGTATCTAGTATCCGTGGTCGATCTCACCAAGGAAGCACCACGAATGGAGGATATTGAAGTTGTACATGAATTTTTGGATGTATTTCCTGAGGAACTACTAGGACTACCACCTGACCGAGCCACAGAGTTCGTTATAGATCTTATACCTGGAGCCGCACCAATATCGAAAGCACCTTATCGAATGGCTCCTACTGAACTGAAGGAACTGAAGGTACAGTTAGAGGAATTACTGGACATGGGTTATATTAGACCCAGTATATCATCATTGGGAGCGCCAGTATTGTTCGTGAAAAAGAAGGACGGTAGCATTAGACTGTGTATAGATCATCGAGAATTAAATAAGCTTACAATCAAGAATTGGAACCCGTTGCCTCAGATCGATGACTTGTTCGATCAGTTGCAAGGTGCCAAAGTGTTCTCCAAAATTGATCTTCGATCAGGATACCATCAGTTGAAATTAAGGAAAATGATATTTCGAAGACAGCATTCAGAATCAGATATGGACATTATGAATTTTTAGTCATGTCTTTTGGATTGACTAACGCACCCGCAACTTTTATGGAACTCATGAATTAGGTATTCTATGATATGTTGGATACATCAATTATTGTATTTATTGACGACATACTAGTCTACTCCAAAGACAAAGAAACCCATATCACTAATCTAAGAGTCGCTTTGTAGCGACTAAGAAAAGAGAAGTTTTATGTAAAATTTACAAAATGTGAATTCTGGCTGAATGATGTCGCTTTCTTAGGCCATGTAATATCCTTTGAAGGAATTAAAGTGGATCCTAGCAAGATTGAAGCCATTGTAAAATGGGAAGCACCTAAGAATGTTGCTGAAATCAGAAGTTTCTTAGGTTTAGCTGGTTACTATCGACGATTCGTGGAAGATTACTCTAGAATCGCTGTACCTCTCACCAGTTTAAGTAAGAAAGGAGAAAAGTTTGTTTGGACAGATAAATGTGAAGAGTGTTTCCAAACATTGAAGGCTAGATTGATATCAGCTCTCATCTTAACCATTTCGATTCCAGGACAATCATTTACCTTGTACACCGATGCATTTGGGTTAGGTTTGGGATGTGTGCTTGTACAAGGAGAACAAGTAATTACGTATGTCTCAAGACAACTGAAGACATGAGAAGAACTATCCCACTCATGACTTGGAATTAGCAGTGGTAGTACATGCTGTCAAGATATGGAGACATTATTTGTATGGAGAGAAATTTCAGATTAAATCAAATCATAAGAGTCTCACTCATCTTTTTAATTAGAAGGAGTTGAACATGAGATAGAGAAGATGGCTGGAATTACTGAAGGATTATGATTGCGATATCCAGTATCATCCAGGAAAAGTTAATGTAGTTGCTGACGCACTAAGCAGGAAAGCTATGATAAAGTCTCAGGAAGAAGCTAGTATAAATGCTACAATGTGTGTCACAGGAAGAGTAATTAATTACCGTAAAAGAGCAGTTCGTGATTGATATTCCGAATGAATCAACTGACCAATGGTTTATTCATCTATTCTCAAACATGTTTGCTACATTGGAGATTGTACCTGATCTATTAGACGAACTGAAAGCAGTTATTAAATCAGATCCTTATCTAAGAACGATGCAAGAAGACCTTGAAAAAGGTAAGACTAACCCTGACTTCACTTTGGATTCTGAGAAAGTAATAAGATACAAAGGGAGAGTATGTGTTCCTGAAAATGAAAACTTGGATATTAGACACAGATTAATGAAGGAAGCCCACACCACTGCTTATTCGGTACATCCTGGAAGTACAAAGATGTATCATGATCTGAAGAAACTATATTGGTGGAGAGGAATGAAAGCAGATGTAGCTAAATTTGTGTCTCAATACTTGAATTGTCAGCAGGTAAAGGCTGAAAGGCAAAAACCTGCAGGATTGTTGCAGCCACTACCAGAACCAGCATGGAAATGGGACTGCATCACTATGGACTTCGTCATCGGGTTACCATTGACTCCCTGTGTAGTTGACACGGTCTGGGTGATTATAGATCGTTTGACTAAGACAGCTTGTTTCATAGCTATACGACCTCAGTATACTCTAGAGAGGTTAACTAAGCTTTATGTAGATAATATTGTCAGATTACATGGTGTACCTGAAAACATTGTGTTCGACAAAGACCTACGCTTTACCTCAAAGTTTTGGAAAGGATTACAAAAGGCTATGGGTACAACGTTGAAGTTTAGTACTGCATTTCATCCCCAGACAGACGAACAATTGGAGCGTACTATTCAGATTTTAGAAGACATGCTTCGAGCTTGTGTCATTGATTTTAAAGGATCATGGGATGAGAAATTACCATTGATTGAGTTCGCTTATAACAACAGCTATCAAGCTACAATACAGATGTCGCCCTATGAAGCACTGTATGCTAGGAAATGTCGAACTCCTTTATTTTGGAACAAAGTTGGAGAACGGAGTATTGTTAGACCAGAGTTTGTTAAAGAGACTTGTCGAGTGGTCGACATTATCAAGGAAATGGTCCGAGTGGCTCAGAACCGTCAGAAGTAATATGCAGATAATCGTTGCAGAGATCTCGAATTCACCATAGGTGATAAGGTATTTCTAAAAATATCTCCTATGCGTGGTTTGAAAAGGTTCGAACAGAAGGGAAAGTTGTGTCCCAGATATATTGGACCTTATGAAGTTCTAGATAGACGTGGAAGGGTAGCATATCAGCTAGTACTACCACCATCAATGTCTAGTGTACATGATGTATTCCATGTCTCACAATTGAAGAAGTACGTCAGAGATCCAACACACGTGTTAACAGCGGATCCACCAGATTTGATGTTCGAAGTAGTACCTTTTGAGATCACTAGCCGGAAGGTGGAACGTCTTCACAAACGCGACATTTACTATGTTAAAGTTACTTGGAGAAGCCAAAATGTGAAAAAAATTACATGGAAAGAAGAGAATGCTATGCGGAAGCAATATCCTTACCTATTCGACTCGGAAAGTATGTTCAAATTTCGAGGACAAAATTTATATAAGAGGTGGGGAGTTGTAAGACCTGCACTCCACTAACTTGGTTTAACCGTGTCGTGCCAGGTCTTCTCATCATTCCTGGACCAAGTGGACTGAGCGTGTAAAGATGGATCACAAACGAGGTATAAAAATCGACTCAACACCCAAAACTATATACATATGGTCGCATACCTGGGTAGGTACGGTCAACCATATGGAAAGAAACAATGGTCACTGATTAATTACCCTACGATCGACGGGTTCTGCGACCGTAGCCATCGACCGTGAGACCTCAGATCAGACTCCGAGTTTTGGAAACTTTCCTAAATTAAGGGATTTCTTTCCTAATTGAAAGAGGACTCTATATGGAGAGTTTTTCCCTATATAAAGGATGTCCCTTAGCCCTTTTTCACTCTTTTAGAACATTAGTAAACCCTAGAGAAAGAGAAGGAAAGAAAACGAAGAGAAGGAGAAGAAGAAAAAGCTAAGGAGAGGATTTTGCTAAGAAGAGATTGGCTCTTTATCACAAGCAAATGTACGAACCTTATCTCTGGAGATGTAAACTCAAAGGAATAAGACTTTTATGGAAGATAGGCAATATCAACCTATTATGATCTATGTGATTTCCTTGAGAAAATCCCAAGGAGAACCATGAGGAGTGAGTTTGATGATTAGGGTTGATAAGAAACTACTAATGATGGTCATAGGATGACCTTAGATTAAACCCAATTGAAGAGTAGAGGAATTGACCTAGGAAGAACTCGAATTGCATGTAGTCTGTGACTAGAAATCTCAAGGTCGCAGCTACGGTCGACCATAGCGTGACCAGCATAACCACAGGATCGACCATAGTCATTCGAAAAGATTCAGGAATCATATGGTCGATACAGTATGAGACCATAGGATCAATCAGACAACTATCAGTGCTCTGTTTCGATTTTCTACTACTGTAACATGTCACATATGAATCCTAACTTAAATTCATATAACTTTTAGGTTGTTAAATTGATTGAAAGAGAATTGCAAGGCTTGGAAGGAGATCAAGTATTTCTAACAGGCGAGGGAACAAGACCTAAACTAATTGGCTAATAACAAGCTGTTTTACTTATTGAGTCCAATGCCATGATTGATTATATGATTGTATGCTTGTAATGTGTATTTCACATGTCATCCAATATTCCTGCTATTACTGCTCATGCATATTTAATTCTGTTTATCTATAACATGATGATGATGATGATGCTAGGAATAGGCATGTGATTGTATGTGTGCGGTTGGTGTGTTTGATGCAAGTAGAGCATCAGAGGGAGGATGTGGCATGGTGGTCTTTAACTTCGTCACCAGACTCTAGCTCTATCTCTACTCAAGTCTTGCCCACTAATATCGTCGTATCGCCATTACCTTAGTAGAACTATTACGTCATAGGGCATCAGGGGAAGTGGTCTCAGACCATGTGGTCTCTGATTCTGCCGTAGGGCCTTAGCCCTATCTCTATGAATGTATTGAAGGATGCTGGGGTGAGGCCTTGGATACACTGTTTGGCATTAGGAATGTCACACCCAATTATGAATCAACCAGAATGGTGTGAGTGAACCGTCACTGAACCAACGGTTCACACTAGGATCTCAATAAGACCGTGTCCACTCATACAAACCATCGCACATAACCACAATCAGAATATAATAAATACAACGGAAGTCTTTAAATAAATGAACTGAGTATTCTCTTGATAAATTTAAATAAGTATTCAATTATCCAAATACCAAACGTAATTAAATATCTTTACATCACTTTAAAAATAACTGAAACAAATAAAATAAAATCAAAGGGTACACGCAGAAAGGGCACGCACATGAAGCGTCATGCTCGTCCTCTCCTGCCTGTACGTCCAGAGTAGCAATACCTCCATATGCCGGAGCGTTCACATAATCGTCCACCGTATAACCTGCTTCAACATCTAAAAACAATGTATATACAAAGGGTGAGCTCACAACTTAGCTCAGTAAGACAATCAGACAGTGTATCAATATATATGCATGAGTAACAATCATTTTATGTTGTGGTCTGGTTTAAGTTTGCAATGTGCTATAGAAAGGATTGGCAGCCACCGCACCTCTATACACGAGTGTGTAGCATCACACAGTAGATCACACCGCTGTCGACCCACATGCACCCATCATGGAATAGAGATAGAGCTAAGGCATCCACTACCTTCCCTGATGCTCTACCCATATCAATACATAAACCCCTACTGGCTAGGGCTTGCAAACTGGGCTCGCAACTAACCAATCATATATGTCATCACTGTAGGCTCTATCCCAGTACAGCTCCCTACGGCATAGAGATAGAGCTAGAGCGTGGTGGCCAGGCCGGAGACCACAGTGCCACGACCTCCCCCTGATGCCCTACACGTACCAAGCATACTAAGACTGAACAATACGCAAATAGACTCTATCCCAACATAACTCCCTACGGCATAGAGATAGAGCTAGAGTGTGGTGGCCAGGCTGGAGACCACAGTGCCACGACCTCCCCCTGATGCCCTACCCGCACAAAGCATGCTAAGATAGAACTACGAAAAGGTGCCAGTGTGAGGAATGATCCCAGACCCCAGGCCCTTCCCATTCCACACACCAACAAAAACAATCACATGCCTAGCAATCACATCCTAGCATAGCGAGTATGCATGAACAATAATAATAGCTGAAAGTAAAGGATGACAGGCAATATGCACAAACACCAATCTGCACATTCATTGTTATTAACAACAGTTTACTGTCCATTAATTATTAGGATTTAGGTTTGATTCCCTTATCTGACGCTCGTTTGATAGCTTGCTCCACGTTGCAAGATCCAAACTTGCTATCACAAAGTCCTACATGACATTAGGGTTCAATTAGAATAGTTTCTTAGGGTTTACGTTGGTCGAAAACCAACGATGTTACAAAAATTACACTCATAGAGCTGACCGGGTTGCATGTACTGGTCGTAGCACTGTGGGGAAACCTACGACCGGTATGGTCAGCCGGCCCCCACAGACCAGCCCCGAGATGTACCGGTTGCGGTATCGGTCGCATGGAGTGCGACCGGTATGGTCGATCGATATGTCTCCGGAAGACCATACACTTGGTTTTTCGACTGTTGTCGATCATTCTCTATTGATTCCAGGTTTCTCCTACACATTCTAAGTTTGAGCTTTGAGTTAGAGTTGTTTCCAACTCCATTCAAGTCTAGTTTTGATGGTATTCATCCTAGAACTCGAATCTTGGGTTTAACGACTAAATTAGGGTTTGACGGCAAAGTAGGGTTTAGGTCAATACCTACTTTGCATGGTGTTGATCCAAGCAACCCAACCATCCTAGAGTCATAATGTGAGAGAGAGGGTTTAAACACTTACCTTCGACTAGCGTAAGGTGTGCGTCGTCGAACGGCAACGACGGCTCTTCCTTCTTCTTCCTAGCTCCTTCTCCTTCTCCAATCTCCTTCTCCTCTCTAGGGTTTGTGAGGGTCAATGGAAGGGATTCTAAGAGGTTTAGAGGGGTTTAAATAGGCTAGGAATTAGGTTTAGGAAGCCTCTTAGGATTAGGAAAGTCCTAAGATTCAAAATTAGGAAAGTGGGACCCACAGAGATCTAATTCCGGATCTTGGTAATCTGCTGCGCAGACCATACCGGTCGACCGGTAGCATAGACCGGTACCAATGATCGGTATGAATAAAATTCATACTTCAGTTGGTTTGTTTGGTCCGATTTCGTACCTGATTGTCATCCGCTCGTCCCATCTGGCTCGGTGATGATCGGAATACCTGTTACGACATGAAATCAAGGTTTAGATCGAGTTTATGGAGTGCGGGTCTTACAAGAAATGATTAGTTGCGAGTCTAGTTTACAATCAATCGCCAGTAGGGGCTCAAGTGTTGGTATGGGTAGGGCATTAGGGGAAGTGTTGGCGGTATTTGATCCAGACACTTTAGCTATATCTCTATTCCATGATGGGTGCATGTGGGAAGGTAATGGTGTTTGATCGATTAGACGGATTCACACACTCGTGTATAGAGGTGCAGGGGCCACCAAACCTTTCTATAGCACATTGCAAACTTAAAACCAGACCAAAGATATGAATTGAATGCATGCATATGTTTGTTGCATTGTTTTGTTTGCTCACTGAGCTGTGATGTGTGCTCACCCTTTTGACGTCGAATATTTTTAGTTGATGATGCCAGTCCTACTGTTGAAGAATATATGAATGCGCCGACGTATGGACACGTTGCCGCCATGGACGTAAAAGCTATTAAAGATGCACATGATTCATCATGCGAGTGCAACCAATGCATTTTTTATTAGTTTAGTTATATTTAATTAATGGAACACGTAATGGATTATTTACTTTTATGTCTTGAGTTTTGGAGATAATCGAATTAATTATTTATTATCATTGTTAGACACTCAGTTCATTATCTGTAAGACTTCCGCTTATTTGTTTATTATCTTTTATTATTACCGTGGAATGCGTGTGTGGTTTGATATGGTGGGTACGACCTATGCGAGATCCTGGGTGAACCGTTGGTTTATTGGCAGTTCATCACACCATTCTAGTTAGACTAGAATTGGGGTGTGACAGATTTCCTTGGGTTTAGTCTACGAATGATCCATTCTAAATAATCTTTAAGGCCTAGGGTCCTTAGATCCGGTTATTGATCATTCTCATTCATTTTCCAATATTGTTACGATCTTGGTTTTTTACCGAATCTGATCCAACATTCGATGAGGTCCTTGAATGTGTCAGTAATAGCGAAGGGAGATGATAGAAATGGAATCTTGATCAAATGGTATTTCCATGGATAACATATCTAATTTTCATAAGAAACAAATTTAGAGAAGTAAGGAAAAGATACCAGAGAGGATTTCACGTTGATGGTGCTGTCAAGGGTTGTCTCAATGGTAGACAAGTCCTTCTCTTTCTCCCTTCTTCTTCCTCCTTCTTTTCCCTTCTCCAAAATGTGTCAGAGTTTCTTGGTGTCGATTCTCTCTTTCTCTCGGTTAGTCTAGGAGGTGAAATGGGAGAATGAGAGAAAGACCTAACCATGTTGGAGATGGGTAGGAGATCTCTATGATCTCAAAGCAGTAAGTTAGAGGATTTCCCTTCTTTTATTTCCTTATTTTCAAAGAGAATGAATCTGAACATTCTCTCAAAGAGTCCAACTCGTGAACAAATCAAACCATTGGTTCAAACTAGGTTGGTTTCCAACCTAGGTTTGGTCAAGCGGTGCGGCACTAGGTGGTGTGGCACATGACCAACCGCACCCTCTTGGTGTCGTGTTGGACCCTTAATTCAAGCCCTTAATGTTTAGGTGCCAAGGTTGAGTTGGTTTACCTCCATTGGGCTTTATTGGTCTAGTTCATGCTGGTTTGAACCGTCTGTTGTCATCTGACCATATCCTCTGACCCAGTTATGATTAGAAGACCTGTTACGATATGAAACCTAAATTAGACCAGGTTCATGGAGTGTGGGTCTTACAGAGGTAGACATTCTAGATTGGGTGCTAAACCACGGTAAATCCTTGTGTTTGTGTTTGCTTGATCTTCTCATCATTATCTTATTTGTGCTTTCATCCCTAATAACC
Source organism: Protea cynaroides (assembly GCA_028583415.1). Lineage (NCBI taxonomy): Eukaryota > Viridiplantae > Streptophyta > Magnoliopsida > Proteales > Proteaceae > Protea > Protea cynaroides. The sequence continues at coordinate 20,206,378 of CM053276.1, forward strand.
TTAAAGATACATTTTGAACGAGATGATTGCTATTCTTTTCAAAAAAAAAAAAAAAAAAATTGATACAAGATCTCAATCCCAATATTGAATTCAAAGAGCTCTTCATACAAACTACAATTAATTAAAATACAAACTACAATTAACCCATTACTAAGTTACTTTTTAGTCAGGATTCTTCAAGTCTAGTGTCTTGACAGCCTCAATGAGCTCTTTAAACAATCTAGTATTATGCCTATGACCTGTAATTACTCCTCTTATGTAGCCTTTCAAATAATATGGGGAAGTTTTAGCAGTTGACGTATTGATCACAGGGCTCTGTGATCTTTGACCTATCTCCTGGGTTCCAGTATTGGTTTCCATATTGGTACCCGTATCCTGTGAGCATTCCCCTATCTCTTGGTTAGAAATGGCCTATCCTATCTTTTCTATCCATCTGAGTGCCACATGTAGCACCACAAGTCTCACATTTCAGAACTATTTTGTAAATTTTTTTTTTCAAGTATTAATACATGCATGTTTATATAAATAAAGAATGAGAATGAAGAAAAATAAAATACCAACTTGTTACAAGGACTTATATATGCACCATTTCAGGTATCCATACATATCTGTTTAATTTGAAACTCACAAAATTTATAATGTAACTTGATTTGAAATTGCTAAGAAATGAATCCAGTACTCTAATGTAAATGTCATGAACTTGCTTAAGCCAGTGCTTTTCTTTCTCTCAAAATCTTGAAACGATTTCATAAGGTTGGTAAAAGTGTTTTTGGGATTTGATATAAGATGGTATATGTTAGTGATGAATGAGCTTGCTGGGTTAATGTCTAGATCCACAATGGCTTAGACCAGAATATTCTCTTATGATGGTAAAACCATTGATGGAAGAAGGAAAATAAGGATGAACATTGACAGGTCTGGAGCAGTCTACGGCCATGGAATAGGAAAGGAGGAGGAGGAAGATGAGGACTGCAATGAAATTGAAATGCAATAGAAGATAAAAGATGTTTAATTTTGGTTAGTGGTTGAGAAGATGAGATTTGGGTAAGAATGGAGGATGGATTCCTATGAATAAAAAACCGTTGCTACTTAAGAGGTGAGAAGGTCAAAGAAAGTTTTTGTCCTTCTGTCTTTTGACTTAGCAAAGATGGTAGAGGAAGGACGTTGGACTACCCTAAGGATTTTGTTTTGAACCTGAAACAAAATAAACTCCTGCGTTTTTGCGGTTAGGGCACCAAAAAAATGAAATTAGGTACCTAAAACTACCCAATCGATGAGGCTGGTTTTTCTTCTTGTAGCCAATCGAATAAGTCGCTGCCGTTGCTAGTCAGGTCCACCGGTACGAAGACGAGAGCTACCCAGCAAGGTGCGAAGGTAGCAGCAAAGAAGACTGGAGGAAATCCAAAAAAAAAAAGAGATGGGAGAGAGCCCGGGAGGGAGCTCTTCCTGTAGCTAATCGACGTCGCTGGTCAGGTGCCGGAAGACTCCAAGTTGCAACCTATTATTGCTACCGTTGCCGGAAATGGAAAGATGTGCGGTTCCCTTCCTTCTCTCTCAGTGTTTCAATGTTTCGATTTACCTTGGTTAGTTGATTGTGCGAAGGCAGCAACTGATAAATATCTAGTAAATGAAAAAGAAAGAAAAGGGAAATGGTTGTTGTTGATACCATATCTCGCCCACCAATCAGAGGATGACACGTGTTTGCCCACATGGTATAGCGAAAGAGCGAGATGTGTCTAGACAAGTGCCGCTTTTCGGGGAGTTGTCCTACAGAAAGAGGAAGGACATGCAAGTCGACATGTCCTAGGTCTCCAGGTTAGCACCACAGGTCAGAGTGACACTCCCAATAGGACACAACCTGGCGAGTCCGGCTTACGGGGGACTCTCCAGGGAATAGATAACTGACAACTACCTTGCAAGAAGCGGCGACTTGTCCTGATCGTAGGATTGTCATCCTATGGTGAGTGGGTGTGACCTGTTGAGAATTGACAAGAGAGTTAGAATCTTTCTGGGACTCCACTATTGGGAGACGTGTTCTACTCAAACAGTAAGTGCGACTTTTATATAACCACTTAGCGATTACAGGTAAAAGGATCTGATCCCTAACTCACTTCACCATTTCTTACTTTGAGAATACTCAGGCTTCCATACCCTATTCAGAGCTTACACCTTCCCTGTAAGCTTCTGACTGTGCTCTGTTGACTTGACCGTCGAAGGAAACGTCCGGCTACACGCCCATCCTCCAATAATCTCTTCTCTGTCTTACAAGTGGCAAGACATGTCAACCATCCCAGTTACAACAGCAACAATTGCCACTGCCGAAAAAAGGAAACATCTACCGTTTCAATTTATGCTGTTATCGAAAATTGCCTGCAGTTTCCCTTTTCTCTCTCTCTCTCTCTCTCTCATTTTGCAAAGACGATGGATGGGAGTGAATGAAAGAGGAAGATAGATGTGCGTGTCATTCAAATTGCCTTTTTCATTTGGTGTATCTCGTTTCAGTTTAGTTATACTATAATTTTGTCCAATTGACCGCACGATGACAAAGGAGCTAGCTATCATTCATCAAGCTGCTGCTTGGCTTCTTCATGTCTAAATTGCGACTTGAGAGGATTTAAATCCTATTGAAAATGAACGATGATGGAGTTCCTGAGAGCGAGTACATGTACATGAAGATGAGAGAGTACATGTACATGAAGATGAAGTAATCAGGCATTTGTTGCTAATGGATTCTTTCCTCGATCCTTTCCCCTCTTTCAAAACGAATAAGATACTAATTATACGGTCAGAAAAAAGGATGAAAGGATTCATTCATCAGACGGCTGAAATCATCCAATAAAGCTTGCTTTTGGGTCCATAAATCTTGATCCGTTCGCACCCTACATTCTCAGACCATCAAACGGTTCTTATTTTACTTACAGCGTGGTTCATAATATGATCGTAAAACGACGTACTAGAACGAAAAGCAATTTCTCTAATGTAGAACAAGTAGTACTGTAATTACGCTAGTAGCGAGTGTACGATTGTACCATGTCATCCCCGAAATCCCCAACCAAAGTTTAAGAAACGTTTGTGGTAACTTCCTTGTTAATTCATACCATCTTCGTCTTCGCCGGGAGAAAGGAGTAAGGACAGCTTCAAATCCTTCGTTTTCCCTCCCTTAAACCCTAGCAATTCGATCTCTGTCTGCAAAAACCCTTGACTGATTCTTCCTTAAGTTGTGATCTTCGGGTATTTTTGTTGGGCGACAGGTAGAGATCTCTGAACTAATGTGCTTAACCTTCTTTTATTATTTTTTTCCCCTTTGATAGGTAGGCTCCTAGGAAACTTGAACTCATATCATGCACTTTCGTTCGAAGTAGCTGTCAGATCCTCTGATCCCGGATTTATAATGTTGTGATCAGTTATCTTTAGATTAGATTCAATTGTATATGCAAAAAAAAATTCTTTTTTTTTTCTTTCTGAATAAAAATTCTTTTTTTTTTTCTTTTTGAATCTTTTATTCGAATTGGAGATTTGCTGTTCTTTTTATTAGAATTTGTTGGAATTCAGTTGCCTTGGCTTGGGCACTCTCAGATTTGGGACTTTGGATTGTGTTTTCTTTGATTTTCAGTGGAATAGGTAAGGATTTTGGATCGAGGGATCGAGATCGAGTTGTCATTCACCTTCCATGGCGTCTCCTGTACCCTCCGGGGTACCAAGACCCGGCTACCATCCTCCTCCGCCGCATAATTACAACCCCACTTTGCAGAGAACACCTGCTGATTCTATAGCTGATGGGATGCATAACTTGCAAATCAATCGACCACCTTCAATGGCCAATCAACCTGTTCCTCGTCCACCCCCATTTGCGCCTTCACCATTCGCTGCTACTTCTGCCTCTTCTGCACCTGTTCCGCGCTCTGGCCCTCCTTCTGCAGGGTTCCCAAGAGCAGGGCCTCCTCCAAATGCTGCTGCCTCTTTGAGGCCTTCAGGCGCTCCTCCACCTTTCAGCTCCAGGCCACCACCACCTGGTGCCATACCTTCCTCGCCATTGATGACTGGTCCAGTTATGCCGCCTTCAAATGCACCGAGTTTACAGGGTCCTATGAACAATGGGCCACCGGCATTTGCTTCGGGGCCTCCTCGTTTTCCTCCCAGTGGTACTTCTCTGCAGCCACCGGTTGGACCTCCTTCAGTGTTCGACAGAGTGCCACAAGCTCCTCCAAGCATGCGTCCCTTCCCTGTGGGTCCTGCTTCACATGGTCCGCCCTCTCAACCGGTGCTGCCATCGCCGCCTTTTCTGGCAGCAAGTGCTACACCACGTGCCGCCTCTCAGCCACTTCCTCCGTTTTCATCTGCAAGTCAACCTTCGGCCGCTACATATGGGGCTCAGACGTGGCAGATGCAACCTCGGCAGGTGAGTTATTTGAGAGTCTACATTGTTATTTGGATTTGCTGAGCTTTATTTTTTTAATAGCCAACCATATTGTTACTGACCGTTACGAGGCATATATGAAACACATACTTCTGTGTAGCATGCATTTTAATCATTTTTTTTTGGATGTATAAATAATTATATTCAACGAGAACAAAGAATACAGGAAGACATCCCAAGAAGATAATAAAAAAGGAAATCAAAATACAGTGAACCCCAACATCCCTTATTGGAAGAATATAGACACTGGGTACAACTGGAAAGGATGATCCAAGCATGGGAGACATGCCTATTCCTCAAAGTATCCAAGCACAGCTCTAATTGAGAGTCGAGTTTGCCCCAAACATAAAATGATAGAGCATCCCAAATCTGATTGATTGTTCTCGACTTGTTGATCGTCTCCTTAAGTTCCTTACCATCCATATGTGGTTAACGGTGGCGTAAAACGCTAATTTTCCCACTTTGTCAATGCAAAATTCACTATTGAATCTCCTCCTAATCCATCTCCATTCACTGTCAAATGGAAAAATTTCCTTCTAGAGGGCCAGTATTTTCCGAGAACTTCCAAATGCGGTTGGAGAAGGGACAATCGAAAAAGAAGTGATTGATATCCTCACAGGCATTCCAGCAAAAACAACATGAGGAAGAGGAACAGATCCTCTTCTGAAGGTGGAGGGACTACGTCAGGAGGGAGTTAGTGAATAATCTCCATGCTATGAAACTATGCAGAGGAATGAAACCTGAGAACGAAACCATCGAATGCCAAGGGACTTTGGGAGCTTGGGATCTCACTAGGTTCCAAGCCGAAGACGAGGAGAATCTACCTGAGTCTGACGAAGTTAATACACCTGATCACCACTCCCCCAAGTCTTCTAGGGATCCCAATGAGTGTATTCAAGCAGCCATTAAGGGGTAGAGGTTGCTGGCCCAGAGTGCCAAGAGTTTTCAAGAATGATTGAGGATACCATACCATACTGCGGAGCCTGTAGTAATTTCTAATACTGTCTCCATGAGTGTTAATCAACACAACCTGTGGGTGCCAGTTGTCCAGCCAAAGGAGAGTGGAGTTGCCATCATCGATAGGAGATTTAATCATGCTGGCCACACGAGGTCCACACTTCAGTATACTCTTTCAAGTCCAAGAGAAATCAGAAGGAAAGGCTGCAGTCTATAGGAGTGTGTTGAGGAATCGGGAACCCAGTCAACCCAAATGTTTCTCCTTTTCTTTACTATCTTCCACACCAATTTGAGGATCCCTGTAATATTTATTTCTTTTACCTTTCTTAAATTAAGACACCCTTCTCCTTGTGGAGACAAAGAGAAGCCCAGTTGGCGATGCCTTGACAACTATGGACTGTGTACAAGAACTTATCGTTGTCTTTTCCTTTCCAAAGAAAGATACTCATTAAGGATTCCTCTTTCTTCATGACGGAAGAAGACAATCCAAACACCCTGGTTCAATAAATATAAAAGCCCTGCATGACTGACCTGACCAATTCCAAGCAACTTGCAAAGAACAAGAACTTCACTTTCCAAACTGAAGTCTCTTTCTAAGCCTATCCGAGATTGGAGTGTAATGGTCGATTGAGAGCTTTGTGGAGATCTGAGGAAGACCGGGATACTTAGCTGGGAGGTGGCCCTCCTAGAACCCAGATATGGCCAACGTCTCCTTGGAATCTTGAGGAATATCTTCATGGTACAACATTGATTTTTGGCAGTTAACACAGAGTCCTGCCATGTCCTTAAGGGAGTGAAGGGAACTAGTCAAATCTTCAGATGAAGATTGGTTTGCCTTCGTGAAGATATGAGTCATTTGCAAAAGCAAGGTGAGATAACGACCTTGCACTTACAGGCTTCTGTTCACCAAAAGGATCAATGGGTGGAAGAAATACAGTAGTGCTTATGAGGAAAGATTCCCAAGAGCCAGAATCGCAGTGAATGGGTTAGAACCAGAATATGAAGTATGGCAATAACACAAGATCTAATGGTTGGATGGGAACTAGAATTTAACACAACGTAGGGGATGATGTTGTAAACACTATATCCAAAAATGAAAGCGATCCAATGGTTAGATCAAGAGATATGGAAGAATACTAAGACTGCTGGACAAATGAACATACGGAAGTATTTTTTTGATGGAAACTTAGACCTCTAGATCTAATCAACGGATGGAGGATTAGAATAGGTGGTAATGATTTAAAATATAGTTAAAACTAACATACTAGGATATGATGTTGATGTAATGGCGGAAACAAAAGATATGATGAGATCCTCATGGAGATGGGAGGTGGATGTCAGCCATTAATGAGGTGATAAAACCAGATCTGAAATTAATGGACAAATACTTAATAACTAATGGGGGGTATGAAGAAGAAGTACGTGAATTTCAAGATTCACCACCTGAAATCCTACCTTGGATTCACCACCAAGAATAATATGAGATCCTCTCGGGCTTCCCACCGCAAGGTGTTACAGTATTAAGCACCAACGTTTAAAATCTCGGTTCTCGGAGGAGTCTTGGTCTCTTGGAAAATTGAGATCGGCGAGATCTCGCCGAGACAGTGCAAAAAACTAAGAGTCTGAGACACCTCTCAAAAGGCTGTTTTGGTGGGCAAATGTCATTTTTTAGGCTTGATACTTCAGAGGAACCTTATTTTAGCATACATAAATACATTTAGAGCATAAAATTGTAAAAATAATCAAACTTTGTGGTTGTTTGGGTTTACACCCATGTTTTGGCAGTAAACGCTGAAGTTTGCTGTAAACTTAGGCTAATATTGGCTATTGTACTCAATAATTATCTAATATAAATATTCAAAAATGGCAAATGAGACAATAAAATAATGCATTAGGGGAATGAAAAACAAAATAACACTTCATTATAAAACAACCCAAGTATATCATACAAATCATTACTTCATAGTTCAATACTGGATAATACATTAAAGAAATCCTAATTCCTAACTCCCCAGTCCCCGTGAGCCCATAGTCCACATACAATGTCTAATAATATGTAGAGTGTCGTGGATGATCCATCAGATTATCATCATACATCTGGAAAAGTTGCCGACCCCAATTGTCTTCCAACTGAGCAACATAGTCTTCCCATGACATTCCTGAGGTGAAGTTGGTCCGGTAGTCTTGCACATGATTCATATGTGCATCCTCATTAATGCCTTAAAGGCTACCTATCTTAGGGAAGAATTGATCAACGTCTGAAGTACTACTCCGGTGCGAAGACTCTTGCGAAAGTATGGATGGAACGGAAAAGAAGCTGTCCATAAAGTTGGATGATCCACTCTGACTCTGTGCTACTTAATGATCGTCAAAGGAAGAACCATATGCAGTGAGTAGGGAACGAAGTGGGTATCACGAGCATCACCATAATCATTTGAAGTGTAAGCTGACCCAGTGCTATATCTGGGAACAGTCCACTGCCCATGGCCATTGCTGTAACTGCTATCCTCCTCCACATTCAATCCTTGAAAGCCAGTAGAGAGGCTATCAACCTCGATGTGTCTAACTGTAAGCTCGTAGATCGAGTTCACGTATCGAACATATAAAAATCTCATCACATTCTACGAACTTTGGTTTTCTCTCTCTCAAGTAAAATCCCATTTTTGGCAAAGAATCTTACCTTTAACGGTTGATACGGAGCTTCCACAGCAATCTCCGCACTCCAAAGCACCACCAGCAACAATTTCTTAGAGAAAACTAAGAAGAAAAGAGGGAAATTTGTTGGTATTTTGAGAAAACTAAGGAAAAAAGCTCAAGAACCTGTCCTCGGTCGAGATCTCGACCAAAAATGGGGGCTTGGCCCTTTTATTGGTTTGACAAAAAGCAAAAAAAAAAAAAGTTTTTCGCAAGATATCGGCGAGAAACTGTCGAGATTTGAGAATATCCCGAGATCTTAGCAGGCGAGAACTTGTAACCAAGAACGAGATCTGGTATCGACCTGGATCTCGTCTTGGTCTTCACCGAGAAGACCGAGATTGCTGAGATCTCCGATGAGATTTTAAACCATGTCAAGCACCAACTCCTTTCTTTCATTGAACACAAGGTTTTTCCATTGCAAAAAAGGCAGCATTCAATGTTTCATTCATCATTTTCGTCTTCAGGCTTGTAGCCCTTTGCAAACCTATATAGAAGACTCAAAATAAGAAGTAAACTAATCATAAAACTCCTCCAAACAATAACTTACCTTGGAGGTAGTTTATTTCTAATAGAACTTTTTCTAAAATAAATGAAAGTAACTTAAAACACTTAAAAGCATTAAAAGACTTGAAGCATTAAAAGTCTTATCCAATTAGATAAAGATATCCAACTAGATAAAGACTAAAGTTGGAAAAACTCTGTCTATTGTTTATGATTTTTATGATAGGAAATTGGATCCTTTCCCTTGTTCGAGAATCCTCCCTTCTTCCACTCCAGCCAGCCCCTTTATTATATTAGCGGGTAGGTTAAACTTTTTCCTGAAGCAGAGATGAGATTAGAGATGAAAAAGGGGGTCACTCTATTAGGAATAGGTTTACATAGATATAGTTCATTCACATTAACATCAAATTGATGACTTATTTGAACTCAATTGAATGAACAATTCATAAACATAAAAAGAACTCTTTCTGCAAGATTCCTCACTTTGCTGCGGAATAGCAAGAACCGCTTTATTTGACTAAACTTGAGATGCTAAAACACTAATCCCCGTACTCTTACCTTCTATGCATAGTTTAGGCCCGTTAAAATGGCCTATTACAATGAAGTTCCATGGGATCAAAGGCCCAACCTATATAGAACCCGACCCAAGGCTTATTTCCACTAAAAGAAGTTCATTTGCGTGTTCTAATCTGCATAAAGTACACCCATGATGAATTCGGAATGGCCAATAATTAAACAATAGTTTGCTGAATTCTTATGCCATGCGCAATTTTGCCATGTGAGCTCGCTTTGCTTAACAGTCTGTCTGCAACAATCTTGTTGCTTTCGATGGAGAAAGGGGCCTACCTTCTTTTATTTATACATGTAGGATCCGACTTGTACTGAATGAAGACCCCGGGGGGCAGGGGAGAGCATCTTAGACATAATGTTTCTGATAAACCCCCCCATCTTAAGGAGTGTATTTTAATCATTTAATGATGACTGGGGGAAAGAGCATCTTAGACATAATGCCCCTAATAAACCCCCATATTGAGTAGTATTTAATCATTTATTGTATGCTGTGTGTGTGAGAGAGAGAGAGAGAGAGAGAGAGAGAGAGAGAGAGAGAGAGAGAGGATCATGGGCCTTGAACTTTGGAAGGAAGTTACTAATGTGGCTGTTGACCTTTTATTTTGCCTAGCATTTGTTACTCAATGGGAACGAGATGGATATGGTTCTGGAAGTTGGATTGGGGTTATGATCCTCTCACCTGTTGCTAGTTTGTTAGTGCCGATGTCATGTTCTTTGAAAACACACTATATTATATTGCTCCAGGCTCTGATGAGGTCCTTGACATTGCTGCCCCACTTCCATCCTTAGAAATGTTCACTAATGTGGCTTCCCCATCCGCTCTGGCACTGGCCCTGGCACCAATTCCTTTCCTTGTGTAATGTCGTCCCTGACCCACATCAACACCTGTTCCTTTGTCATCGCCTCCTCATCACCAACACCTTTGTTTGTTACTCTTCCTATTGCACTTCATTAAGGTACCTGCACTTGTACTCAGCCCTTGCAGGTAACCTATCCTATTACACAATATGTTTTTACATCTCATCTCCCGGCACCACTAGTCCTTTGCTTTCTCCTTGTCATATACTGAGATTCCAAAATCTCATTGAGGCTTTAACTTGTCTTGAGTGGAAATGGGCTATGGATGCTCTTTTTTCTAGGTAGACATGGTTCCTTAATCCTTATTCATTTACCTTTGAGTTAGGAAGTGGTTTGTTGTTGTTGGATGTACACAGTGAAGTATAACCTTGATGGTACAGTTGATCTAAGGTTCAAAATCTCTAAACTCGAGGGTGTCTCGACCCTGGGGAAAACTGAGATTTCTGAGATCTCGGCAGACACTGCACAAAAACTGCGAAGGCTTAAAATATGTGTTTCGACCCTATAATGATCATTTTAAGGCCTGGTACTCTAGGGAAACCCTATTTTAGCATATATAAACATCTTTAAACGATAAAATTGTAAAAATAATCACACATGGTTGTTTGGGTTTACACCCATGTTTGGCAGTGTTGGTCTGAAGTTCTTTTGTAAGCCTAGGGTAATATTGGCTATTCAGTTCTACATAATGTTACATTAGTAGAAGATCAAATGAGCCAGGAAAATTTTATTTTAGGAGAAGAATAAACATATTAGCACTTAGTTAATTGTGATAGTAAAAAAAACCCAAAGTAGTCAAGGAGACCATACAATCATAATTCATACATTATGTCGAGACCAGTCGAGAACTGGTCGAAAATTGGTCAAAATGTCAAGAAATGGTTGAAAACTGATCTAAAAATTTGAGACTGGTCGAGAATCTCGAGATCCTGTCTCAACTTGTTCGAGAAGTTCGAGATCTCGGCGATATTTCGCCAAGATTTTGAACCATGAGTGGAACGCTTGAAGTGACGATTGGTTGCTGAAGGCTTTATTGTGACCTATGGATTGATTACTTTGAGAACTTCTCCCTTGTTGCTCGTCTCAATTTTGTTCGGGTTCTTATATCCTTTGCGGTCAATCTAGAATGACCCATTTTTCAGTTGGATATCAAGAATGTCTTTTTATATTGTAACTTACATGAGGAAGTCTATATGGAGGAACCTCTGGGGTATGTTGTTCGGGGGAGATTGCTTCCCACAGAGTTTGTAAACTTTGAAAAGCAATTTATGGTTTGAAAGAGTCCTCTCGTGCTTTGTTCGATAAGTTCACTAAAGTCGTGGTTGATTATAGGTTTAAACTATGCTATTCCGATGAAGGATTTGGGTGTTCTTCTCTATTTTAGGCATTGAGGTGGTTCGGAGCATTAAGGATATTAGTCTTTCTCAGCGGAAGTATGATCTGATCTTCTGACAGAGACAAATATGTTAGGCTTGTTGATACTTCTATGGACCCTCACCTTAAGCTTGCTACCTATGATGATGTGGATTTTACTGACATCCATCAGTATCGACGTCTTGTTGGGAATTTTATTTATCTCATTGTTGCTCGGCCTGACTTCTCCTTTGCTATTGGAGTTATTCGTTACTTTATGTAGGCTCCGAAATAGGTTCATTGGGATGTTGCTTGTCGGATTTTGAAGTCTCTCGAGGGATCTCCTAGTAAAGGGCTGCTCTATCGTCCTAATCAAAGCATTAGTCTTTGTGGTTATTTTGATGCTAATTGGGCTGTTGCTAACGATGATTGCCGGTCTACCATCAGTTGTTGTACTTTTCTTGGCGACAATCTTATTACTTGGCACAACAAGAAGCAGGCTTCCGTTGCTTGATCTAGTGCCGACGCTGAGTGTTGTGCTATGACTCATACTACGGCAAAATTTATGTGGGTGAAGTCTATTCTTGGTGAATTTGGCTTTCTGATTACACAGCCTATTTCCTATGTACTGTGACAATCAGACAGCTATTCACATTGCTAGCAACCAGGTTTTCCATGAGCGTATCAAGCATATAAAATTGATTATCATTTTGTTCGTGATGCTGTTGTGCGAAAAGTGATATCTACTCCGTTTACCAGTTCCAATTTTCAACTTGGTGATATGTTCACAAAGGCATTGTTCCAGTGATGCAGTCTAAGAACCAGCCCAAGAGACCCAAATCCAAGTCATCAATGGACCAGCCCAAAGACCAGTCCAGCCAACATTGTTCATGTGAACACTGGTCACGTGAATAGTACCAACAGAATTTTTTAGAAAGTTTTGTCTTCTTCCTAAATTCAGTAAGCTAGATTAATTTCCATAAAATTAGGCATTAGTTTTGTTTCTTAAATTTGTTTTGTTTCCTAAGATTGGTTATCATATGAGTCAGTTATAGATGTTATTTGTTTTGGAAACTTTCTTAAAAATTATTAAAGGAAAGTTTTTTTTTTGGGACATTCCTTCTACGAACGAGCCCTTACATCTTTTGTATTTCCTTTTAGCATTATAAATAAAGAGGAAGAAGATGCTGGCAGCATTAAAAAATTCTGGTCGAAACTCCTATCTGTTTAGTCCCGTTTTTAAATGATAGTAGTTTTTCAAAAATTCATAACTTCTTCATCCATGGTTGGATTACCTCCAAATTTGGGTATGTTATCAAGCATAATATATAGTACTTCTCCTCCAAGTTTGAAGATCTTCCAATGGCTGGATCAAGATAAGTGAGTTTTTCTATAATTCTATAATTCTTAAAATACATGTTTGAGACCTACGGGCAAGATTGGTTTCGAGCCCGCCCGTTGGATCAGGTTCATCTTCTGGAATATTGTTTCTTTTATCCTAAGGATCATTGTTTTAAAGTTTCGGAGCATTCTATTGGATAGATTTGAAGTAGAGTAATTATTTGTCAAATTCAATCATTTGTACTTGTTATTAAAGTGTTAAATTTGAATTGGACTGGTTGAAGATCCTACCCTAGTTAGGTTTGGGCATAAATTGAGATGCAACCTTATCTTTGCCATCAATTGGTATCAGAGCTTTGTAATGGAGGATTCTAATTCTCCTAACCAGTCCAATGACCCCCTTATTTTGGTTCTTCAACAATTGGTTGCGTTGAATGCCAAATTTGATAACATAGAAGAGAGAATAAACACCGGGGAAGCTGGACAGCGACATCCCACAGCCAATATTGTGCTTAGAAATAATCCCAGGGCTCTCCAAAGAGTCCCTAGAAAGGACTATCAAGATCTACCAGATGTTGGACTTAAAAGATTTCTATGGTAGGCAAAACCGATAAGCCTTTCGTGACTGATTGTGTGCATTATTTCCATTGGTTCGATCTTCCCGAACCACGAAAATTAAAATTAGCACGATCCAAACTTTTGGGAGTTGCTCGTGAGTGGTGGAAAGTCCATGAACAGAAGCTCAGAGTTCGAAGACGAGAGCCTAGGACTTGGGAAGCTATGAAGTACGAATTAACGAGAAAATAGGTACCTGAACATATCCAAATAAAGCTCTTCCGTCGACAAAGTTACCACCAAGTGGCATGTGTAATTGAAGAAAATCTGACACAACCATCTATAAATTTAGGTTGCAAGTTAGCGAGGGGTGGAAGCCTAACGCTAACGATATTGACGTGAAGGCGGTACCTACAGTTGCACCACCAATGAAAACTCCAATACTATAAACAATTCTAGGAGCATTAGTGACTGAAGTCCAGGAAAACGAAGAACAGGTTTCACAAATCCATGATGACAAAGGAGAGACCAACATTGATGTTCCTACTATAGCAATTTGCATTGAAGAGGTTGTAGTTGAAGACCACATCAGTTACAATGTGGATGATCTTACTCAAGTCGGTGAGGTGGACATATGTGATCTTAATCTTTCTTGTGCAGCTTCATTGACTGATAATGAGAGTCACAGTGATCATGAGGTCATAGACATTGAAAAAGCGACTGTAGAAGACAAAGAGCTACATGTGATCCCTATGGATACCTCTTGCACATTTGAATCTTTTTAAGATATTGAATATGTTGATTTTTTGATACCTCCCAAATATCTTGAAGAGAGTGGATCCAAAGTGGTGGATTTCCTTCCAACTTTCCAAGCACAGCCAAAATTTCAAGATCAGAAGACGCTGCATACCGAACCCACTGAAATCATTCTTCATCATTACCGAATTCGTGAACGAGTTCATTTTAAGTGGGGGGGGGGGGAGTTGATGCAGTCCATGAACCAGCCCAAGAGACTCAAATCCAAGTCATCAATGGACAAGCCCAAAGACCAGTCTAGCCAACACTGTTCACGTGAATACTGTTTATGTGAACAGTACCAACATAATTTTTTAGAAAATTTTGTCTTCTTCCTAAATTTTATAAGTTAGATTTATTTCCATAAAATTAGTCATTAGTTTTGTTTCTTAAATTTGTTTTTTTTTTTAAGATTGGTTATCATATGAGTCAATCATAGATGTTATTTGTTTTGGAAACTTTTCTAAAAGTTATAAAGGAAAGTTTCTCTTTTTTATTTTTGGACATTCCTTCTAGAAACCAGTCCTTCCATCTTTTGTATTTCCTTTTAGCATTATAAATAAAGAGGAAGAAGATGCTGGCAGCAGAGTTGGCCAGAATTTTTTATTACAAAATTCTAGTTGAGTCTCACTGGTTGTAAGACTCAACTGAAACTCCTATCTGTTTAGTCCCGTTTTCAGATGATAGTAGTTTTTCGAAAATTCATAACTTCTTCATCCATGGTTGGATCACCTTCAAATTTGGGTATGTTATCAAGTACAACCTAGAGTACTTCCCCTCCAAGCAAGGATCAAGGTGCCGGTTTCGAGACCTGTTTCGGTCAGGCTCGAAACCGGCACAACTCGGCGAAACCACCGAAACCAGGCCGAAACCTGGTATTTTCTACCAGCTTTATTGACTCCATGGTTTCAAGGCTTAAAAATATTTTTTTTTTGTCTGATTTTTTTTGTGTACCCTATTTAAACCATTTTACACCTATTTCTAATGTTAGTTTGCAAAAAAGACATAGAAAATAGCTACATGTGGTGTGGACCAATGTTTGATAGTGTACGCTGAAATATTACACAAATGTCACAATGTAGTAATGTACTAAGCTACTAACTATTAAACCACTAATTAATAATATTCATTAAAAATTAATACATTGAAGATTGAACTTAGAAATTAGAAATCTCACCAGTTAGTTCCATGTGGAGCTTTGTGGTACATTTAAACCACGTGCAACATACCACTGATGGTGGCGATAACGCTCCTCAGATTGCAGCACGTATGTATCCCAAGACAAGGTATCACTTCAATTGTTCTGATAGTCTCTAACAGCCCATGAGTAGATAGAGTCATCAACATAATATAAGTACCCTTGTCGAGGGTAAGGCTGATCGAGTGTGTGTGTGGGTGGAGCGGGAGTAGGCATGAACGTCGGAGGAGGAACATACCGAAATATGGAGTCGACGAACGATGATCCAACAGTGCCACGCCAACACCCGAGGCCGAGTCATCTCTAAATTGATTCTTTGGGGTAGGAACTATAATAACCCCCATACCCACCACCTCCAACCCCACTAGCCCCAGTAGTAGACCATCCAAATCCACCATGTGCCGTCGAACCGATACTCTCGCCGCCACTCTCTTCAGGTATTGCTGGGCTCGAGGTCCGTGTGATCATGAATTCTGGTGCACACCAATGCCCAGTCCCTCCAGTCTGAGAACTCTCCCCTAAATGCATCCCTGTCATGCTGCCAGACATGGTCGATATATCCATGAGATCTGTTTCATCCATCTCCTCCTGTGGCATGAACCGCTGGCGTGATCCTCTAGTGTACCCTCAAGTACTACCACTAGGCCGGGTTCCGTGGTCAGTATCCCGTGTAGCATGATCATAGTGAGTCTCCCCCGTGAATCTCAAGGGAGAAGGCAATGGATCTAGGCTGCGTGGTTGGTCATACCGATCGGGCTCATTGCGTAAGGCAACATATCTGTCATCACCACCACCATCATCATCATTATCCCCGGTACCACTAGGTCCACTAGTACCCGGTATCACCCCTGGGTGGCGAAGGTGATTGTGTTTCTCCGGGAAGAAATCGGCGAATCACTCTCATTCTCACTATCACCCGATCCCGAAATGGACGTCTTGCCCGTGCGTGGACTCTACCCTCAGTAGCCATAAACTCTCCCACATCAGCCTCCAAGGCTCCAGCAATAAGACGACTTGGTCGACCACCAGCCTCATCTAATTGAGGCTCACCACGATCTGTAACCCACTCATTTAAAGGATCAACTTTCTCTCCCTCCAACTCAAAGATCTCACTCAGCTCAATGGGGGTTTTAACATCTTTGTCCCTGCTTAACCGTATGTGCTCTTCTTTCAGTCTCAAATTATAGTGCACATACACTAAATCCTCAAGCCTTTTTGCACCCAACCGGTTTCGTCGCTTAGTATGTATAAGCGAAAATGTGCTCCAGTTTCGTTCACATCCTGTGGCGGAGCATGTTTGTGATAACACCTTTACTGCTATTGCACGAAGGTTGGGTGACTCCGATCCGTATAGGACCCACCATTCAGCTGCAAAATAGCATAGAAAACAAATATTAAATGATGAAAAAATCCACAATGGCATATTGGCATCCATAAAGTAAGTATACGTACCAGGGGGTATTGATTGTCGACCAGATTCAGCAGCCGCCCTACCAAAACTCCCAGTGGCATCTCTAAAGCTTTTGAGCTGAACCAATTTTGATGGGTAATAGTCTTAATAAAAATAAAATTCTTATAAATTATGTTGACAACAAAGTAAGTAAAAGTCTTACTTCTTGCAAAATAATAGGCTGTGCTCTTGCGTTTGGCTCAAGCTTGGCAACCACTTCTTGTACTGCATCTATTAATTCTTGACGCATTCCCAAGTTGTCTTTGTATTGATACTTAGGATTCAGATAATATGCTAAAATTGACAAATATTATAATTACGTCAATGCAAGCTGATGTAATTTTAATTAGTTGAGAAACTGAAGTACATCAAGTAAAGACTCACCAGTCTTGTGTAGTGGGTGCTTGAGCTGTCGCTCCCAACGATCTTTGATGATGACAATATATTTTGAGTTCCCGCGTCTGTAAGCTTCCTCTACTTGCATCTTCATCATGGCAGCCCATAAGTATGGTAAGGTGGCCTTCCTTTGTCCATCAACCATTCTCAGCACTTTCACAATGGGATCTAATATCGCCACAACTTTTTTGACATCATCCCAGAATTTATCGCCAGATATGGTTGCTTGTGCTGTTCTACCAGCTTGAGAACTAGACTGAGGCCACTCAAACCATTCATCTGAAGCAAACATTGATCTCAAACTAGACTTCTTCATGTCAAAACTCTTGAGGGCAATGTAGTTTGTTGCAAAACGCGTTAACCTTGGCCTCACCAAGTCTCCACCACACTTGGTTCTCATCATCTCTAAGGCATATCCATGGTTATAAATGAAAGTGGTTACTTGCCTTGCATTTTCTACAGTCTCTTTCACCAGTTTTATTTCCGCCATATCCTTCAGCATCAAATCAATACAGTGGGCTGCACATGGTGTCCAAAAAAGTCGGTATTTTTTATTATTCATCAACCTTTCCCCTGTTTTTTTGAAGTTACTACCATTATCAGTGACCACTTGTACCACATGATTTATCCCCACTTCTTTCACCACTTTCTTCAAGAGACCATAAATGTACTTGAAATCCTTGATATGATTGGATGCATCAACAGACTTCAGAAACGCTGTTCTACCATCACAATTCACCAAAAAGTTGATGAGAGATTTCTTGGTGGGTCCGGTCCACCCATCACACATCACAGTCACCCCATATCTTTCCCATTGTGTCTTCAAAGAATCCACATATTGTTTCATTTCTTTTTTATGTCTGGGTAGGTAGGTGTTGTACAACTCCCAAGCTGTAGGCCCTTTAACTCCTGGACCTGCCCTACCTATTTCATCCAACATAGTCCGATAGTGAGGTCCCGTGGTAGCATTTGCTGCAATGCCATGGTACATCATCCACTTGGAGATTTTGTCTCCTACTCTCGTCTTGACATCGGTCCAAAAATGGGGCAACTTTTTTTGTTTACTATCCCTGTCGACAAATAGATCGGGATCCGCCCTCGGGACCTCAAGATCCGGGTCACGAATAGGTGGTGGTGCCCGTGCGTAGCCCGGAGTCCTAACACTCTGAGTCCTCCTAAAAGGTATCTCAGGGGCACCCCTACTTCTCAGCCTCGGCCTCCTCCCCTCATCCTCTCCTACTGCCTCTCTAGATGACCCAACTCCTCTAGTCCTCTCAAACTGTCTTTGTCGATCTAGCTCTCTTTGCCTTATACTTGCTATCTTCGCTCTCTTCAGCTGTCTCACCTCTGCCTCTGTCATTTCTTGGTCTACCTCATCACTGTCAAGGCTAATGTCATCTTCATTAACCCCTAGATTGCCCTCCAGACAAGCCTCCTCAAACTCCTGTTTATCTGCCTTCTTCTTATTTCTTCTATCAATATCACTTTTCATTAAGCTTGCCATAGCCTTCTTCACTTCACTTGGTACGTTGGGGTAACCCATAACATCCTTATTACCACCAGCAAGATGCCACTTCAATCTAGTGGCACCACCTCCTTTTATCTGCTTGCCACAATAATTACATTGTGACTGTTTCTTATTGGCAGTTAGTGGTATCCCATGCCTCCATGCAATGTCACCACTTGCAGTTGGTGCATCAGCCATTTCAAACACTTCTACTGTTGAAACAAAAAGACAACAATTACTACAATTGAAACAAACTATATTTTCATTTTTAACAACACTTTATTACATAAATAATATCTTATAACTAAATAATACATCTTAAAGTAAAAAAACAGCATAGGTTTATCATTTTTACATTGCATTATTATATAAAACAGCAACATATTATAATTTCTAACGCATTTATATTTTTTCCATAAGTTAAAAATATTTTATTAATTTTTCAGTAATTAAAATGCCCTTAAATCAACATAAAGAATTAGTACATATTACTTTTATTACATAAAACAGCAACCCACTATAAAATAGTAATACTCTTAAAAATAATTTTATTTATAAAGATTTTCAAAGTGAAAACAGAAATATTTTATCATTTATTTATATTTATTTTCAATTTAATTAATTATTTTATCAATATCCGAAAATTAAAATAATTAAATAAAAACAGAAAAATAATTTTACTCCATACAAAATGTAGATCACCTTATTTTGTTTAACATATATTTAATTCAATGCCATACAACATGTGTAAGATGTAATTTTTTCAAAAAATAGTTGTAGGAAAATCTTTTTTTTCAAACAGAAAATCTAATAAATAAATTATTTGTCAAAAAAAAAAAAACTACTTCCATGGATTCATAGATCGGGTGTTAGAATCAAACATATAAAAAATTAGAAGCCATCCATGATGTTTGCATACCATTTCATTCAAAAATACCAAAATAGAGAGAATGACTTACCTTGAAGAGAGAGAGATGAGTTGAGAGCAAGAATCCTTGAATAATCTTGACAAAAGTTGATATCCTTTGAAGAATTGAAGATTTAGGAAGAAAAAATTGAGAGAAATGAGGTTGGAGAGGAGAAAGGGAAAAAATAGGAAGGAAGTGTCGAAACCTACTGATTTCGAGTAGGTTTCGACACTTAAAAGGCACTGGACCAAATTATTATGGGTCGAAACTGGGTTTCGACCGAAACCTGGTCGAACCCAGTGGTTTCGGTTCGAAACCATGCGTAAATCAGTTTCGAGCCTGGGTTTCGTCTCGCCCAGGCTCGAAACCGAGTTGTTTCGGTCGAAACTTCTCAACCGAAACCTCGAACAGTGCCTCCAAGTTTGAAGACCTTCCAACGGCTGGATCTCAAGATAAGTGAGTTTTTCTATAATTCTATAATTCTATAATTCTGGTTCTGTTAAAATACATGTTTGAGACCTACGGGTAAGATTGGTTTCGATCCTGCTCGTTGGATCAAGTTCATCTTCTAGAATATTGTTTTTCATATCCTAAGGATCATTGTTTTCAAGTTTCGAAACATTCTATTGGATAGATTTGAAGTGGAGTAATTATTTGTCAAATTCAATCATTCTTACTTGTTGTTAAAGTGTTAAATTTGAATTGGGCTGGTTGAAAGATCCTACCCTAGCAAGGTTTGGGCATAAATTAAGATGTGACCCTATCTTTGCCATCATCCAGGCTTTGTTTTTCTAGAATTGTTCCAAGCTGGTCTTGGTGATATTTATGTTTTGGCTCCAGCTTGAGGGGGGAGTGTTAAGTTTTATGGATTTTAGTCTTGCTGTCTAGGCGTCACCTACCTTGGTGCTGTTTATTTTCTAGCTTAAGTAATTAGAGTCCTTGAATTCTACAATTTGTATTGTCGATTGGACTCCTCTTTGTTTCCTTTTATTATGAATAAGTTAAGGGAGGGGGAGAGAACTACTTCAATCTATCCTTTCCCCTCTCCACAATTTCTCTCCAGTCTCTTTCTCTCTCTCTCTCTCTCTCTCTCTCTCTCTCTCTCTCGATTTTCTCCTTTATCCTCCTCACTATTTATGTGTAAGATCTGGTTTTCTTTGGTTTAATATTGTTTCAACCCCATATGGCTGAACCACTTCAATTCGCCCCCACTTAAAATAAACTCATAGAAGGGTGAAGAATGATCATGGTGGGGTTGGCATTCAACTCCCTTTGATATCTAAACTCTGGTTGCATTCGAAAGTTGGGAAGGAAATTCCCAACCTTGGATTTTCTTTCTTTGAAGTATTAAGGAGGAATCACAATGTCAATGTGCTCAACTTCAATTGTGTAGGGAGTGTCCCTGAAATCATTCATATCGACATCTTTGGTATCTCCACGCGTCACCTTAATCTCCACGGTTTCACCATTGGTTTCAATATCATCAACTTTGACCATGTCTACACTATAGCCGTTGTTTTCTTATATGTTGTCTTTAACTTTATCTTTGACTATAGGTTTGAGCTCCTGAGGAGAAGCCGTTGTTTTCTTACATGTCGTCTTCAACTTTATCTTCGACTATAGGTTTGAGCTCCTGAGGAGAAACTTGTTCTTCCACAATCAGTGCAGGCACTCGATCTTCCTTTGGTAATGTTACTTTGGGTTCAACCTTTGCTTTAAAAGAAGGTTATTTCACTTCCCATAGAGGTGCTATGGATGATTCTGGGACTCCCACAAGTTGTATTCGAGCCATTCACTTATTCAGCTCTTGGAATTGGGTAGTCATCAACTTCATGATATTTTTGTTTGGGTGAATGAATAAATGTATTAACAGCGTCCCAGAAAGAGGGAAAATAAACCTGGGTGTCCAATAGATAGAGCCAGGACCTTACAAAAACGAGGGCAGAAATCCTAGCAGAAACCCTAGAAAGAGAAAAACCACAACAGAAAAAAAAAATGCCAAAACACCTCTGCTGGAGTCGATGTTCCAAGAGGTTAAGATGAATCTATTCCTAGAGGAGTCGGGAGAAGAGGAACATAAAGGCATGAAGGTTTTGAGCACATCAAGGTAATTGCTTCCCAAATTTGAGCAAGGGATCTTGATCTGGCTATCCACTTTTGAAGATTACTCTCGAACTAAATACAGTACACAGATCCAGCAAAGGCGAGCTTGACAATAGTGGCGCAAAGATACTTATCTTTGAACTTCTTGGCTATCCACTTCCATTCCAGATCAAAGGATCTAATCATCCTATGGGTAGGCCAGCATTTCTTAGGGATGTTTTCCCAAACTATTTTGGAGAATAGACAGTCAAAAAACTAGTGATGAGTGTCTTGTCCTGAGGCCCAACATAAAACGCCGTTGGCACTAGTAATGAGACCCCGGTCAAGCAAAAAGGAACCAGCCGGAAGGTACTGAGTCAAGGCTCTCCAGAGAATGAAGTTATGATAGGGACAGTGACCTTTAAACCACACCACATCATGCCAGGTCACTTTCTGGATACAACATCAACTTCATGATATTGTAAAGCTGGACATTTGTTTCAGGTGTTGGACTGGGGCATTTACCTTTCCTCCCATTACTCTGATACCAAATGATAAAGATGAACTTTAGGATTTAGAACCACCCAAATGGCTTCCCCAAACCAGGATCTTAGACCTCATTTACAACCGGAATCAAATAGGGAAGAAATTCAGTTTATAGAATGACATTAGATCAGCAGGCATATAATGGATTAGGGTACTGATGTGGACTGAGATCTAACCAATAAAGAAGCAGAAACTGAGAGCTTTTCTTGTTGCAGAACCAAGAACTATTATTGACTTCGTTTTGGACTGACATGCATTGCACAAGGAACCAACGGACTCAGCAATCAGTTACGAAAGAAACATTAATTGATTGACTAAATATTGCATTAAGCATTGGTCAAAAAGTAACTGAAACTCATTGATGGATCTTAAAACAGAGATTGATAACAATCCTAAACAATTTCTGATAAAACGGTGACTGAAACAGCAGGTGAAATTTATGACAACTAGAAATATAGAAGAAGAAGCATAAGAAGGGATAGAACCGTAGGCTTCCCACCTTGACTCCCTCAACCTTAGGTCTGTCACCTAAGCTGTATTCATACAGTGAAATTGTCTCTCACAGCCCGCACATGCACATGCCACTCTTTTTTCATCACCTCAAATTGTTTCCTTTTCCAACCCCCTTCTCTTTCTTAAATAATCAACTGTTACAAGATTGGAAACTTTTAAAATAGAAACTACTAACTCTTTCTCATCGATCAATCAATCAATCAATTAGCCAATCAATATCAATATCAATCAATCAATCAATCAATCAATCAAGAGCTGGACTGGACTGGCTGTCAATCAATTAAGAGCTGGACTGGCTGTTAATCGATCAATCAAGAGCTGGACTGGACTAGCTCACCAGTGAATACATCAATCAGGCTGGGCTTGCAGTTAGCGTGGGTTCACAAGTAGCTTAATCTTGATTCAATTAGAGCTTAGCTGCTTAGTTGCGAGTCTCCTGCCGAGCCTCTTCCTTGTTCTGGATTGGGCTGCAAGGCATGTGGCCCATTAATCCAAGGGCTACCCCCATGGCTGAACTGCATCATTTGTTGTGGGTGGCTTCTGACCAAGGTTTAAAATCTCGGGTTTCGGAGGAGTCTCGGCCTCCTCCGAAACCAAGATCTCGGCAAGATCGAGATCTCGCCGAGATCTCGCCGAGGCACTGTATTTTTTCTGAGACAGCTTAAAAAGGCTGTCTCGGTGGCCAAAATATATTTTTCAGGTCTCCAACTTCAGGGGAACATCATTTTTACATACATAAACACATTTAGAGCATAAAATTGTAAAAATAATAACTCTTTGTGGTTGTTTGGGTTTACAGCCATGTTTTGGCAGTCAATACTGAAGTCTGTTGTAAACTTAGGCTAATATTGTCTATTATATTCAATCAAATATGGCAAATGAGACAATAACATAATGCATTGGGGGAAAGAGAAACAAAATAACACTTCATTATAAATCATTACATCATAGTTCAAATGTTCAATACTGAATGATCCCATAGTTTCGTAGATCGGACTCACGTATATAAAAATTTCATCAGATTCTACCAATTTTTTTTCTCTCTCATAGTCTCATTTAAAAATCTCATTTTTGGGCAAGAATCTAACCTTCAACAGTTCATATGAAACTCCCACAGCAATCCCCGCAGTCCGAAGCACCACCCGTTGCAAGTTGAAAGTCCAAACAAAGAAAAAATGAGGAAGAAATAAGAAAATTTTCAAAAAACTAACAAAAAAGAGGAAATAGCAGTTCTCGGTCGAGTTCTCGACCGAGAACAGTGAGTTCTCTCTTTTATATAGAGAAAAAAAAAAAGAAGCAATTTCTCGGCGAGATTTACCGAGATCTCGCCGAGAAATTGCGAGATCTACCGAGATCTCGGCGAGATTATGCATCTGCCGAGACGAAAAGGGTTATCGACCCTGTTTTCGTCTCGGCTAATGCCGAGAAGGGCGAGATCGGCGAGATCTCGCCGAGATTTTATTCCATGCTTCTGACCTGTTGCCCCTTTCTGTTTTTTCCTTTTCTAATAAAATTGTTGTTCATCAGAAAAAACTAACCATACATTTAGCTGTCATCATGAATTTTATAGGACAACTAAAAGATCAGTAATGATGTCTAAAGCTGAATGTTGGGTGATCAACAAACAACTTGCAAATAAAATTATGGAAGGAGGATCTACAAGCTAGCGAGGCATATTGGAATCTTATATGCTAGTGGGGAAATGGGAGTACAAGAAAAACAGGTAGCCGGTCACTTGGAGGGGAGAGAGAGAGGTACATGCCGGCAGGAAGCAGCATGTACTTTCTTTTCCTAAAATTATTGTAGCTGAGATGAGGATGTTAAGATGGATGAGAGGTAAAACCATAGTTGTCAAGGCGTCGCCTAGGCGTCCAGGCGTGATTCCAGGCCCTGGGCGCCTGGGCGCCTTATGAGTGTGACCGCCCTGGCTCTCTGGGCGTCGCCTAGGCACCGCCTTGGACGCCTTGGGCGCCCAGAATGCCTGGGCAGTCGCCTTGGGTCTTATATGTGTTTTTTTCCCTTTGATCTTTGAATTTGCTTCACAGAATTTGTTATGCTAGACAGGAACAACATGTATCAAACAGTACTTATTTATGACTAATATCATTTAAGTAAATGTTTCATTTACTTAAGATATTATTCATAAATAAGCAAATACCCCCTATTTGAATCCAATAAAAATAGTTTAAAATTCAAATTCCAGAAGGATAAAAAGTCAACCTCCAGTTCAAGAACAAAAACCGTATTTTCGGGTGCGGGGGTGATTTTCAACTTCAAAATGCTAGGCTTTTTTTCAAATATAAAAATTCTATAAAGCTTATTTTAGTAAAGCATCACTAAAAACCAAGAGCGCGCCAAAATAATCTCTTGCTTTAATGCCCAAAAAATAATTTATATTCAGATGACTTTTAACAGTATTTTCGTACTTCGAACAAGGTTTGACCGGAGTGTAACTCCTTCATTATAATTCGGATTCAAGCAATCTAGGATTTGTTGGAAAACTGATTATACTAGCTTTGCAACGAATTTGAGATTGCTTGAATCTAAAGTATATTAAAGGAGTTACGCTCCGGTAAAATTTGTTAGAAATAAGTAAATGTTAGTCATAAATACGTGTTGCCTACTTAACTCAATTATTTGTTTCTTTGTTGGTTTTCTTATATTAATTAACCTATGTCTTAAATGTTTATTTATGTAGAATATTGCATATATATATAAACATTAATATAGCATTAATATTTTAGAAATAAAAAAAAAAAATACACTGGGAACGCCTTGGTCGCCTAGGCGCCCAGGATGGCCTCAAACGCCTTGGATCACCTTGTCGTCTTGACAACTATAGGTATAACTAAAAAAGAAAAAAAATAAGAATGAACACAATAGAGGTATTTAGAGCAGCTTTGATATATGATAAGTTGAGAGTAAGTCATTTGAGGTGGTATAGGTATGTGTAACGAAGATCTATGACTGCACAGGGTAATGGGGAGTGATATGATTACTTTGGGAGAACAGGACTGATAAGGAAAGACATGCATGGATTATCGTTGACAACAAGTATGACTTTGAATAGAGTTAGATGGTGAAAAAGGGGCCATGTATCCAACCTCATTTAGTTGGGGTATGGCTTGGTTAAGTTTGGGTTTGAGTATGTATTTAGGTGTCATCAATTGCCTATTTACAGACAACACCCCCCCCCCCCCCCAAAAAAAAAAAAAAAAAAAGAGAGTCAAAGTTTGGCTAGTTGATAATCAGCATTTTATTGGCTGTCCTGGTAATTTTTTTTGGATTCCAGCATGAATTTTTCTTTTTTCCCCATTTTCAGGTATTTTCTTGCTGCACTACTGGTCTTCTTAGTTCTTAGTGCATATTAATTAATTGCTCATCAGTTCGATAGTATGTTAACATTTTGTTTAATGAGAATCTGAATTTGGAAGTTTGGGGTTGTTTTTAGGTGACACCACCAGTACCTGTTTCTCAACCACCAAGAATGTTTGGAATGCCCCCACCAACTCCTCCGAATCAACATATGACTGCTGGCCCTACTGCTATGTCTCATCTCCCAGTGCCTGGAGTTCCTGCAGCTGGGCCATCGACAATTGATCCCAACCAAATCCCGCGCCCTGTTCCAAGTTCCTCAGTGATACTATTCGAAACCCGTCAGGCCAATCAGGCCGGCCTACCTCCGGTATGTAGTTGATGTTGCACTTGCATTGGTATCAATATAGATTCCAATTTTGTTACCCTACATACGTACTTCTCCCGTGTGTTTCACATTGCATAGCTACTTATTGCTTTCTGTTCCTTTCTCTGAACAAAGTCATTGTCTTTTCATGAAGCCTGCTACCAGTGATTATATTGTCAAAGACACTGGGAACTGTAGTCCACGTTTTATGAGGTGTACCATCAATCAGGTAAAATTTTAATGTTTAGGTAATGCATTTGCTGTGTGTTTGATGTTCTCTAAGCCATTGAATCCAAAATTCTTTGAGACAATCTTGTGTTATGATGTTAATTTTTATTTAATGTTTTTTGGTTTTATGTTTGTTTCAATAGATTCCATGCACTGGCGACCTTTTGACAACATCAGGCATGCAGCTGGCTTTGATGGTTCAACCTTTGGCCCTTCCTCATCCATCTGAAGAGCCCATCCAAGTAATATAGAGATTCTACCCTTTAGTATACTGTACATTTTCTCTTTATATGTGGGAGTTCATCTTCAGTTGGATTGACTGTCTTAATACTGAGAAAGTCTGATTGAGATCTGAAGCCAACAGCCTAGAGCTAAATATCACTTTTGCCTTAGTGCTGGAGCTAACGCTGAACGCGTGATGTTTACTTGCATGAGTCACTCTGGGATGATAAATTGTTTAACTGTTTAACTTACATGGGATAAGGGATAATGAGTGTTCGAAGTATATAAGCCATAAAATCATGTCGTGGAATGTTTGTATTGTAAGAGGCTGTTCTCCTTGACCCTTACACTGGCGTCCTTGCGACCAAACATCCCCTGTAAGTGAGCAGAAGTGGCATTAAGTTTGCAAATTGGTTTTGAGGATGCTACTGAAGTTTAAGTTGTTCTGTGATTAGAATGCACATCCTAAGCATTAATGTTTTTATTATGGTTTACATATTTCGAGTCCTGTTGTAACTAGGAGTCCTTTTACTATTCTAATTAGGAGTCCTATTCCTATTCTAACTCTAGGATAGGTTTTTATTCCTATTGATATTGTAGGATAGGTTTACAGTTTTAATTAGATTAGGATTAGGATTAGGATTTCCCTTTTCTACAGTTTCATTATCAGCTTAGGATTCTGTATTGGCGACCCCTTTTGTTGAGTCAATTATGTCTATAAATAAAGTTACAGGTGATGGGGAGAATATCAATTCAGTCTTCTCTCCCATCTCTCGGTTCTCTCTCTCACTCTTCTCTCCCTCTCGATCTTTCTTCTCTAGTTCTATTGCTGGTTCTCTTATTCTTTATTTTGTTACATGGTATCAGAGCTTCTCTGATCAGATTTGTAGCTATCTCCATTACTGGTTTAAGAGTCACCCCAGATCTGTAATTTTCTTCTCCTCTTCGGATTTTTTGCTCTTGACTTGTTGCTGTCCCCATGGATTGAAGAACTAATTCCAGTTTCATGGAAGCCTACCAGCTAGGAGATTAATTTTCTTCTCTCTCTGCAATCTGCTCACAACCAGATTCTGTTTATGGGATCAGTTCGAGATCCTCTTCACAGCAGCTCGATTTTCTGTTGCTGATTTACTAGTTAGACAGCAGATCAGGATATTTTCTGGGATTCAGACCCAGATTTTTCACTGCAGCTCGAGATCTCTTCTGATATGGAGCAGATTGAGATCAACTCTGTTTTCTGCGTACAGCTTTTTTTTTTTTGGTTGAACTGCAAGTTATTTCTAACAGCTCTAGATCTCTCTTCACCTGATATCCTTGCTGTTTAGCATCTCTACCTTTTAGTTGCAAAAACGAGGCCCCCATACTCACCCCAGCTCCAATACAGGTTCTACACATTCATAATGGTTCCAAATTAGAACTGGGACCATAGAATTAAGCTCATGAACCTCCTTTTATATACCTCAAGGGGCCTGGAACTGGTTCCTAGCACTTAATGGTATTAAAGTTAATGTGAATGGATAAAGGGGACATCCGGACTTTTTTCCGTTGGCTGAGGTTTTTTCCCCCCTCTTTAGTGGTGATCTTGGGTTAGCTCATTTGCCACAGACAAGCTCATGAGCAGGAGGTTCTGAAGCGGCTTCCCTTCCATGGTTGGTCCATGGTTTCTAGGATTTGTGTGGATATTAGTGGGATTTCCTGATCATACTGGTAGTCTTGTGGACACGAATGATCTGATCTTTGTGTGGGACTGCAAGTTTATGTAAGTTTTCAAATTTTGTTTATAGTGCAGGGTATGCTGTCTTTCATGGAGATTTATCATCCTTAGTGCTTGCTTCCATCTCGTTTCTTGTTCTGGATTGGTTGATCAATCATGTACCAGATAGTATTTCCCAGGAATAGTCCACAATGCAATCCTGAGCTATATATCCTTGCAGTGTTCTGGAAAATGTAGATTACATTGAGGCTGATCAAATAAGTTCTTTATGTTAACATTGTGTATGAAACTATGAATAACTTGCTACTGGTTAGAGTTTATGGCCGATTTGTACACTCTATGAGTGGAAATGTGGAATAAAAGTGACATTTTTATCTGAATCTCATTATTTCAATGATGATTTTGCTACCCATGAATACTGTAATCCATATATCATATTGTTTTGAATATTTTATTTTATTGTAGGTTGTTGATTTTGGGGATAGTGGACCTGTTCGATGTTCTCGTTGCAAAGGGTACATAAATCCTTTCATGAAATTCATTGATCAAGGAAGGCGTTTCATTTGCAACTTATGTGGTTAGTATAAACGATTTTTTATTTTTGGGATTTTTTAAAATTTTTATGTGCTACATTTTTGAAGGCATATGAATCATTATTCTACTTAAACTTGACCTGGGAATTATTCAATTTGTTGGAGTGTTGACTTGGTCAGCAGGTTATTCACGCTGGAGGTTATTTACGCTGTTGGAGTGTTTAGTTTATTGTTCTTTTTTTCTTCTTGTCTCCTAACTAGGAGTGATAATGATCATGGACTCCTATCTCTTAGGCATTCTAACTTGTAACTTGTGCAATAGGACATTACACTAGGACTCTATCTGATGTAATATTCTCCTTTATATATTGACTACATAAGAAGGGAAAAAATATCTAAGCAGTCTCGATTCTGCCAACATAGCAGAATCTATATTGCACCCTTCCTCTGCTCTCTTCTTCTTTCTTAGTTCCTTTTTTCTCTTTATTGATATTAGTTACAGAACCCATGAAGGCTTATTGGGTTTGTGACATATTTTAGCAATTCCCCTTCATACCCAATTTTGGAATCATATATTTCTCCCTAACTGAAATTGTAGGAGTTAGATGGATCTGACTCCTTGACAATCTATATCTCCATGTCCAATCCACGCACCTGAACTCCATACCCAATCCTCGTACCTGAACCAATGTACCATATTTCTCTCTCTCTCTCTCTCTCCCTCCTTTGAATGTTTGAAGCCTTTTGAGGGAAATATATTGATTGTATCAGGGGAGTTTCACTTTCTTCCGTAAGGCAAGGCGCTGTAAGCACGAAGTTCAGTGGAAAAAGCCGTGTTTCGGGCCCGTCCACGTGGTCATCTTGGAAGATTCCCACTCTCTTGCTGGCAAGGCAGGTCGGTCCCAGGCGAAAACTATGACTCATTCCAGAGTACAGAACAGGTTGAAGCAACGTGTAGAATTCGACCGAAATCTTCGGCTAGTGTCACCCTCAATGGGAGTGGTTCAAGCCAAGCCCCCCCCCCCCGGAAACAAACATAGATCAAATTTTTTGATTTATCTGATTTCAAAATAAAAATACTTGTTATGGGAACAAGAGTTAGCTGGGCTGGTTCCCTGTCCCCGATATGTAACTATAAGATATGTAACTATAAGATTTTTTTGTTTACCACATAGAAATTTGGAATTTAAATGCTTATATATCAGTTATTTTGGGGTGTCAAGTATGCAACATTTGCTCTTGCTTGCAGGATTTACTGATGAGACTCCTCATGAGTACCACTGCAATTTGGGACCAGATGGGAGGCGTAGAGATGCTGATGAGAGGCCTGAGTTATGTAGGGGAACTGTTGAATTTGTTGCAACAAAGGAATACTTGGTTAGTTAATTTATTGATTTATTTGATGTTTACGAGGCCTATATTAATTGGATTTACTTTTTGTTCTCTGTGATTTACCTATATTTTTGTTGAATATTCTATTTAATATTTTCTGGAGGGATGTGGATTTTCAAGTGAAGTATCGGACATATCCCTTTCAGTTGTTCTGTTGCTGCTATTGGGGCTACTGAACTTATAAGCGTCTGCTGTGATGATGTCCTTAACCTGAAGTGAGGTGTATGTTTTGTTGCAGAAAATGGTTATGTTATATTTAGAACATCTCAGTTGAGAAGGATATAGGATATATGATAAGTTACTTCTCTGTTGGATTTCCTGTAGCAGTATATGTATAATTGCATGGTAAATACAGCAAAGATATTGTATAGCATTCTCAAATAGCAGAGATTTCTTTGCTCAATACAGATAATAGGTGATATGATGGAAGAGACAATGGTTCTTAACTCTTCAAAGGTCATTCGGCAGTTTTTAATTTGGCTTATGAACTGGACCACTTTCTCATGTTGTAGGGCCAAGGCTTACTTGGGCCTTTTGACCTTGAATTGACTTAATTATGATTTTTGTAAATTTCTAGCAGATGATGTAGTAGTCTTTACTTTGCTAGCTTCTGGTCCTGATTTCCTTTATTTGAGAGAGGCAAACACTTCTTTTTTCATTGAAGACTTTGTAACTGGCTCTTGATATCAATACTCAATTCAATACTTGGAAGGGAGTGATACTTATTACTGGACAGTGTTCCTTGTTTATGTTCTCTTCCCCCCCCACAAGGTTATTCCTTTTCTTCTGTGTTTTCTTGGGGTATGGGATGTTTGACTTTTTGCATCTTTCCATCTTATGTTCAGGTCCGTGACCCAATGCCTGCGGTATTTTTCTTCCTTATCGATGTATCCATGAATGCTATACAGACTGGAGCAACTGCTGCTGCATGCAGTGCAATCAACCAAGTTATTGCAGACCTTCCTGTAAGTCCATGTATGCAGTGAATGTCTATGCTATGGGAATGTTTGTAATATTTAGGTTTTTCTGCCAGATGAGTAGTTGTGATTGCCATTTTCCTTGGGAATAGGGAATGCATTGATGGATCTGAATAGAATTTTATGAATAAAAAAAGGGTAGTTAACTAGTTATCCATGTCACAATAACATGTGATGTTTCTGAAAATCACAAGAAAAATCTGGGCTATTCGTTTTTGTAGTTTTTAATCTAAACCATTCAAGTTTGAAGAGTGCATACCAATGTTTAGAGTACTGGTAGTCTGGTACACATGCTTAGGCATACTCAAGATGTATGCCAATACAAAAAGGGTATTTAGTTGAATTAGAGCCTGAAAATCTGACATGTGGCATTTTGGCTAATCTAGACCATCTTCTCTATATCCAACAGTCGGAATTGTCACATCATCTGTCTACGTGGCATTATAGATGCCTTGTGACGTTTGGAAAAATAATATACCATTGTGACAATATTAGTTTGCTATAAAAAAAAAAAAAAATCTGATGTTATTTTTAAAAGGAAAATGTTCCATGACCGATAGGATGAGAAAATTTTCCATTCTCCATTATGACGTTCCTTTTTTCCTTAAATTTTTTTGTGATGAATTGGGAAAACTTCCAATGCTTAGTCTGCATTGTACCAGAACCATTTTGTTTGAAGGAAAGGTGTAAAGTTGGGAGCTACCCATGTATTTTTCCATTAAACAATGCTGGATGTGTCTTCCCTGCATAAAATGCTGTGCCGTGGACCATGCACAGAACTGGTTCCCTAAGATATATATGTAAATTAATTCCACCATATTCTCGTATTCTTTGGAGAAGATCAGACTGTAGAAAGTCATTATATGCATGAAAGAAGATCTCCTTGTTGGTGATTGATCCATTTTCCTGATTTGTTGCTGCAGGAAGGTCCTCGGACATTCGTGGGTATTGCAACATTTGACTCAGCTATTCATTTTTACAATTTGAAACGTTCTTTACAGCAGGTAATTACTCAGTTGAAATCTTGATAGTAACAATCTTTTTGTTCCGTTTTTTGCATCCATTCTTGGTTGAGGTTGTTGGCTGGCCAGTGACATCTTGGAGTTCCTCTGGGGTATAATCTAGGACCATTATCTTTTTAAGACCCTCTAAGTGAGAAGTACTTTAATAGGTTGACCACTTGCAAGAGGAATTACATATCTTTGGAAGGTGGAATCACATTGAGAAAATCTACTTTGGCTAGCCTCACTACTTGTGCGGTTTTAGGACTCCCAGAATGGTGATCAACATCATCAAGAGGACCATTAGGGATTTTTTTATGGGAACTTGGGAGAGGAGAGATCACTTAATTGGGTGGGAAGCAGTGTCAATGTTTCTGGTGAGGGGAGTTTAGACATCGGTAATGTGGAGATAAACATTCTTTTGTAACTGTTGTTTTGTGAGGAATGAATGACTGTCAACGTGACAGCCCCATTTTATTTATACTGAGTAAATAATAGGTACAAGACAAAAATACCTTTATACCCATGTACTCATATTACAATACTTGATGCGGGATCCGGGTTGAGAAAACCCTAATTAGATCTGCTAATAGGCCCACCCAAATAATAAGCAAACTTGATTCAATGAACAATGGCAGAACTGTAAATATTTTAAAACCTCAACCAGTAATGGCACTTCTGTAAATAATCAGAAGTTTATAATAACTTTTGATATCCAAACAGATCTTGAGATATGATGGGAATTAACATTAAAGATTAGGGTTAAAGTAGGAATCAAATGTAAGAGGTGGAAATGGAAGGA
The DNA here is from genome assembly GCA_028583415.1 of Protea cynaroides. Taxonomy (NCBI): domain Eukaryota; kingdom Viridiplantae; phylum Streptophyta; class Magnoliopsida; order Proteales; family Proteaceae; genus Protea; species Protea cynaroides. Next base: position 20,239,573 of record CM053276.1, read on the forward strand.
ATAAGGGTAAAAGGAAGGGGCACTTTAGGAAAGATGGAGATAAAATTAAAAGAGAAGTTAGAATCGTGGGGAGGGGTCATCTTCAAGCTCTCGTCAGAAGGAGACGGAAACCAGATTCAAATAAATGAATAGAACTCTTTCAATACAGCTCCAATGAATCTGAAATTTCAGGGGTAGATTGCAAAACCACTGGCCTATTGAACCCACACAACAATACCAAGAACCTGCAAGGAGAATCGATGAACAAAATGATTGAAACAGTCCCTGGCGGTAAAGGAAGGCACAGGTCATCTGCAGGTTCCACTTCTCACTGTTGAGGGAATTTCTGGTCAAGAGCTTTGAGGGACTGAATCGTCTAGGGAAGGGATACTCCTGTCCAGAATTGTAGGGGAAAAGGAAAAGGGGTGGGGGAGATCAATGGGATTATGTGGGACTGGGTTTACAGCCGAGAACAGGGGAGGCCAAGAAGAAAGAATTAGAAATAGGGAAAGAGGGAGAAAGGAAGGAGGAAGAAAGGGAGAGGGTGGGGAATCAGTCTACGTAGTAGACTATTCCTGATCACAGAGATGAAGGTTAAAGAGGAAAGAGGAGAGAGAGAAAGCACTCAATTTCTGAACGCAGGCTCACTACCAATAACTCAATTCTTCATTCCATTTCAATCTTCCAATATGAAAATAAAAACCTAATACATGTTCTATTTAAAGGTAAAGCTTTCCTAAACTAATTGACATAAGTTTAGAAATTATATGTTGTATCTATGGAATGAAATCCTTGCTCAAAACAGAAATAATAAATAAAGAAATCTAATACTAAACTTCCTATTCTAATTAATCATCTACCAACCCTTTCTAGACCAAAAGACTGGTTTGGGTTTGAACCGGTTCAGGTTTGGCTTGGGTAACCAAATTGGTTCGTGTCGATCCATCCATGACACTGCTACTGCATCAATACTTCCCCTCAAGTTGATGCATAGATATCACATATGCCCAACTTACATACTATAGAATGAAACAACTTACTACTTAACCCCTTTGTAAAAACATCAGCCAATTGATCGCCAGACTTGACAAAAGGAACACAAATCAACCCTTGCTCCAGCTTCTCTTTAATAAAATGACGATCGATTTCCACGTGCTTGGTAAGATTGTGTTGGGTAGGATTGTGAGCAATGGTGATAGTCGATTTACTGTCACAATAAAGCATCGTGGGTAATGGAACAAGAAGGGCCATGCCTTTCAAAAGGCTTTGGAGCTACATCAACTTGCAAATACCATGAGACATAGCCCTGAACTCTGCTTCAGCATTAGACCAGGCAACAACAACCTGTTTTTTACTTCGCCAAGTAACCAAATTGCCACCGACAAAAATGCCATACCCAGTAGTAGAACGATGATCATTAGAAGAGCTGACCCAATCAGCCTCAATAAAGGCCTCAACCTGCAGGTGACCATGAGAAGAAAGGAAAAAACCCCTTTTCCTAGAGTTGACTTCAAATAAGGCAAGATGTGAATCACAGCATCTCAATGGGTGGAATAGGGATCATACATATATTGACTTACCAGGCTACAACAAATGCAATGTCAAGAGGGGTGTGGGATAGGTAGATCAATTTTCCAACTAACCTTTGATATTGGCCCTCATCCACCAGGTCCTCATTCTTACTGTATAGACGAAGATTAGGTTCAAGTGGATTTGCAAGGGTTTACAACCAAGCATCCCTGTCTTTCAAAGAAGACCCATTTTGTATTTTCTTTGAGAGAAAGAGACATTAAGCGGAACGAGCAACCTCAATGCTGAGAAAGTACCACATCCAAGGTCCTTGATCTTAAACTCGTGATCCAAGTAAGTCTTTAACCGCGCAATCTCCTTTGCAATTACTACTGGTAATAACAATGTCATCAACGTAAACAATAAGAAGAGTGATCTTGTCACTAGATTGCTTGATAAAAAGAGATTGATCTGTACGGCTTTGAGTATAGCCACCAAATACCATGACCCTATGAAATCGACCGAACCAAACATGAGAAGACTGCTGCAATCCATAGAGATCTTGCTTAATTTGCAGACCTTACCTTGCGTAGTCAAACTTGAGAACCCAAGTGTAACATCCAAGCGCACTTCCTGTTCAAGTTCGCTGTGAAGAAAAGCGTTCTTGATATCAAGTTGTTGCAAGTCTCAATCTAGTTTAACCGCACAGGAAAGAATGACTTGAACAGTATTAAACTTTACGACGGGTGCAAACGTTTCCTAATAATTTAGACCATAGGTCTCAGTGAAGCCACAAGCAATCAGTCGGGCCTTGTACTAAGTCACATTATTATCCACATTTTGCTTTACAGCAAACACCCACTTGTAGCCAAGGTTCTCAATTTCAGTTTCGGGGCTGGTTTTGGCCAGCCTCAAAACTTTAGTTTCGGGGCCCATAAGTTGTTTTTTTGTTCTGATTTTGTTTATGTAGCCTTTATCCTTTTTAAACATATTCTCTCAATTAGTATAAGAAAAAACCATCCAAAATGGTATTATGTGGTGTGGATCCAAGTTTGCTAGTGTATGCTAGAACCTGGGATTGCATTCAGAGTTAAATAGACAGCATTTATTTATGACTAGTATCATTTAAGTAAATGTTTTTTTTATTAACTTTTATATTTCATTTACTTAAGGTATTATTAATAAAAGCAAACACCCCCCATTTGAATCCAAATATTAAAAATTAATATCCAATTTTTTTCTCTGAATTTTTTCTAGACAAAAGAATAATTCCCAAACCGATCCGAATTCGAATTTTATTTTAAGTCTGCATATTTTTACCGAATTCTTTAATTACCAAAACGAATCATTCTGATTTATTCTTCTTCCGAATAATTCCTGAATCCAAATTTGCTATTATGATCATGACTAAGCACTTGGGCCCGAATCTGGTCATATGCGATGTTCAGGCCTGCTAGAAAATCATACACCCGGAACTTATCTTCCCTCTTTTGAAAGCTGGTTGTCTCTACAGTACAGGTTGCTTGGAAAGTATCATAGAAATCCAATTCTTGCCATAAACTGTGCAGCTTAGAGTAGTACTGGGACAAAGTGAGGTCTTGTTTTTTCTTAATCGGTTGGTACAAAGTGAGGTCCTGTTGTTTGGTCTCATGAAGCTTCTTCCTGAGTTCATAAACCTTTGCATCATTTCCCACCTGGGGATAGGTGTCCTAGGCTGCCTTCCATATCTTGGCAGCAGTATCCAAGAGAAGTTAACCCCGAGAAATCTAGGGTTGCATAGAGTTGATGAGAAACGACATCATCAATGATTTAGCAGAACTCTACTTCTTGTAAGTATCACCAATAGTCTCAGGCTTCATTGTTTCACCTATAATATAGCCCACATAACTGCGGGAATCAATAGGGAGGTTACATGATTGAGACCACATCAAATAATTGCTCCCATCGAGTCGAACAGAGCTCAAAGGGAATGAGGAAAAATGGGTGTCGCAACTTGTCCCATTGATTCTGGAGAATGCAGTGGTAATACCGGACATGATGACCAATCAAATGATGCACACAAATAGGCTATAACAAGCTATGACCACAAACAAAAGCATAAATAAACCATCACAGGAACATACAGCTGTGTCGCCAAGTAATATGATAACTCTACAAATAGAGGTTTCTTAGATCAAACCATGGTAAAGACCTTAGAGACCAGCAAGGAAGTGGACTCTTGGTGGGCTAAGACACCACCACCGAGAGAAAGAGAGGGCGGTGGCGAGAACCGAGAGAAAGAGAGGGTGGTAGTGAGAGCAAGAGAGAGGGAGACGCTGGGAGGCGAGAGCGAGAGAGGGAGTGACCAGCAGCAGCTGCGGCGGGAGAGAGAGAGAATTGAGAGAGAGACTTGGTAGGGTTTGGTTCCCAAGGAAGATCTCTGCTCTCTGATACCATTTTGTTCTGTGAGGAATGAATGACTGTCACTGTGAGCCTTACTTTTAATGAGTAATAGGCACAAGACAAAAATACCCTTATACCCATGTACTCCCATATTACTACAGTTACCAAGGTGCATCTGGAGATATCTGAGAAACAAGATTCCTTTATGGCATGAAGTGATCACTTCCTTCTATGGCATGTATCTTTAACAGTTGGGACACAAACGAATCAAAAGCGACTCAGTGAGGGCTCCCTGAATTCCCATTAGTAAATCATTGCTTTTGATGGACCCATGGATGAGATATGATGTAAATGGTGGGGATAGTCAGGTTCTGGGAAGGTCTTTGGCCTTGACTCACAAACACATCATGTGAACTTTCCAACAGATTTTGGACATCGAAAACTTCTTTTTCCCTTAATCCCATTCTATGTCCCTGATTACACCTCAACCCACCAAATCAGGTTTATTTATTTATTTATTTTTTATTTAAATTTTTGTATGAGGAGCTGGAAAAACCAGATGGCCCTTTCCCTTGTAAGATTTTCTTGAAGACTCACTCCCCTTCGAAATGCAAAGTTTTAGGGTGGGAGATTGCCCACCAAAAAGCATGATGGCGGATTCTTATCAGTTGAGGACAAGGTGTTGTCTCATTGCTTTTACATGTGTCATGTCTAAGTAAGATGGAGTCTCCTCAATCATCTGTTTCGAGTGCTACTCTTCTAAAAGCTTATGGTTCTTTTCTTAACTGTATCCAATCTGGATACAATATTTCTGAAAGACATAGTGGCTGATGTGGTTTCAGGCCTTCTGCCTCTCGCTTCATTGAGAATTAGGGTGAGGTTTAAATGGAAAGTGATATGCTGTTTTGGCCTTTTGGGGAGTCTTTGAGAGGAGAGTAATGTTCATCTGTTTTGAGGATGTATTTTCTTTGGAGTTGAAGGTCATTGAGAGAATAAAGGTGAAAGTGGTGAGTGATCCACTCTGTGTAGAAGATTGATGATGAGGTTATGACCTTCAAAGGGGTGGATTCCAGTATGTTAATTAAAAGAGAGTTGGATTCTGATTATTTTCAAAGGAGAAGAAGACAGTTAGGGCTGATTGTTACAGGCTTTTGATTCTACTTGCATGGAAGAATATTCACATGGAGAAAGCTACCTGCCAACTCTGCCATACCTAATATTCTGTTTCTAAAATGTTTGTTGGGAAGGCATTCAGTTGTTCCTGCTGGGCCATTGTCTCTAATTGTTGCCTTAATCATGCTATATCACTTGAAACGTTTAGGAATAAGGAATAAAAGCACAAAGTACTGAAATGCAAACAGTAATAATCATGAGCTTCTACTTTTATAAAAATGTATGGAGCATAGGCATGAGGATGGCAATCTTCTACTCTTTTGTTCTAAGAAGGCCATTCTTTGTTAAATTGAAACAAAGTTACTGACACAATAACCACTTTTATCCTCCATATACAACTCTTTGGCCAAGTCCTCCTGGGTATCAGCTTAAGTATTAGAAATAATTTTTAAGCTGGCTAGACATATTGACCTCAGTCACCTAGAATGGTTCTCTTGAATATTCTGGAACCCAGCTGACCCAGCCCTCTACTCATTTTGGTGACTAAGTCATGAGTTTAATACTTGGATCAAATGAAGCTGCTTATTCATGCAAAACACATTTTAACTGAGGGAGTTAATATAATCTTCCAGAAAAGGAAAGAGTTCGGTGATTGAATCAAGGGGTCAATTTGGCAATCCAGGATGAGCCTCAGAACAGTAATTCCCTGTTTAAACGAGCGGAGGGATTTGGCATTTGAATGATTTCTGGTGTACTGTTGCTTTCTTTGAACTGGAATTGAGAACTAAGGCACTGATATAGTCTAAATTTCCAGTCAGCTTCCCCTTGCATTTGAGTGCCTATAACCAAACTAAGAAGGTCTTTGATGAATGATTTTCTGTCCTGTTGATTATTTGTTGAACTAGGATATGGATTATTGTGTAGATGTTAGTGAGATTCTAATGGTCCCTAATCATTGAGGAAATATTCTAACTTAAAGGTGAGAAAGAAAAGGTGTAATGAAATCTTGTAATGTAAAGGGGACAAGAAAAGGTTTCTCAGTGTTTCAATGTTTGCATTTGCAGCCTTTGATGCTCATCGTTCCTGATATCCAAGATGTTTATACTCCTCTCCAAACTGACATCATTGTTCAACTTTCTGAGGTCAGCATTTCAAGCTGTTAATTTGTATGGATAATTTATTTCTTAAAGTGTTTTTGGGCAGCATTTTCTTTTAAACCCAATCCTTGGATTGAATCTAAAACTTTGTTTTGAGGATTTAAGAGTCGTCAACATCTGGTGCAATTACTGGAGAACATTCCAACCATGTTTCAGAGTAATAAAGTTGCTGATTCAGCATTTGGTGCAGCAATTAAGGTATAAATTATGTTGATTATTCTTTTAGATCTTTCTGCAGAGTCTACTGTTGGGTGACCCTGTACAGTATAGTGGCTGGTGGCCTTTCTTTTCCTTTCTTTTTTGTTCATGAAACTTTTGCTTTGGGAAAAAAAAAAAAACATTTTCTATTTAGTATGATGTAGCAAGTCCATTCTTAGTGGAGTAATTGGTGAATCCCAGTTTTAAGTGGATTCCTGTTGACATAGCCGTCCTTTGAACAGCTTTGACATCATTGAAGCATGTGGAGTGTCCAGTGTCCACATTTTTGTGCTCATTTGATTTAGTTAAAGCCCAAGTAGCTGGATACTGTGGCTATCAGTTGACTACAAAACTCTGGATTTTCCATTTGTTGCATGGATCTGCAGTATACCTTGCCAATCCCACATTTGTCCTCTGTATTTCAGGCTGCTTTTCTGGCAATGAAGACAACTGGAGGGAAACTTCTTGTGTTTCAGTCAGGCAAGCTTCATGCCTTATTATTTCTCTGTTGCATCATTAATGAAAATTAAGTTGTTGTTCAAGTGCTGGAACTGAGAAAAAAAAAAAAGAAGCATGCATTCCACTTTTTATTTTTTATTAATTTTTTTTTTAATCTACGGAGTATAGCAGAGAGGAATGAACCAGTAATTCTTTCTGATTCATGTGCCTATAACAATCTGAAGTTGCAGTTGTATACCAAATCAGTTGCAGCAAACAGTTTCCATCTGATTGGATGCAAAGGAAAACTTTTATGATCATGATCATGATCATAAAAGTTTCAAGAAAAAAAAAAGAAAAACTATAATTTTTACCAAAAATGATTACTAAGATCTTCAATGGGATCTTATTTTCCTATTCAAATCTAAGGAATCTTATTAAGACGTAAAGTTTAGTTACTAGATTTAAAAGGTTTTTGCAGCATTTGGAAATCCAGCCAAGCCCTTGACTCGGTGAGCATGGATGGTGGCTGGTCACCGGTTCAACTGTCTGGGTTGATTGGGTCGACCCTATATAATAATCAATTAAAAAAATAACTAGAAAATACGGAGTAAATCAGTAAGGTCAACATCTTGAGGAAGATGAAGATCCATTCTCGATCTTTAAAACCCTAAACGTTGATTCTTCAGTTTATGGTTGAATTTTTTAAATTCTTTCTTTCTTACCATGGTTTTAATTTTGTCGAGATCTCAAATTTATCTAAGATCTCGATGAGGTTGAGGCGAGATCTCATATGATACCCAAAAACAACATTTTCTTAACCGAAAATCTCAGTAAATTTCAAGAATGCAGTCCATCTCAGTTCATCTTGATGTCTCAGTTGGACCATGGACTAAAACCTTTGTTTGTCGACCGAGACCTGATGACCTGTAGAGAATAGTTCAAGGAACAGTATATTGGAACTGCACTTCTTTATCCTTAATATCATTTGAGTAAATGTAATAATTACATTTACTTAAGACATTATTCATAAATAAGCAATCACCACCCATTTGAATCCTCTAAAAATAGTCTAAAATTGGACCAATATTGACGGGTTCCTTCTGTCTCCTTACATTTTCACCCTTACCATGGAGGTTCTTTCCAGATCCATCCAAATGAATGCTTCCAACCGTGAGATTGATTTCTTTGGTGATAGCCTGCATTCACATGAATAAAATCTCAAATCCTCCACATTCTTGGTAGGAATTGATGAGTCCTCTAGCTTGGTTCTGGTTGCAGCCTCGGAGTTTCAGAGAGGTTGCCTGCCCACTACATACCTGGTGGTTGGGCCTCCCTCTCCTTTCTACTAGACTAGCTTGGCATAATTTGTCATACCCCAATTCTGGTTGAACCAGAAGTGTGAGTGAACCGTCATTAAACCAACGGCTCACACCAGGATCTCAATAGACCGTGTCAATAAATAGACTACATAAACTAACCATAATTAGAATACATTAACTAATAGCGGAAGTCTTAAATAAATGAACTGAGTTTTCTAATTATAAATAAATAAATATCCAAATTATACTCAAGTACCCAAAACTTAATTAAATAGTTATTACAATTCTGATAGTCAACTCAAGAAAATAAACAAACTATCCTAAAGGAAAATGCAATAGGAATACTCGCATGAAGTATCATGCTCGTCCTCCCTTGCCTGCGCATCTAGAGCAGCAACAATCCCATAAGCTGGAGCAGCAACAAAGTGCTCCACAGTATAACCTGCAAAGTGTTATGGTAAGGATTGGCGGCCACCGCACCTCCATGCACGAGAATGTGATAATGCTCAACAGATCACACACCATTGCTGCCCATTAAACTCACTCCGAAATAAAGATAGGGCTCGAGTTTGGTAGCCAGGATGAACCACATGCCACGTCCTCGCCCTGATACCCTACTCCGCACCAATACCTACAGCCTTATTGGCCAGGGCTTGCAAGTGGGTTCCGTGTCTAACCAGTCCTATATGTCATCACAGTATCTATGGCCCTACCCCAACATAGCTCCCTACGACCTAGAGATAGGGCTCGAGTTTGGTAGCCAGGATGAACCATATGCCATGTCCTCCCCCTGATACCCTACTCGTACCAAGCTCGCTAAGGTAGACGGCGATACAAAAAAGTGTTAGTGTGAGGATATATCCAGGGCTCATTCCCCTTTACATTCCGCACACCAACGAAAACAATCACATGTCTAAGCAACACAACCTAGCATAGCGAGTATGCATGAACAAATAATAGCAATAAATAAAAGAGATGACATGTGATATGCACAGACAACAGGCAACAGATACAGGAACAACGTTTTACTGTTTAGTTAGTTAGGGTTTGGGTCTTGTCCCATACCTGACGTGTGATTGCAAGTTTCCTTTGCGTCATAGAGTCTACTCTCACCTTCTAGAAGTCCTACATGATCATATTTATTAATTAGAATTACGTTGCTAGGGTTCCAGTTGGCCGGAACCAAGTTTGGCCAACAAACTGCAGGACAAACATACCGGTCGGACCTAAAGTCCAGACAGTATGTCCAGGTGGTATATACCGCTTGGACTACTGGTCAGACCGGTATGTCCAAGTGGTCTTGGACATCCTGTCCAGCCAGTATGCCCGGCGGTATGGGTCCGAGAGTCCATACTCGGACCTCCCTTTTTCGTCGGTCCTTGGTTTGGTTTCTAGGGTTTCTTCTAAACAATTTTAGGGTTTGTGAGCATGTTAGGTCCATTAGTTTTCGATTATTCTTCGCTTGAACTCAAGGAACAGTGTTCCCATCCTTCTCAGAATGGAGTTTATAGAGATTTAGTGTTTTACAGAAACTAGGGTTTTGAATCAATACGTCGTTTCACGGCATTGATCCACAATCAAACCTTACTACAGAGATAGAACAGTTACAGGTATTCTCTGAATGGTGGTGCTCTCCTCCCAACGGAATCCCCTCTTGTAGAGCTTCCTTTCCTCTCTGCTCCTTCTCAAATCTCTTTCTAGATAGTTCTAGGGTTTGAGATTCACTGAAAGGGATCTAAGGAGGAGGAAGGGTTTATTTATAGAGTATGACACCGTTCTAGGAAGGTTTCCCACGTATAGAAGGTCTTTAGGAATCAGATTCGTCGTGTGGGTCCCACTGGAGTCCGTCTCCACTCACGTAGTTACTCCGGTTGGACATACCGGGTCTGATGAATAGTCCAACCGGTATGTATAATCTTGGTCTATATCGTTCGTTTCTCTTACCTGGATTCCGTGGTTCGTCATCCGGCCTCGTCTTCTGGTTTGGTTATGATTGGAAGACCTATCACGACGCGAAACTTAGGTTAGACCGGATTTCCGGAGTGCGGGTCTTACATAATTGTACAGTGTTCTCCATTTCTGGATCATCTTTGTAAATGTCTTCAGCTATGGAAAGTTAAACTTCTGTCTTTAGCAGGTTGCCTTGAGCTTGTTAAATCCGTGATGCAAAGCTCTTATGTTTTCTGGACTGGAGTCTTTGGTTTACCTTGCTTCTTTCATGAAGAGGATTGTATCTATCATGAGTGCTTTTCTATGGAAATTGGAAAGGATCGGACTGCAACAAATTTCTTCACACTGTCAGCTGTGCCGCTGTCTGCCTTCCTAAATAGGAAGGAGTCTGGGGATTAGAAAAGTCCAAGAAGTCAACCTTACTTGCTTGCTCAAATTGCTTTGGTCTGTGGCATCTAAACAAAACTTCATCTGGGTGAAATGGATTTATCCCTCTCATCTTCGCAAGGACTCCATCCAGACAGTAGAATGCAAGAGGGGTGGACTTGGAAGAATATTTTAAAGAACTGCCATTTGGTTTCTGGGTTCATAAAATGCAGAATTGATGATGGGGTACTCTAATCTGGCTAAAAGAGTTGGCACCCTCTTGGGGTTCTCAAAAACAGATTTGGGGGCAGGATCATCTTCGAAGTGGGCAATGCCAGAATGGAGACTGTCTCCTCCATTTTCGGTAGGCGAACATGGAAACCCAGAAGATCGTCTTCTTCAAGGTTGGGCCTTATCTGGTCTGCTCTTTCCTCTGTTGCTCTTCGGCCCTATGGAGTAGGGATCTAGTACAATGGATTGCATCCTTTTCTGGCTCCTTTTTCTCAGCCTCAGCTTGGAAAATTATTTAAACGTGTGTAACCAAGGTTCTAGGTTTCGGTTTCGAGGCCGGTTTCGACCTACCTCTAAACCGAAACCAACCAGGTTTCGACTAGGATGGGGTCGAAACCTGGTATTATAGAATAGAAACCTAGGTTTCAATGGCCTAAAATTGCTTTTTAGTCCATTTTTTTTGTGTGATTCATTTTTAACTTTCTTCACATGTTCCTTGAATTATTTTCATTAAAAAAAAAATTCGAAATGGGCTTTCTATCTGTTGAGCATAGTATGCTAATCTGTGCGAGGAGTATGACTACAGACTACTAGAAATGAAAATGTGTTATTAAAAACATTGCAAATGTACTATTAATACATAAGAAAAGATGAAAACTTCTAACAAGCTTATAATAACCAGTCCCCGTTCAATTCCACGAGGAGTTTCGTGGTGCATCTAATCCCCAATCAGTGTACCACATTTGATGCTGGTATTCAAATGTATAATGTATGAATCCTGTGACATATATTGGGACCTGTTGTTCAGTCATTCAAAGGCCACGTATATGTTGTGTCATCAGCAAATCGAAGGTAACCCACCCTAGGGAATGGCTCGTGAGGTTTGTAACCTGGTGGAGGCGGAGCCTTAGTAGGATACGTGAAGATGGAGTCGAGAAATGATGACTCAATGCTGGAGACTGAAGTAGAATATCCTCCATAGCCACCCTCATAGGCATAGCCACCACCATAGCCACCATACCTAGGATAATTTGTCGAGCTAACACTCTCCGGGACATATCACCATGATGTGCTGGACTGGGGCTCTCGCTCTCCGCTATGAAGGATGCCCAAATCCTCTACTAGTACTCTCCCCTACCCCCAAAACTCATGGCCTCCATCATCCCAGACAATATATCCATCGGCGCCATCCCAACTATCTGCTCGTCACGTTTAAACTTTTGTGTGGACCTCGAGTTTAGACTTCACAAGAAGGCACACAACAATCAGCATACATTTCAGTATTTATCTTTATTTTTTAAAACTAAAACAGAATATTTTTTATTTATTTATTTGTAATTTTTTTTTTAATTTCATCAATTATTATTCTAAATTTTGGAAATTCAAATAAATAATTTAAAGCAGTAAAATAATTTTAACTCCATCAAGCTGTAGATCGGCCGACTTTGTCTAAGATACATTAATTTGAAATCAATCTATGATATATTACCCTTATTTTTTTCAAATTTTTTTTTTGGGTGAATCAAAGAATGTATCAACAACACCCCGAAAAAGAGAGTAAACTTGGGTATCCAAAAGATAAAACTAGACTCCTTACAAACCTGGGCCATTAGCTCAATTAACAAAGGTGAAAACTCATAAAACCAATACAAGGGAACCCACATCAGGGAGTAGCCAAATTCCAAACAAACAAACAAACAAACAAACAACAAAGTCTTATCCCAACTAAATGGGGTCGGCTACATGGATTATTGTCCGCCAGTCAGCTCTGTTCAATGTCATATTTGAAGCAAGGCCTAAGCTATACATGTTTTTCTTCACCACCTCCCCTAGAGTCATCTTAGGTCTGCCCCTAGCTCTTTTAGCCCCTTCAGTTTGAATCAAATCACTCCTCCATACGGGAGCATTTAACAGCCTTCATTGAACATGGCCATACCATCTCAAACGACTTTCTCGTAGCTTATAATGTATTGGCGCTACTCCCAAATCAGCTCTAATACGATCATTCCTTACCTTATCTTTCCTAGTTTTGCCACACATCCATCTTAACATCCTCATCTCAGCTACACTAAATTTATCAATATGATATTTCTTAATTGCCCAATATTCTGCACCATACATCATAGTCAGTCGAATGATTGTCCTATAGAATTTTCTTTTAAGTTTTAAAGGAATACGCCAATCACACAACACTGCAGACACACTTCTCCACTTCATCCATCTTATTTTAATCTTTTGTGAAACATCATCATCTATATCACCTTCTTTGTTTATGATTAAACATAGATACTTAAAATGATCACTTTGTTGTATCTCCCTCTCAATAATGTTCACTACATCATTGTCCATCCTTGTGTGACCAAAGTTACACACCATATACTCTGTCTTCGTTCCACTTATCTTAGAACCTTTTGATTCTAATGATGACTATAGCTCCAACTTTGCATTAATCTTTGTTTTTGTTTCATCCACCAAAACAATATCCTCAGCAAAAAGCATATACCAAGGAACTTCATCTTGAATGTCTCTGTTTAGATCATCCATAATGAGGGCAAATAAAGAAGGGCTTAAAGCTGATCCTTGATGTAACCCTATTGTAATTGAGAATTCACGACCTTGACCCCCCACAGTTTTCACTCTAGTCACCACATTATAATACATATCCTTAACTACGTCCACATATTTGCTTGAAACACATCTCTTCTATACATCTTTCCATGAGTCTCCTAAGCAAGCTAATAGCCTCTGTCGTGGATCTACCTGGCATAAAACCAAATTGGTTCTTCGTAATGGTAGACAAATTCCAGGAAGACAAAATAAATTTATTTCTGACCGTATTCGGATAGCGGGTCCTAAAAGGCATCACATTGCCATAAACATCAAAGAATGCATTTTTTTTAAAACAGAAATGAAATAAAGAATTGACCAACATAAAATGATTCCGAGTCGGAATCGTAGATCGGGGCATTGTATCTAACGTATATAAATTTGAAAGAGATCCATGGTGTTTACATACATTTTCTTAAAAAAAAAAAAAAAAAAAAAACTCACATAGAATGCAAAGATATTATGAAGAATTAAGTGATGGTTTACTTTTTTACTTCAACTCTTGCAAGACAAGCTTTATCCAAGTTAAATCTCACTTAGAATGCAAAGATATTCTGAAGAATTAAGAGATTTGAGTAAAAAAAGAAGAGATTTGGCAAGAAAAATAGGTGTCAGTTGAAACCTGTAGAAAACTAAGCTTTTGGTCGAAACTGACAAGTTTCAATCGAAATATGGTCTTTTATATGATGGTCGAAATAGTCGATACCAGGCCGTGGTATGGAACTTTTTGGGATTGACCCATCATCTCGTTTCGACCAATATCTCGGTTGGAACCATTGGTTTCGACTGACATTGTGAACCCTGCGTGTAACCAAGGTGCCATTGTATGATATTGTGTGGTTTCAGGGCTCTATTTCATGTTACAGCTTCATTATTTGGAGAGTATTCACTTACTCCTTAAAAGAAACCTCGTTATTCAGAGACAGATTCACATGCAGGCCTCATGTGCTCTCTGCTGATTGTCTGTGAGAGTATCGGACACTTGTTTTTTGATTGTTCATTCTCCTCCACAATATAGCAAGGAATTCGCTCAAGGTGCAGTTTGTCTTCTAGACCCATTAGATCCCTTCAGAGAGAGTACAAATGGAACTGAAGATCTTTCAAGGGCAAATCACCTTGGGACAGAATTGCTAAGCTAGCCTTTTCTATGAAGATCTATCACATCTGATATGAGAGGAATTTTCACATATTTGGGACGCCGTATCTTTTGATGTTAAGGGATGCATTCTCCCCATTGTTTCTTGTAGTCCTGATACTCCCTCTAATAGGCTTATGGCTTTTAAATGGGATCTACCTCTTTGGTTTTAATGTGAAGCTGAATCCTGTTTGTTTGACCTGATCGGCAAGCTCAATTTTTGTGTGTCCCTCTACTATTTGGTTCGAAAGGAACTTAAAAATGTGGACTGCCACGTCCAAATCTCTCAGCCAGATTTGGGAAGCTATTGTTTTTTTTATGTTAGGGGCATTCTTCTCCCTTTGCACCCTGTAGCCTCCTGTCTCTCGTAGAGATACTCATATTTGCTCCGCCTGGGACTTACCTTTCCAAAATTAATGTGGATAGGATTCTTGGTTTGCTCCCTTGTTTGTATATGTGTTTCGAGTTGGTTCTCCTTTTAGGATCCCTCAGGCATTTTGTTATATTCTTGGGTTTTATAATTCTTTATCCCTCCCCCCCCCCCAAAAAAAAAGAAGAAACTTACAGAACCTTAAAAAAGGGTGGTTTTATGCAGTTTTTTTTATTCGAGTCAATTTATCGGTTCAAAACCGAACCAAACCGTTTAGTTATTAATCGGTTTAACAGTTTGGTTTGGTTTGGTTTTGGTAAACAGTTTACTTTTGACACCCTTTTATGCGTCTCTTAAAATTACCCCTCTGATGCCGATACCTAAAACCTTGGTCTTGATAAGAATATAGCACCAACCAATCTAGGGCGAGTGTGGAAAATTTAACCAACTGACCTTTTTATTGAAAAAAGAAATATATAAATTACTGTAGTGGTACAAACATCTAAGAAGGCAGAAAGCTCAAAGATCTAACCACAATTATAGGGATACTAAATCAAACTGAACCTAGCAGAAACAGATCACAAGGGGGCTGCAGTCCCAAAACATAACCTAGAATGAACCACCCGTTATTTATTTATTTATTTATTTATTTATTTTGGGGGTATCAACCACCTCATTGGCAGTTCTTACTTTCTACCGAGAGGAGAAACCCATTGATGATATCAGCTGGTGCGGACCGCTCTAATACAGTTTTCTGAATCTCCCTCTATAATGTTGTGGAAGAATCCTTTCAAATCAATGTATCCTCTTTTGTTCATGATAGATCAGCCCTAGTTTACTCGTCTTCTTCAATTGGGCCAGAAAAAGACTCCCATTGCCCTTACTTCCCATTTCTGTAATACCAGATCTGCTGGGTTTCCAAGGGAACATCCTTAAATGTTCAACTCAATAATCCATGAAGGGGAGGCTGCCATAATATTACCTTCATCTGCTGCCAGCTTTTAGAAGATCAAAGGATCCCAATCCCTATAAAGCTGAATAGTGGGTTGACCTTAAACAAATCAACCACAGCTGCCTAATTAACCAACCCTGATTTTGATTTCATCTGTAACCCCTGTAGTATCATTAAACTGATGGTAATGTAATGTCAAGTATTCTCTTCCCAGAGGGCACCAGAAAGTAACTAATAGAGCCGCTTTCCATTAGAGCCCAATGCACTTTTTGATTGAGCCTTATATGTTGCTTCTTTCGGACTCTAATTTCCTTTTTATTAGTTAATGTCATGTCTCAAAAAGATATGTGTTTGTTGAGCAAGTTCTTACTAATTACTGAGAACGGTCTGCTTGAGAGGAAAGACAAGAAATGATATTGAGCTCTAACAGTGAACATGTACATTCAGGTTCCTGGAATTCCATGGATTCATTGCTGTTGACCAGTTTCTTCTTTGAATTCTTTACAATCTTGGACTTGAATTGTTGTGCTAGTACTGTATTCCTTTATTTTTTCACTTATCTGTAAATGTATAAGATAATGTAGTTGATGAAGAAGCTAGTTTTGTATATTGTTTCCCCACTTTTTTGCAATTCCTTGAGTTTGATCTTTAACTGGAATTTTTGGAGCTTTTTGTTTGGTCCATGTGCCTGATTTCAAGTTATTTCCTTAATTTTTTTTCTTAGGTTCCTTTAATTTGTTTGCACCATTTTGGAAGATAAATTCAATTGATTCATGTGTCTGAACCTTCTAATAACTGTGTGATATTTCTTACAGTACTGCCCTCAGTTGGCATTGGAGCTCTTTCTGCCAGGGAAGCTGAAGGGAGAGCTAATAGCTCTGCCGGGGAGAAGGTATTGATATCTGATTTACAATCCTCTTTTTTCCATTATTGGGATGGATATGGGTGTTGTATTTGGCATTTGACATTTGGATCATGTCCAGAGATGCATTGAATTGAAAATTTGTGCAGTAGGTTAGGTTGAAACAATGATAATATGAGAGAGCTAGAAAGGATCAAGAATACAATCGTTGCATAATTTCACCCTTCACTTCTCTGGAATGGATTCCTTTTTTTTTTTTTTTTTTAGTCTGACCTATGTTGCACTTTTATCACTCTGACCATTTTACCATTTTAAATTTAATATGCTACACTTTGAGGTGTCTAAACATTGGGTTAAAAAATAAAGGTCAATTGACGTGACTTTTATAGGTTGTTAAAAGTCCGAGATTACTCGAATCTGAGTTATATTGAAGTCAAACATTTTTTGGAGTATGCAAATGTTGTTTAAAGTCCCTTAATGCAAATAATTTTTTGTACGTTAAAACAACAGATTATTTTGATGCACTTCTAGTTTTTAGTGATGTTTTGTTATATTAAGATTTATGTATTTTTTTCTACTGGAGAAAAACCCTAGCTTTTGAACGTTGAAAATTTGCCCCACAACCGGAAATGCAATTTTTGTTCTTAAACTGGAGAGTTGACTTCTTATACTTTTGGAATTTGAATTTTAGACTATTTTCATTGGATTCAAATGGGAAATGTTTGTTTACTTAAGTAAATGAAAACATCTACGTAAATGATATTAGATATAAATAAATATTGTTTTTTTTTGGGTAAGTAATAACTAAATAAATAAGTATTGTTCCTGTGTATTGTTTGGGAAAAAACAACCGGAGTTAGGCAGTTCCCATGCCCTTTCTTCAGCTCTGGAGTTGGAAGGGGAAAGACCTTCAGACAAAGCCTCGTGATCAAGACAAGAAGAAAAAGGTAGCGGAACTACTTGGCAGGTCTTAGGTCTCAGTCTAGAAACACAAGTCTCTGTCGAAATTTTGGCTGAGACCTGCCGAGACTGACCGACGTGGACCAAATCTAAAAGGAACTGTGGGTTTGGAAGGTTTGCAGGTTGGGTCAAGATGTTCCACTCCTGGGTTTTACAAGTTGTATGTGCACACATATTAATGATTTGAACTGCTTTCGTCTTTATTACTGAGTTTTTTCCTTCCCCCACCCCCTCCCACAAGGGGAAAAAAAAAAACTAAGTAGACAGATTCTCCATGTTGGCTACTAAAAATCTATAATTGTTCCTATCCGTTTAGTTTTGAACTTCAAATCATTGTTACTGATATATAAATCCCACTTGTGCCAACAAAACATTTCCTGATTTGTTATTACCACCTCATTGAATTTCAGGAGGCCCATAAATTGCTCCAACCGGTTGACAAGACTCTGAAGACAATGGCAATAGAATTTGCTGAGTATCAAGTGAGATTCTTTTGTTTATGCTTATTTCTTTTCCAACTGAAATGTCAATTGTTTATTTATTTATTTATTTTTGGCATGATTATTGGCTCCTAATGACTCCCACTTGTGTTATTGCAATAATACGAAAGATGGATAATTTTTTTTAAGGAAACTGTTTGATGGGTCAACATTATTCAGGTTTGCGTTGATGTCTTCATTACCACCCAAAATTATGTAGATATTGCTTCCATCTCTGTTGTCCCAAAAACTACTGGAGGACAGGTAACTTTTTGAATATCCATAGCGTCCAGCATTTTTTGAATAAATTGATAGCTGCTATTCCTATGTTTCAAACTGAAGTCTAGAGAAAAATAGCTTGGTTTTTTCATTGGAGCTTTCTTCACATGGTATAATTAATGGTGCCAATGATTATGTGTGCCTGCGTCCAATAACTGCTGAATTATGTTCATCGCTAAAATACTCGGGTTTCGGTGCCGTTTCGAGTTGGCCGAAATCCGAATTTCAACCGAATTGGCTGAAATTTTGCCCAAACAGTGCTTTTTTCAGTTGGTACAATGACTGGATTTGCTTACCAAAATTACCGAAATATTGCATTTTTCTAATTCAGATGTCATCTCATTTTCAGACCAATCGAAATCTCCGAAATTTTCTAAATTTCGCTGAGTTTTTGAACTGATGCTTATAGAGAACCATCTTACTGTACTTTATTCTAATGGCTCATGAGGTCAAAATGAAGTTTATCTGCAAGGGATTTGGAACCTCCACTTTTTGACTACTGAATTTTGTGTAATAGGGAAGCTCCTATTTTTAATTTTATTGTAATAAAGAAAGTCTTCTATAATTGTAAGAAAATATGTAAGAGGTACGTCCTGAATTTGGAGTATAATGATGCTAGAAATCAAAAAGACAAGGAAGCAAAGAAGCCTGAATTCATCAATAATCAATAGATTGTAAAAAGAGGAATTTCCCCCCAAATTGCATCATTTCTTTTTTTCCGGAAGCCTGGATTTTATGAGGCATGGCACAAATGGTTCAATAATTCTTGTATTGTCATTTGTCAATGCATTTGGTTTCACAGATCAGAAAACAATGTCTGATCCAGTATGCGTCTGGTTGTTAAATAGCTGGACTAAGAAGAGAACGCTTCTTTAAAATTTCCAGGTATAGGCATAGTAGTGTTCTTTATAATAAAAGCTCTTGTATAAAAAAGAGCAATACCTATGAAGTAATGATCACAGCCCTTGATAACCTCTAGTCTCAGTCCCCCCTCCCCCCAACCCTCCCAACCAAAAAATAATAATAATAATAAATAAACAACTGGAATACCCCCAAGTCCCTTAAAATAACGTGGGCTGAGTTTAGAAGAGGAAACAAATTCTAATTCTATCACAGACCCATACCTTGTCCATTATTTGACGATAAATACACTTGAATCACATCCAAATTGCATGATCTTGTGCACATAGTTGTCAAGGCAAACCAAGGAGTTGGAGCCTTGATGGGGTGCCTAGGCGACCAAGGCGCCCGATTTTCCAAGGTGTCACAAGGGCACTTGGATGCCTAGGCGACGCCTTGACAACTATGCTTGTGCATATTGAAAAGGTTGTTGAATAACCTAATGACCTAATTAAGTTCTGAGATGGTTTAGTTTGGAGATGTATTACTATTCTCTTTTTCAACATTCAACAAAAATCATTGCTTAACTGAAAAAAAGAAAATGGGCTAATTCCAGATTATGACTTGTTTGTAGCCTAACACCGGCCACCTATCTTCTCGAGTTCCCTTGCACTCTTTAGCTACTTTTCAGGCTTTGAATTTGACATTCAAGCCTGAATCCTTGACCCAAATGAAGAGTTTGATGTGAATGGAAGCCAATATATTTGTATAGATTCTAAAATCAATAATGCACCCTCATTTGATGCTGTTGTAAGTTGTAACACAATAAACAAGATTTTAAGATCTTATGTTTGAGACATGGACCTATAAGAAACCCATCTTGAGTATTGACTAAAAATAGGCAATTTGTATATTGTTGTTGCTATTCTTCAGATCAAAACATATAAGATACTTTGACATTAAATTTTCTGTTATTGTTTTACAGGAACTACATCATTTGACTATAACTAAATAGCTTTCAATGTTTTCTTTTACAATTTCTAAATATTCTTGAGTTTGTTTTGGTGGATAAGAATCCCTTGGTCAACTTTGGTGGAAAGATGTCAACATTTTGAACACTGTTTGTTTGAAAATTGTCTCCATGATATTTTGTCTTTTTCTGGCTAATGGGTTCCAACTGTTTTCCTATTTCAGATATATTACTACTGCCCTTTTTCAGCCCTTTCTGACTCTGCCAAGCTTTACAATGATCTTAGATGGAATGTCACAAGACCTCAAGGTTTTGAGGCAGTAATGCGTGTAAGATGCAGCCAGGTTGGTCTCTTGTTATCTTGTAGTGTCTTCGAATTTTTACCATTTTTGAGCCGACTGCTCTTATGCTGGCAGTTCTATTATATAGGACTCAAGATGATTGTCCTTTTTTATTTTTCCTTTCTTTTGTAGGGTCTCCAAGTTCAAGAATACTCTGGAAACTACTGCAAACGTATTCCCACTGATGTGGATCTTCCTGGGGTTTGTATTATCTTTGATGAAGCTCTTAGTTATTGTTCTATAATTTAGGAGGATGCTTGGTTGTTCTGTCACTTCAATAATGTCTTAAGCTAAGTAGCTAACCATGTTAAAGGTGATTTTTGCCCATATTTCAAAAATCTAAACATATCCCATGGATGTTCCTAATGATGTAGGATTTATGATCTTAGAAATTATAACTGTTGTCTAATTTAGCATGATGCTTGTTGACTGGTCTGTTTAATGGAGTGGTAAGTTCTGATACCTGGTTTTTCCATTAACCAGAAAAATGACCAGGTGGCATTCACTGATTCAATTGTCCTGGTTTAAATGTGACAACTGGCATCATTATTAAATTTAACATGCGTTACAGTTTGTAGAACCCCCACATTCACTGCCGCTTTTTTGTTTTACTTTTCAGCAGTATGACTGGGGATGAGGTGGTTGAATTGTGTGCAGTACACAAGGTGCACACTAAAGCTTTTCCCACAAGAATACTGAAATGTGCAACAAGGATATGGGAAATAGGGAAAATTCGATTAAAAACAGAGAAGAGTGAGAGAAATGGGAAACTCAGAAATGGAGGGAATAGGGTAAATGAATAAGAAGGTTGCTCCAGCCTCTAAGAAGAGGGGGAAAAGGGGAAACTTGTAGATGGCTGCCGTCTTCCTTGCAGTGAATAAGGTCGATTGAGAAGAGTAGTACAAGTGAAGAAAAGAAAAGGGGTTTTGTGTGTCTTTTTTTGGGAAAAAAAAAGGGGGGGGGGGGTGGGGGTAGAGATGACTACTAAGAAGTGAAGACTGAATAAAAGAAATAAAATTAGGGCTGCAAGTTTGGCCCGGCAAACCCGAGCCCGGATAGGGCCGGGTTTGGCCTATGTTATTGTAAACCTTTGCAGGGTCGGGCCTGGGTTGAAGCCTCCGCCTGAGCCCAGCCCATATATATATATATTTATATTTCTCTCAAACCCTAAATACAGGATCAAAACAGTAAAGCCACATCTCTCGGCCTTCCTGATAAGAAACCCTAATGGCCTAATCCATATGAGCTTGAGTGTGAGCTTCAGTGGAGGAGCAGAAGACTCCTACAGAAATTCCAGCAGAGAAAGATGAAGTGCTGGAAGAGGCAAGCAAGAGGGTTCAAACCATGGAGAGGCGAGGAGAAAGGTGGAAGATAAGAGTTGGCCTTTGTAGAAGAGCTCATCGGCAGGGCAGAGGTTGGAAGAGGAATTATTGCGAGGGGATATGTCACCTCCAGCTTCCATAACCTTTTCTATGCATTCTATCGATCAAATCACCTCCAAAGAACCCAATGAGCCCATGTTACCCTAACAGCTTCATTTCCACTTTTTCTCAGTGCCTTTGGCGGAATAGGCAGTAGGGACAGAAGCTGTACTGTACCTAAAAATAGGCATTGCCATATTGCCTTGCCCAACAAGCTAGAGTGACCTTATTTATATATCCTCACTAATCCAAACCTTCTTGCACTTCTGCTTTCAGTGATTTCTCTCTTTCTATCTTTTCTTGTTCTTCATTATCTGAAAATGGAGGTGGGTTCAGGGGTTTGTTGTGATCCAATATTTGTTCTTGATTGCGGGAAGAGGAGGTTCAGGAGCACCTGAGCATGTTTCAGAGGGTTCAAGCAGAGATTTGAAGGCAAGTGAAGGAAAGATCGAAGAAGAGGCTCAGCTGCCACTATGATCCTTTCAGTTATGCCCTCAATTTTGATAACAGTGGTTTGGGATTTTTCTGCTAAAATATGGACAGCAAGGGCATTAGATCCTTAGTCATTTATTTTTCTGCTTCATTTCTTATTAATGAAAATATTTAGAAACAAATCGAAACCCATTTCAGTGATGCAGGAAGATGGGATAAGAATAAAAAAAAAAGAAAAAAAAAAAGAAAAAAAAGAAGAAGATGGGTTTTCAAGATTTCCTCATGTTTTCGATATTTTGTTCTGTTTTTTGGTAGAGGAATGACATTCTAAGCTTGAAAATTCGTCATCCCCAGCAGAGCTTCAACAGTTTTATTTACTATCTTTGAGTTAAGGCTTTCTTTTGAGTCTGGGACTAAAAATAGTTTAAGGTGTAAAAGCTTAATAAAAAAACATTTCATTAGATTAATTATTATTGAAAGCTATTGAACACAGAAATTGGCATTAAATCATTGGACTTGGCCAAACCATCCTGGTGAATGGATGTCCCATCCTTTTTCTCCTTTTTTCCTAAATTGGTTGAAAGTTCAACCCAGCCAATTAGAATGGCATAATTTGATATGATTTAGGACTGGCTCATGTAGAAGATAAGTAATCTAGACTAATCCCGGACCAGAAAAATCCAGCAAGGGACTAGGATAGACAGGATCGCAGAAACAGGAAAACATAAGCCGGAAATAGGAGGAAGCTTGTAACTCACAAAAGATAGATCAGAATAGGCTAGAAACCAGGTCGGGTGGTTTATTTTAATAGAAGAACTGACCTGCAGAATTCAAAGAAATTCTAACAGTATGAAATTATGGAGAAGTCCTAGTGCTACTAGGAAAAGTAATGGCAGAACTAGGACAACAATGTTGATGCCCGTATGTTTTATGAATCAGAACCAGAATTTCAGAGAGAAAATCAGAAACTAGTGTGTGAGATTTGAAGCAAAACAAACCAGTGACTAAAGAGAGATTGAAGAGAAAGCAACCTGAAAATTGATCTAGAACAGGGGTACCACTGATGAATAAGTAATTGTGAGGAGAAGAAGAATTGTAGAAGAGAAGAGATAGCCTGATTTGTAGTAGAATTCAGCCCCAGAAGAATAAGAAGAGAAGAAAGCAGTATGCCAGAGGGAAGAGCCTTCGCCCATGTTTGCTGAGATTCAAATCATGCCTAGTTGACTTATTTATTTATTTATTTTTTTTTTTTGGGGGGGGGTTTGTATATACGTGTGTAAATTCTAAAATTTCCTACACATGGTTTCGGCAATCAAATTTTGACGTCATATTTCAGTTTGTAATTGGTCAAAACGACAAGGGATGTGAACTGGGGTCTTCAATGTTTCGGTTCTTTTCAGAGAAATGGCCATATTTCGGTGGTATTTTCAGTTTCAACTGGGGATGAAATCCCAGTCAAAACCAAAATCTTGAACCTTGCCTAAATTGACTCATAAAAGGACTCCTAATCAGTCTCAAACATTAATCTAATAGGCTTAAAACAGAACTCTAAAATCTATTAACTAACCTAATCTAACTCAAACCTTCAGACAATAATCTCGTATAATAACTTCACCCCCACTTTATAGGCTTATAATTTTTTTTTTGGGTATGTAGAGCCCCAAGGAGAATTTATATAGGCTTATAGTTAATGCTCAATACAAAGAATAATCCATAAACAAGGGACCCAAGGCCCATAGATTCCATCAATGGCCCAAAATCTGGACTTCTATTAACTAACCTAATCTAACTCAAACTCTTCAGACAATAATCTCGTATAATAACTTCACCCCCACTTTATAGGCTTATAGTTAATGCTCAATACGGAGAATAACCCATAAACAAGTGACCCAAGTCCCATAGATTCCGTCAATGGCCCAAAATCTGTTCTTATTCCCAATCAGGCAGTCTTGACTGCATCAATAAGTTGAAGGGGAGATGTTTGATGTCATATGGGCATTTGCAATGAAGGCCATTGAGTGCACCAGTGACGAGCGATATGCTGCAGATGAGTTAAAAGACAAAGGAGTTGACCAAAAATTACTTGCGAAGAAGAGGTGAGAAAAGATATGAATGGCTTCGGGTTGAGTCAGTTGACCAAACAAACATGGTTTTAAACAGAGTTGAATTGGCGAAGCAGACTCAATGTAGCCTCCCCCGTTTAGTTGGGAAAAGGGTTAGTTGAGTTGAGCTATGGCTTCACTGTTTTGGCCGTACAGACTGGACTGGGTCTCAGAACATTGTTCTTATGATTTTGTGTTACCACTGATCTTTTTTACATATTTGAAACTGTTCACCTGGTGTACCTAATGTTATAGGACTTTGATCTGGACAATTTCTCTGATTTTCATTTGTTGTATGTCTTATCTTCATCTCTTTTATTTATGGAATTTTTAATGTATTGTCCCGTTAAGCAAGACTATTTGTTGAATCTGCCAGTGTAATATGCTGCGTGATATAGATTAGTTTTTATATCTGACAAATGCTGTTGTTTTTTGCAGATTGACTGTGATAAAACTATTATGGTCACCTTAAAACACGATGATAAATTCCAGGAGGGGTCTGAGTGTGCTTTTCAGGTAGAAAACAATTATTCATCAGATTTACGTTGGTTTTATTGGTCTTGTATTTACCAATCTGGGAAATAAATCGCTTTTAAACTCGTGGTCAAACTGTGCTTTCTATTTCTAGTGCGCCCTTCTCTACACAACTGTATATGGCCAAAGAAGAATCCGAGTGACTACATTATCACTATCATGCACAACATTGCTCAGTAATCTGTTTCGGTCTGCTGATTTGGATACTCAATTTGCGTGTTTCTTGAAGCATGGTAATTGATCACATCTTACCCCAACTGATTTTTCTGGCTATCCTACACTCTTTCACTTGAGGTCTATTCCATGTCTTGTCACGCAAACTGTTTTAAACATTTAGAATTATTATTCATCATAAAATTATTGTTATCTTGTTGTTTACTCGGTCCACTCTGACGATGGCTTGTTCCATACATAGTTTATCAACAATTCTTACTTTATGTTGGGGACATTGATCATTTTCAATTTTATGCCTTCTGTAGCGGCGAATGACATACCTTCCAGCCCACTTGCACAAATCCGAGAACAGATTACAAACTTCTGCATAAACATTCTGCATTCATATCGTAAACATTGTGCTACAGTATCATCATCTGGACAACTGATTCTTCCTGAGGCGCTTAAGCTTCTGCCACTATATACCCTTGGTATGTTCTTCTCTATATTTGAGTAATGTGAATCATGGGAGTGTATGCACTTTATGGCTTTACTTTCACAATGTTGTGAAGCTACCTTAGATTCTGAAGATAAAAGACTTGATGCTTGGCTTGCTGAACCTAAGTATTTCGGGAAGATTAAATTATTTAAATCTGCTTAATGTAGAATATTATCTGATGTTCCAGTTAGAAATGCTTGATTATTTCATCTGCATTGAGCTTTTATCCTGAGTTTGGAATTGTTTCCTTTTTGTGCCTGTCTTCCATGACTTGGTTGGCATCAACTTGTCTGAGTGTATTTTGGAGTCCTCTTTCTTCTAATTTTGAATCTTCTTGGGGTTGTCTTTCCAGTTGTAAGTTTAGCAATATAAGAACTTTGATTTGGTAGAGGAAATTTTAATAAAGCAGTTTGGGCTTTTTTGGGGGGGAAAGGTTTTATGTTTACTAAACATTATTACAGTGTTAAAAAAGGAAAAAGAAAAAGAAGAAAGTTACGGGTTAGGGATTAGAGTTAAAACTGCATGCTTACCAGGAATTTTACAGTTTTTCTCATTTCAGTTTTATTTTTTGATAACTTGGAGGTTCAGTTTGATTGTTTTTTTTGGGCATACCACACCACTACTACTAGGAGCTGTTTGTTGATTATGAAACTGGTATTGAGGGGCAGAAGTTCTAGTTTGAGAACTGTAGTTAGAGTTCTTTCCAAGCAAAAAATATGTATGTCTGCTTGCAAGTTTAGATAACAGACGATGGTAATTAAAGCTTGAAAATGATAGTTTTCTAGGCTGTAGCTGTTGCTGTAAATCAGGATAGAGTTAGTGGAAAATGGATCATCAATGATTTTAATTCTGAGGAGACCATGGGCCAAGGTTGTCACGGTGGCAAGGTAATCCAAGGCGTTGGAGGTCGCCGGATAACCAAGCAACCAAGGCGGCCTGATTTCCAAGGCGACACCAAGGTGTATGGTTGCCTAGGTGACACCTTGACAACCTTGCTGTGAGTTTACCAGATGTAGATGGATTAGAAGATAATGACAAAGTTGCAGTCTTGGTGGAACAGTGGAGGAACTTAAGTGATCAAATCAGCATGATGGAAGAAAGTACGTATCCTGCCAGGATGGGAGAACTAACAAGCAAACACCAAAATGGAAAAAAGTCATAGCAACCGACAGAAAATAGTTAAATATGACAAAAGCTGAAAAACTAGCAAAAACCAACACTGCCAGTGAGAGTGTAGAACATTTCCAGTGATTCCACCTAAGACAAGTTTATCAGTGTCTTAGGCTCACCCACAACTTTAATGAGTCCAACCTCTCATTTGTGTGTAGTATTGGTACATGTTGTAGCTTAGTTGAGCAGACGTGTATGTAGGCAAAAATGGAGCAATAAACAGTACAACCACACCCAGACTTAATCTTTTCTGTTAATTGATAGAATCAATAGGAAAAGTTCTTATAAAGTTGTTTCTTCAGAAAAATATACATGGTAGATCAGAATCAATATGCAGTGATAAGATTAAGGGGAACTCACCAATTTATCTCAGTTAGGGTGGTGCAGATAGAAAAGGTGAAGCACCAATTCTATGGCTAGAAGGAGCATGATGACTGCAAAAATAGGCCAATAAATAGAGATGTGAATCTTTGATTTGTGATCTCAAAATTCACCATTGCTTTGCTTTATATCATTGTTTGAAATTTCGGTTTTTCCAGGCATTCCGCTCTTGGCCGAAACCAAAATATTTCACCAAAAAGTGAGTTGTTTTATCAGAATTTG
The DNA here is from genome assembly GCA_028583415.1 of Protea cynaroides. Taxonomy (NCBI): domain Eukaryota; kingdom Viridiplantae; phylum Streptophyta; class Magnoliopsida; order Proteales; family Proteaceae; genus Protea; species Protea cynaroides. Next base: position 20,266,927 of record CM053276.1, read on the forward strand.
ACATATTTCAGCTGTAAGTTTTGGTTGGCCAGTTCAGTCATCAAATGGCTATATTTTGGCCCAAAACTTCAGGATAACCCTAATTAAGCATCTATAAACATGTGTACTTTTAGGTTGTGAAAACACACCCAAAATGGTAGTTTGGTTTTGGACCCAAGGTTGCTAATGTACGCTATGGTGTACTGTATTATTCCATCACAACAGCCTTTGTTAGCCACTGGATCCTGGCTACCGAGGGGGTACAATTGCATGTGTACCAATTGCATGTGTACCATGATAGGGGGAGTGTCCTGTTGTGTTTTTTTTTATCTCTCTCTTAGTTCGTACCTCTTGTTTCTCTTATCTCTTAGTTTCCTTATTTGTTTATCTTCTTGAGTTGGACTAGGTTTCTGTTTCCAAGCTAGAGTAGACTTCTATTTTTGATGTCTTTCGTTATTGGATGCAATCTTTCTTCTTCTTCTTCTTCTTTTTTTTTTTTTGGGGGTTATTATAAAACGGCATTTTTTTTTTGGGGGGGGACTACTTAGTGTCAAGTTTGCAACTCTAGGCAGTCTAGCTGATGGCAAAGGGGGTTTAGGGCAACTCAAATTCACAAACCCTCTTTGCTACAAGATCTCTACACAGTCCAAACCCAAATTTAACAAACAAGAATAATTGAAATTGAACAAATAATCCCACAACTTCAGATCAGTCTGTAAGAATGCTTCAAAATTTGGGATCCTTGATCCTTAGGATATGAGGAGTAATATCCCAGAAGATGGGCTTGATCCAACAGGTAAGATCGAAACCAATCTTGCCCATAGGTCTCAGACAGATATTTTAACAAAATCAGAATTGTATCACAATTGTAAAATCAACTTATCTTATAATTCAGCCGTTGGAATGCGTTTGAACTTGGGGAAGATCTTCTCAAACTTAATTATGAACACTAGCCAAAATTTGAAGCAAATCAGAGGAAGCTTGTAGTAGCTACGGCCTCTGCAGAGTGGCTGCAGTAAGTACCGCCCAACTGTGGAGGAGTTTTGAATTAGTTTGATGATGGCCTTAATATTTCAGCAAGGACTTGTTAACTTTTATTGAAAATCAGTGTCGCCCAATAGTAGAGAATGTTTATAAACAAAAAACACAGCTAGGAAGATCAAGAGGAAGAAGAACAATTAGTTTGAGTCTCACAACCTAGAGAGACTCAACCAGAAAAAAAGTTTACTCTTTAATTTCTGGAAAAATTTAATCTGCCGCCAGCCTATTCCATTCTTATTTATAGTGTGAAATCTTACAAATAAAATAGGAAAGACTAGTAAATAGGAAAGACTAACCTCCTTTATAATATAGGAAGGTTTTAATACAATGCAATAGGAAAGTTCCAAAATCTGAAAATTAGGAAAATAAACTACTTGGTCTCCCTGTAATTGAAACCAAACCTACTATCTATCTATCCTATATATTAGGAAACTAACTAAACAATAGAATTAGGAAACTAATTATCTAATGGTGCTGACTACGATAGATAGAGTGCTGGAGTGCTAGCGGTAAAGACTACATTGGGCTGTGGGCTGGCGGTAGAGACTATCCACTTGGGCCAGGCCCAACCTGCTGATGCCCAATTTGCTGAAGCTGCTTCTTTTGGCCCCTTCTGTGGTAGACTTGGGCTGCATCACTAGCCTTCCTCTTTCTTCTTCATTCTTTTTACTCTTCTTCCCTCCTCTTGTGGTTGCTGGTTTATATTTTCTGATATTGTCGCATGTTATTCAAGCATTAAGAATTAATAATCAATCCCTTTTTCCTTGCGGGTTTGATAGTCCTTTCAAGGATCTATCTTGGTTTCTAGAATCTATCTACATCAGATCAAGCTGGATGGATAAACGGATAAACCATCCCATCAGGTTTCTTGAATGTGGTTGGAATGCAGCTGCAGGATCCATTTTGAAATCCATCTTGGGCGCAAGGGTTGATCTAGAGGCTCAAGAACAGGTTATCTATATCAGATCAGAGCTGCCAGCAGCTCTCTGCTATAAGATCTGTGCGTTGTTAACTCTGGTCCATAATTTAATGTGACAACGTGCTGTTACTGTTATTAATTTTTTGTTGTGCATATATTTGCAATGTTTGATGCGCCACGAACACTTCGTTGTTGAAAAATATATTGCTTACTGCTTATACTCATGCGCATAAAAGTACATGAGTTGCTTATTTTTTTCTTGTCTGTGTCCAGCATTGGTTAAAAGTATAGGATTGCGAACTGATAAACGAATAGATGATCGCTCCTATTGGATCAGTCGTGTTTCCTCTATTTCTACTCCTTTCGTGGTTCCTTTCGTTTGTCCAAGGTTGATTGCTATCCACGACCTTATTTCACAGGTATGATACACTATTTTTATTTTCATTTGCTATAAATTTTTTTTGCTCTTTGTAACCAATCAAATCATTCAATGAATTAGCAGGAGACTGATGGATCTCTCATACCACCTTCAAAGCCACTTTACAATGAGAATATAACTGAGGATGGAATCTTTCTCCTAGAAAATGGTGAAGATTGTTTGATTTATGTTGGGAACTCAGTGAATTCAGATATTCTTAAGCAAATATTTGGAATCTCATCTGTCGATGAAATACCTGCCCAGGTAGTGCTCTTTCTATTCTCTTTCTAATTGTGTTGATATCTGTTTGTCATATGGTGTTATGTCTTTTTATGTTTGTGTAAATTGATCCATCTATCGGATAGGGGACGTCAGATTGATCATTTTTCCAATTCCCTGTTGCACCTCAACTGTATGTCTATTGTTGACTTTGCTTCTTCTCAGTCATTTAGTTTTATTGAAAAAGAGTTTGGTTTGCTGTTGTTCAACTAGTTAAGATAGTTGTTTTGGAATTATTCTTACATTTGGCAGCTGAGTCAGCAACCTGACAGGTGTCTACGTGTACCTTCGATCATTTTTTTGTGTGGCAAGTTTTGGTTCTTACGCTATATCCCATGTGGTATCAATGAATCAAGTTTCTGTATGGGTCTTGATTATATATTTCAGCGTTTTTAAGAGAATCCATTGTAATTTTTTTTCTGGCTATGACCAAAATCACTGAAATGATGGGTACTTCGTACCCTGTTGGAACCAGAATATTTTGGCTGAAATCACCAAAATATGTCCAAATTTGAAAATAATGTGGCAAAAATGCTACTTTGAGGCCATGTGTCTTTAGAGTAATCAAGAATATTCAATGGCTATTACTGTAGAACAAAGCGCAATACGAAGGTATGCATGAGGCGACATTGCTAATGGAAGTGTACCTATGGCAAATTCAGTAGCTCTCCTGTATTTTGCATTATCTGGATCTGCTATCTTGAGCCTCCACATGGCAGAAAACCTCCTTTTTCTAGAGGCTTTTAAATCCACAGATTCATATCAGAAAACCTTTGGACTTAAAAAATTTGAAAAGGGGCTTCTGTGAGCTTGTTCTAATAAATTACATTTACATATATGGCAGAAGGTTCTTTCCATGGCGAAAGTGCTCATCATCCCATCTAAATGGGTTTTTCATGGGATCCTTTGTACGATTCGTCACTTCTCTGCAGCTTGAAAAATTACTCCATCTCTTGATATCTCAGTGTATAGTGGTCACAGAGGCTGATGTGACCAACAAGTGGAATCCTTTGGGATACCAATTAAACTGCCTTGTGGAATATTTAGTTCTATACCATTATTAGGTGATTGACCATGCAAAAACCAGATACATATCTGTGTCTGTGTGTGCATGTTTGTATTTTTGTGTCTCTGTATCTGTGCATGTGAATACTGCAGCTCCTTGTTTGATGAAACATACTAAAATTTCTGGCTTTATCAGTTTGTGCTGCAGCAATATGACAGTCCATTATCAAAGAAAGTAAATGAAGTAGTTAATGAGATCAGACGTCAAAGATGTTCCTACCTCCGGTATGACATCTTTCTTCCTTTTGTCTTCTATTTTAAATTTCCGTTGACTTACACATATGCTATTCAATTTACTGGGCCTCAATTCTTTGCCTTTTGTTTTTGCAGACTAAGATTGTGCAAGAAAGGAGATCCTTCAGGTCAGTTCAGCATCATAATATTTTAACTCAAAACTTGGGCTGACTAAGACCATAGTCAAATGAAAGATGAAATGCCATATGACTATCATTTCTAGGAAACCAAAATATTTTATAGGAAAAATAAGGCTGCGAGGAACCTGTTCCCAGAAAGAGGAAGGGTGAAATGACCACCTGCCCCTCGTGAAATGAAAAAATCCCACCCCTGTTGGATGCTCCCACACCTGCACTCATTGGCCCCTACGCTGGCACAGGGACCACGGAGCCTTGCAGCGATCCCTCTCCCATATTTTATTTGTGTGTAAATTGCACTTGGGTTACCTAACGTTTAGAGAAACTACCTCTGAGTTAGATATATTATGTTTGTGGTACCCTTTTTAATATATCCAGCTTTTCCCATACCACCAACTCCCCCCCCCTCTTCCACCCCCCCATAGCGACGACTCCTCAATGTGGTCTTTCGGCCTGAGAGAGAGTTAGGTTCAACTTCTGCCACAATGTCCAAGGAGCGAAGCACCTCGGGCCTCCCTGCTGTCTCCCCCCAATGACTGGCTGCCATCTCTCCCTCCTATCCTGCTCCATCTTTGTGGGTGCCGTTGCCTATCTTCAGCTTTGCCTGGACAGTGGGTGTGTGCTCCTTCCCTCACCCCTCCCCCCCTCTCTCTCTCTCTCTCTCTCTCTCTCTTACCCCCACCCTCTGCTCCCTCACTGGTCCTCCCTCGCCCGCCCTCTTCTCCCTCCCTGGTCCTCCCTCCCCTGCCCTCTTCTTCCTCTCTGCAACACCCTCTTAGTCCCTAGCCCCCTCCCGCAACACCGTCTCTCTCTCTCTCTCTCTCAGCCCCTCCCGCAACACCTCTCTCTCTCTCTCTCTCTCTCTCCCCCTGCGAGTGGGTGCTGCAGCGGATCAGCTGAAGGATCGGAAAAAGATTGTTGCCAAGCATAATATCTATGTGCAAAATTAGAAATATGGAAAGAAAGGGGACCTCAAATATGACATTTATGAAACATGAAGTTCTCCAAACATAATATTTATGAAATGTGAGATACCCCAAACATGATATATCGAACTTGAGGACTTCAAACATAGTTTTTCTAAAAGTTAGATACACCAGTTGTAATTTACCCCTTTATTTATTTGTGGAAAGGAAGAAAGGAAGCTTAATGAATTCAATTAACTTGGTTGTGTAACCAAAACCCTTTGGGTTCCCACATCCACAAACCGCAGAGTTCATGTGGATTTTGTTGTCTTTGCTTGTGACTTAACAATGTATAAGAGATGGATTTTGTATGCATATAATATCTCCCTTTATTCGCATTCATTGGCCATCCAGATCTGATAAATGTATTTGTATATGCATTTCACAGATTATCTTGCCATCTTTTTTGGACTTTCAGAAATTCAAAGTTCTTGAGATAGCCAGTAAATTTATGCTGTTTATTCTGTCATTTTTCGAAGTCTGTTAGTTACAATAATCCAAATAATTCTGGGATCAATTAGCATAATACGTGATTGTATGCCAGGAGATAAGAGGTTCTGATTAGATTAGAGGTTCTGATTTCATAATTCTCACGTATGTTATTTGCAGGGGTGCTTTTCTTTTCATATCTGGTTGAAGATAAGACTCCAAACGGGCTGTCTTATGTTGAGTTCCTTGTACATATCCATCGGCAAATTCAAACCAAAATGGTGTGAACTATCATTTGTTGACTTCAGCCTGGGTACTTAAAAAATGCTGCACTGGAGAAAAGCAGAAAAGAAAGCATTAGTCCCATGCTTATAAATGGCTCTCGGAGCCTGCCATTGATTCCTCCTGAAGCCATGTGCATTCGAATTACTGTTGGAATTTTGCACTAGAGTCATCTAATATGTTCAACACATGGGGGTATTATTTCAACCCTGCCAAAAAAAAAAACGCATAGGTGGTAATAAATATTAACTGTAGCTTTGGCTTCGTTCCTCCCCCCCCCCCCCCCCCAAAAAAAAAAAAAAAAAAAAAAAAAGAAAAAAAAAAGAAAAGGTCCCTATGGGAAACTCTGTAAGATAAAAGGCCGAAATATGTTTTAAGTCAATTGATTTTTCACATCTTAATATATTATACCATGAATGTCTTCGAACCCCTTTCTGTTTGTTCTGAAATCCCCTTTTTTCTTTCATCTCACTAGTATTTCCTCCCAAATTTTTATTTCGTCTCTGGTAGCCTTTTTCTACTTTTCAGTTGTGGATAGTAAGGTCTTGTGATTGAAATATGCTTGGAAAGAGCCAACTATTAACCTTCTCAAGCTGATATATATATATATATATATATATATATATATATATATATATATATATATATATATATATATATATATATATATATATATATATATATATATATATATATATATATATATATATATATATATATATATATATGATGCAGGCCCCATGGATAAGCCAATATGCTATTTCTGGCTAAGAATGTCAATATGCTATTTCTGGCTAAGAATGTGTCGATCTGCTCCATATTTTCATATTTGTAAATGTACATGGAGCAGGTTCAAGTGCACAGAGTTTGGCACGGGATCAGCCCCAGCTGGTCCAGGTCTGGATCGGAATCTGCCTGGGATCGATCTTGCTCCATGAATTCTATTGGAATAGGGATTTATCTCATTGACTTGCTTCTATGACCAACTGAAAGTAGAACCCCTCGTTCTTCCATCCCTTGTCAATAGTGATTGTGATTGAAATCACTGAATTTTATTTTGTGTTTCTCTGTTCCACTGTCTTGTCGGATGAATTGAAAAGAAAGTCTGTATCTGGCTTTGGTAAGGTACTGTCTCGATCCTCTTCTGTTTGATTTGATCAATTTCCTTTGCTTTCTCTTTTACTCTCTGATCTTTCCTTGCTTTCTCTAATTTTTGAAGATTCATTCGACCCAAAGGGATTGTCTTTGGTTTTTGTTTGGTTCATCTTTGATGTTCGATGTTCGTCTCTAGTTTTCTTGCTTGGTATCTCTGTTTTATCACAATTTTCTCACTTTCTCCATCGATTTTCTATCCATTTTTTGAACTTTTCCTATGTGGCTGCTACAACTTCAGTTTCGTATTGTGGTTTTCTAGTTGGAGTATCAGTCATCTTCCCTCTCGTTCAGTCCGAATTGCTCTCCCACATTCACTGTTTGCTGCTTAGATTCTTAACTTAGACATCAGAGTGGCTTAAGTCCGACCTCCTTTGTCTTCTTTTTTTTTAAAATCATTCAGGTAGGTCTCACTTCGGTAGGACTCGATAGATGTCAGGTAACAATAACAATTGATAACATACCAAACAAACCATGTCCTTGCTTTCAAGAGGTAGAAACATAAATGAAAAAAATTCAAATTGAATCAAAGCAGTGCCATACATCTCATAGGAACGATATGCTAGTGGCTCTTTATTGAATCTGATAATAAAGAACTGTTCTCTTTCCTAGGCGATTCTCATCTTCTATCACCTCTCTCGGTGCGACCAGTGGTGAAAGATAGTGACCAGCAGTGAAAGATATCTTTGTTACTTCAAAACTATTCTGTTGGTTGCTTTTTCAACTATGTTTCTAGAGAGCTAAATTGTATTACAGACTCCTTAGCTAGGAAGACGTTGTCTCTGAAATATCGAATAGTATGGTCTAACTATAATCCGTGGATGAAAATCTATAATCGAATACTACGTGTTTTACAAGTCATTCTCAATAAATCTCAATTTACCAAGAGAAAGACGGGCAAAAAAAAATCAAAGCAGGCTCTAAAATAATTTGTTGAACTATAATTGAAATCTTTATAAGAAAAACTGAAAGAATGTGGGGATGGAAAAAACAATAAATATCCTCATGGAGATGGAAATGCAGTTGCAAGTGTCTTAATTTAACTTACCACTGTAAGCATGAGATTCCAACCTCTAAGCCCTTTCCGTGATTGAGACCACAACCCATCAATGAGAAACAAAAAGGCACAAAAGAGTTTTGGGAAAATGGCCTTGAGGTCCTGTTTGTTTCCCTGTTTGTTCAATTGTAAAAGTTTTCATGTAAATGATTTTCGAACATATAATTTTATTTTACTTTTTATATTTACATTAAATAAAATAATAAAAAAAATCCTCTTTTCTTAGAAAATTTTCTTATTATTTTTTCACATGAAAACAAACAGAGCCTGAGTTTCACAAATAAGTGATATTTCCATGCAAAATTTTTAACCATAATTACTCTTTTTGTAGAGAGCTTTCGTAGAAGTTCATTTAAATTGTTAATAGAAGAGGAAACTATACCTCATCAATATGGTTGGTTGGTTCATATGTGGCACCTGATTTTAGAACCTCACCATGCATGTGCTTTGCCTTCCATAAATATCTCAATTGAACCAACTCCAAATTGGTCCCCCCCCCAAAACACACACACACACACACACACCAACAAAAAAGTAAGGGTAACCTAATCCTATTCATATTGAAGGTGTTAGCATAACATACCATGCTGGTAATGACCAAAGTTGCTAGACTTGGGCTTGATTCCCACTTAACCTTTGAGGGGTGGGGAGGTTGATAGGGTTGAACTCATGATTTTTTAATTATGATGTGTTAGGTCTTTGTCAATTGAACTAACCTCTTAGGGTTAATACCCTATCAGAGTTGATTATCAATGAACAATACTAACAACTGGCAAATGAAATCAATATTAAGAATGTGAATGAAGCCAATTATGATAATGAAGTTAAAAAGAAAAGAGATGTTCTAGTTTGATGGCCAATGCTCATCATTCATCAATGAAGTTGTAGTATGTTTCTCTTAAGATGGACCAAGATTTTTACATACAATAGTGTGGATAGAGATGTTTTTATCTAGGGGTGTCAATCGGTCGGTTTCAGTCAGTCACAGTCGAGCATAATTAGTCCTTACCATTTTAACACCTGACACCGTTATGGTTGGTTTAGCTAATCAGTCCCTCATCAGTGAGGTAAGGACACATTTATATTCGGTCCAATTGATCTCAGTCCATAATCAGTCCTATTCTAATCGGGCTAATTGGTCTGTAAACGGGCTCATGCCAAAGTGTAAATAAAAATAGATAAATGTTTGTTTTCAAATCTATAATTGTTCTCATGTTGTAGATTATATACTTTCTTGTAGGATTGTAGAAGGCTCTTGTTAGACTTGTGATAACTTATGTAGACGAAAATGAGGATGGAAAGAATGAGTGGAAGACTCTAACAATGAAAGAGAGTAAGAGACGATTTAATTTTTTAGGTTTTCAGCTTTAGGATTGTATTTGTTTGGTTTAAACCAAAATTCAATTCGGTCGGTTCATTTGGGCTACACTGTTGCACTGTGAATGCCGTTTAATAATCGGTTTGGGCTTAAGCCCAGGATGTTAATAATTGGGCGGGTCAGTTTCAATCCATAATTGATCGGGCATGGTCGAACTACACGATGCGAGCCTGAAATTGACACCCCTACTTTTATCAAATGTTTTTTTTTTTAGTTATTCATGTAACAATAGATTGCGTGTTTAAAAAAGTCACTGGACAAATATAGGCATTCATCATTTTTAGGTTTTCAAAACCTAAATCATTCAGAATTGAGAAATTACGTGCATAGCAATATTTGAAGTATTAGTACATATGCATAGATATATAGAGGTTATATACTAATAAAAATAAAAATGAGGTATTTATTTGAATGATAACTTGAAATTCAACATGTGACTAATCTTGATCATGTTGTCTCTATTTAACCGTCGAAATAGACACATCATTTACGCACATGACAAAATAATGCTTTGTAATGATTGGAAAAATAAAAAATGATTGTCACAATAATAATTTGCCTTTTTTTATAGGTGAATGCTTTTATCAATTGATGTGTCAGCCCATCCTACCATAAATGTGAAAGTTATGTTTTTCTGTAGTTCAATTGAATTGAATGATCTCAGAGTTTTAAAAATAGATGATGTTCTGGTTAGAGAATATCTTTTTTTGATTCAGTCACCATCTAACATAATTTGTTCCTTGGCTTACTTTTAATATTTTTCAAGCCATAAATGCAAGAATTTTTTTTTTTTTTTTTGTAAACATAAATGCAAGAATTAATCATAGATAACCAGATCCGATCTGGGAAAACTTTTATTTTGATTATATTTCCCCACTGGGGGTTCATAAATGCAAGAATCAATCATTGATAACCAGATCTGATTTGGGCAATTTCTTTTATTTTGATTCTATTTTCCCTCACTGTCTTTGGGTTCTTTATCATGGTTTCAGGTATTTAGATCGATTGATTTGTATTAGTATTGGTACTGACCAATATGGGTACCTAGCCGATACAAGAACGAATATTTGATTTAATTTTCTAAGTTCTTTACAAAAATGTACACTGACACAGAACATATCAGACCGATACGATCAATACGTACTGGCTTCCAAGGTGATCAATATTAGTTGTGATATCATGATTTTTTGTTTTGTGTATATTCAAAGGATATGGGTCTGATCGGGTCCGATTTAAAGGTGGTTCCATGGTCATAGAACTTGTAAGGAAAATGACTCTGAAGGTAGTTAACCTGGTCTAGATGTCCATGGAACCTTGGACATATATATATAGTATATATAAATTTATATATCCATGTAACCTTATATTTATATTTTTTTTTTTTTTAAATTATTTTTTTATCTTCCTTTCCCCGAGTCAATATCTTCCGGGATGTTGTTTTTCGGATTAAGTCATCAAAGGGGCAAAGGGCCCCACCATTTTAACTTCCCTTGATCGCCCATTCGGTTAATCAGTCATTTGTTAACAAGGTATGGATACGTTTATATTCGATCTACTCGGTTTCCTAATAGGCTCGGCACCAAAATGTAAATAAAAATAAGGAGAGTTGTTGGGTTTCGAATCCAAAAGTTTTTATGTTGTAGAGTAGATTCTTTCTTGTTAGATTATAAATTCTTATTAAACTAGTGATCACTCATGTATACGAAGATGAGGATGAAAGGAACGAGTAGAAGACTCAAGAAACGAAAAAGAGTAAGAGATGTTTTAATGTTTTAGCTTTTATATTTAAAGTTGTATTTGTTTGGATTCAAATAAAATTCAGTTTGATTTAAAGGTATATTAAGTTCATTCGGTTGGTTCAGTCGGATAGGTCGGGCTATACCCTTACCCGTAAACGTCTATTTAATAATCGATCCTAGTTAATGCCCATCATATTTAATAATCAGATCAATCAGTCTCGATCAATAACTGATCCATCAAACACACGGTGTGAACCAGAAGTTGACACCCCTAGATCAAAATATGAATGGAAAATGACATTATATAATTAAATTTAATTTTGAAACTTGACACGTCACAAACTTGGACAATCAATAATCATTAAAAGTTGGTTATAATCAGGTTCTGAACACCTGCTAGGGGTGTCAATTGGATCCGGATCAAATCAATTTTAGTTTTGCACTCTCAAGCCCAAAACCAAATCATTAAGAAGTTTGGTTTGGCTTTGGGTTTTTATATGGCTGTCTTAATGTTGTATGCATATTTAGTAAAATGTTGGTTTAAAGACGTTTGATAAAACTTCTTCTATGGATTCCGGGCCATTTTGAAGTAGAAACGCGTTTGATAAGTCCAGTTAGATTCCAACTCCCACAGAATGAACCGGATTCAGAATGACTTCAGAATCCAAAATTTTGGAGTCATAAATACTTGCTCCAAGCTGTTGGATCAACTTTTTAAAAGAAAAAAAGAATCAACACTCACATGACTATCACTTGACCACCACCACCACCACCACCACCACCACCACCACAACCACCACCACCACCACAACCACCACCACCGCCACCACCACCACTACCGTCGCCACCACCTCTCCACCACCACCACCACCACCACCGCACCACCACCACCCACCAACGCCACCGCCCACCACCCACCGCCACCACTACCCACCACCACCACCGCCACCACCACCACCACTGCCGCCGCCACCTCTACCACCACCACCACCGCCGCCTCCACCACCACCACCAACACCACCACCCACCACCACCACCACCACAACCACCACCACCACCACCACAACCACCACCACCACCACCACCACAACCACCACCACCACCACCAACACCAACACCACCACCACCGCCGCTTCCACACCACCACCAACACCACCGCCTACCACCCACCACCACCACCACCACCACAACCACCACCAACACCACCACCCACCACCACTACTACGACTATTTTTCTAGACTTCGATTGGAGGGATAGTGTGTTATCAAACATGTTTCTAATTTAAAGATGCTCTAAAATCTATTTCAGAATTGCGTTATCAAACAAGTTTCTACTCCAAAATAATCCTAGAGTAGCTTGGAGTAGAATCCAAATTTGAACCAGAATCCAGTATCCAGAAACAAAAGTTTTATCAAACGGGCCTATCGATGAATTATTGGACTAGTTCGGTTTTGGTTTTTTATATATATATTTAGTTAAAGGTTGGCTTAGGGGGTGTTTGATAACACTCTAGAAGTTGGATTCTGATTTCTGGAGCATAAATAGAACAGAAGTCCGTTTGGTAACCCGGTTCAGACTTCTGAAGAATCCATGAGTGAACCGACTCCAAATGGGCTCCAGAATCTAATTTTTTAGAGCATCAAATAAATGTTTTTCTACTTCAAAGTACAATTTTAGAGTAAAAAGAATCACCCACACCATTACTACCACCAATCACCACACCACCACCACCAACCACAACTGCCACCACCCTCCACCACCCGCCGCTGCCACCACCACCACCGCACCACCACCACCCACTGCCACCATCCTCAACCAACACTACCCACCCACCACCACCACCCCCACCACCACCACACCCACCATTGCCACCACCACTAGCCACCCACCATTGCCACCACCACCACCACCACCACCGCCACCACCATCCACCACCAGCACCAGCACCAGCACCACCAACCATCACCCACCACCACCCCCCTCCATCACCACCCACCGCCACCACCACCACCACCCCCATCCCCCATCGCCACCCCTACCAGCCACCCATCGCCAGCACCACCACCACCCACCGCCAACACCACCACCACCACCAACCTCCATCACCACCCACCGCCACCTCCCTCCACCACCACCACCACCACCACCCGCCCACCACTACCACCCTCCACCACCACCACCACCCACCCACCACCACCCTTCGCCACCACCTCCCACCCCCACCACCGTCACCAATCATCACCACTCACCACTAGTGCCACCATCCACCACCCACAACCACCACTCTAAAGTCCATGACTAAATTAGGTTAACAAACATGTTTCTACTCCCTTATACTCTTGAATCTTTTGAAACAGAAGTAAAAATTTGAACCAGAAGTAAGAATCCCAGAGTTGAAGTTTCATCAAATAGCCCCTTAATGAGCTTTTATCGGTCTATTATCGAGCTTGTTTGATTTTATTTTGATCCATTGAGTCATTTTGCTCGGGCTAGCTTTGTTTTGAAAATAACTTTACATGCAGTGTTTGTTAGGTCGGTCTATCTAAAGAAAATTGATCATGTGGTGAAAAAGATCGTCAAAATCTAGGAATTTGAAATGGTGCAGGGACTATGACTATCGAGGGATGCATGTAGGGGTGTCAATCGATTGGTGTCGATTGGTCTCAGTCAGGCCTAATCAGTCATCACCATTTTGATACTTTGCACCGTAACTAGCATGTTTAACTTATGGGTCCTCATTTGCGAGACATAATAAACACATTAATATTCGGTCGGTTAGTTAGTCTCAATCCCTAATCGGTCTATTGAGGGGCTTCAATGATGCAAACTAACCGTTCCATAATCGTTTATGCTATTCGTCTTATGTTAATCGTTTCAATCCTCTCAATTAGTCCACAATGGAAAAAAGCCCAATGCCCACGTTTTACTGTAATTGATCATTATTTATTCTACATCTACAACATAATTGCCTATTTTAAGTTCTTAATTATAATAACATAGCCTAAATGAAAAGGGATAAATGAAAGACATTTAGTCATTTAGGGTTTAGGCCTTTAGGGATTTAGTTTAATGATCATTTCCTTTGGTCGATCTCAGGTTCATCCATAATTGGTTGGTGTAGTCAGGCAACCGAGGGGCTGCACTCTCACACCGTGAATGACCGATTAATAATCGGTCCAAGCTTAAGCCTGACATGTTTAGTAAATGACGTGGGGGTCACTCCGGTTTTAGTTGGAGGGTCGGGTTCGAAGGACACAATGTGGGCCAAAAATTGTTACCTCCAGGTGCATGGACATATATGTGAAGGAATGATGTTACATGGGATAAATGATTGATTTTGGGTATGAAATTTGATATCTGGTGTAACCAAACCATCTCATGAGTAGCAGTTGGATTGATAGTTTGATGTCCTTCCACATGGGGAATTAGGTATCTCAGCTCTCAAGCCTCAACCAACGTCCTCCACCACACTTTAGAATTAAGGGTGTCAATTGGTACGGTATTGATCAATATTCGATATGATACAAAACACAAAATGGTGATACTAATACCATAGTACTGTACACACTTAAAATCTTTGACACATTTTTTACACATGATCAATTTTCCCAACAACACTCTCTAGGAAATACTAATACCATAGATCTGATCTAGGAAATGTATATTAGGACCTAGACCTGCTTTGTACCTAAATTTTTTCTTGAGTACCAAGAAAAAAAAAATAATTTTAAGTGGATAATCTAGAAGTTAATTGGGGTATCTTAATTATTTGATTTAATTAATTTTATTTATTTAATTGAATAAAAAATGATTTTAATGAAGCCCAAATTCAACATGAATAACCACCAGATCACTAACTCAATTTACAATTCAGGCATTCCTCAACTACTCACTCTTCGAGTCAACATTTTATTAAGTAGCTTAACCCACTCTTACTTTCAATTTCATTACTTATTGTGGCATTAGCTTGAACTGATATTTTCTAACCTGTTTTTACTTTTTTGTTTTTGTGGGTAAATTGATTGAATTCTATCATGGAAATGACTTCTTACCGAGTCTTATTTAACAAGAAAACATACAACTTTTCACCAATCAAGAAAGTCGTAACCCATCACTAAAAAATAATAATTTCTTAAGACTTGGAAGTCGAGTGAAGAAAAATTTTGAATTGGAGGAGGGGAGAGAGACAGAGATAAAGTGATCATTATTTCATCATTAATTTTTTTTTTCTTTTCTAGACATCCAATATAGTCCAAATATAGTCTAAATAAGAATGAGAACATTGTTTGGATGGAAAATGTTCTAACATTTTATTAAACACCTCCTAAGCCATCCTCAGGTTACGAACAAGATAATTGATTTCTATCTCTTTTCTCAACTAAAGTGTAAAACCCGCACCCAGAACTCCAGTCTAACTGGGTTTCTATTGTGCTAGGAGGGTTTTTCATCCTCGACCAAATAGGTTTACAAGTCGTTAATAAGAACTAGGTTGGACCATTGGTAGACCGGACCAAAAGAAGGAAATAAAAGTACCAACTAAGCCCTTTACATGGATGACAGATGATATGGTCGGTCGGAAAACCCGAGCCAGTAGAATCCGCCAGCATCGATCGGCCTAGGTTTAACTTGTCTACAAGAATGGCATGAGTTGACATGATTCCAGAAGACGATTGGGAATATTCCCTTAGCCTAAAACGACCCATTAGAGTCCCATATCAAGTAAAACAACCTTAGAGTCAGTTAGGAAGAAGGAACTCTTGTTTTCCCTAAATCCTTTAACGCATGGCTTCCCTCTATCATTTCCCATCCCTGGAAGAGTTGCATTCCGAGAGGGAGATTGGGAAGAGGAACCCTACTAGGCTCCTCTCCCATAAGGTGATATACTCACTACATATAATCTTTGACACATTTTTTAAGAGAGAGTGTTGTTGGGAAAGAGAAAGAGTAGGAAGAAGGAGGAGAAAGAAGAAAGGGAGAGTCTGCATATGCTGTGGAAGTTACTAGGCTTTCGTTCTCATCATTCGACCTTCGCTACAGGTAATACTTCGTACCTCATACTGGAATCACAAGGTAGATCAGAGCAATGTAGTTTATGTTGTATCCAAATAGTAAGATGATGAAGGAACCCCTAGCAGAGAGGAAACTCAATAGAAAGTAAGGAATATGAATGGGAAAGATTAAGGCAAGTGAACTTAGTATAAAAAGGGGGAAAAGCTTCTCGTTGATGATAATTGACGATCATACCAAGCCGTGAGGCCAATAACAGAGTCTCCGTCCAAGGGAACTCAAAAACCCTGAAAGAAAAGCCCAAAAGCAGAGTCGGTCGATAAGTCGGACGCTAAATCCGGGGGATCGACCAAGTTGAACTTCCCAAACAACCTTTCTGCCAAGAGCCGGATGCTATCAAGGTCGATACTCTGTACCGACTGACATATCGACCTACCAATGGCAGAATGCCAAGACTTTTGCCTAACGCTACGCTGGTCGCAATAGTAGCATCCGATGTAACAACCGTTAAGCCCCAAACTTATACAAGTTGAAAGTAAATAATCTAGGACTTTTAATTAATGACCCTACACCTTGTATAAGCATAGAATACCTCGTGAGTACTAATTATTTTAGCGTGGATTATTGCAACCAAGCGATATTAGATGAGGAACAGAACCTTAACCTAATTTTGGTGTGTTTGATATATATACATGTGCTGATGAATGATGTTGCATGCTTGTAGTTACGTTAAGAATAACATGTCATCCAATAACTGCCTCTTTGCATGCATTGCATTTATACTATGATTGATTGTGACTGTGATGTGTGGACGCTTGGTAGGCCGTGGTGAAGCGGTTGAAGACCGCAAGATCCGACCTACTAAGCAAACTAACTGTCATGTATTGTCCCATATCTTAGTGGAGGACAACATCTTGGTGGGGGGGGGGGGCAAAACGGATGGTCTGGGAATCTTTCTAGGGTATTGAGAGAGTACATATGATGTCATATAGGACTAATTAGTGACAAACCCATGATGTAACCCTGGCCAGTAGGGGGTCAAGTACTGGTAGAATAGAGTGATGCAGGTGAAGGGTCGGGAGTATTCGTTGGAGGCATCACTGGCTGGACTTGCTATCCGATCACCATTTTGATTGGGATGTCATGTGGGAGCACCAGGGCTATTAAAGTAGACAGATGAGTATCCAACACTCCCGTGCATGGAGGTTTAGGTCAGCTTCTGTGAAATGTGACTAGGCCATACCATAGCACATTTATCATACATTAGACTAGATTCTTACTGTGTACATAATCTATTCATATGATTGCTTGCTTGTCTGTTTCTCATGAGCTCAAGTTGAAGAACTCACCCTTGTGATCTCTACTCTTTTAGTTGTGATTGCAGGTATTATGGAGATAAATCATGAAGACGCTCCAGCTAGACCTAGAGCACCTCGAAGAAGCAAGACATGGAGGCGACGATCCAGGCAGTGGGAAGTGGACGTAAAGGATGATGCATGGAGATAAAAGACTACTCCAGCTTGGGAGCTATAATTACTTATATACAGTTTATGTTACTTAGACTTCTCTAGTGATTTAGTGCCCATCGTATTAGGGCTAAGAAATTATGTTTCCTTGATTTTTGAGACTTCGGATAATAGTTAAACAATTTACAAGTATGACTATTTAAATACAATTAGAGCTCAATTTACTTATTATATTTTCGCTACATTAATTACTCTGTGTTTGGATTATGAAAAAGATGATGGTTGATGTTAGTATCCTCTGAGCATGTATCCTAGTTAGACTGCGATTAAAATAATCGATGGTCTAGTTGTCCGTCAAAACTTTACATATTGTAAATTTGGAGTGTGATAGAAAAAGTTATACAAACCTAGGCGAAATGAATCAATTCTTTATCCACCCTAAAAGCTTAAGTTATTAAGTAGAGAGACTGTAGTAGAAATAACAATGTATAACAATATATATTGTATAGACTAATCAATAATGATGTAACAAACAATTAATTATTATTCAATAATTAATAAACAAGTAATAAAGGACAGACATGCAATAATCTTATATGCATCTAATAGATTATATGTCAACCTAATCATATGCTAAAACTGGAATATACATAAATGAAATATAACAGTACATACCTTATAGGATGAATCCGAAAATGATGTAGGGTCGAGTTGTGTTGGTACACTCTCCTTAAGACTGTATTTGCCCTCTATTTGGTGCAACAGGTCCTGCAAATTAGTCTCCAAGATAAAACAACCCTCTTGAAGGACACCCACCCAGTGTGCACGCACTGTCAGATGTATGCAGACCCGATGGCTAAGATCAACCTCCTTTTGAAAGCAACCACGATGGACTCCAATCAAACAGAGTTGAGGAAGAGAGTTGGAGAGAGAGAGAGGAAAAGATTTTGAGTGATTTGGATGCTTGGGGTTGGGCTCTATTTATAGGGCTTAGGTATCCATTGGTCGTAGCCATTGGATGGGGTGTGACCCTCCAAATGGACCGTCAAGATTGATCCAGATCTCAGATCCTGAGATCAACGGTCTAGAAGGGCACCCTTTTATATGTAGAGATACATCTCTATACATAAACCCTTTTCAAAAGGGTATCCGAGTAGGGGTGTGTCCGAATCTGACTAAAATCCATACCCACACCCCACTGCCCAACGTCCTTGCCTACACCCACACCCGTACCCACACCAGCGTCCCTGTCAAGGTCGCGGTCTAGCCCACACACGAGCGCGTGTATGTATCATCCGAACTTGGCTTTATTTTTGGGGCTCCATAGGTAGAGGACACTCCTACAAATAAAGACTTCTCCTCTACAATCCCTAAGCAATGTGGGACTAAAAAGTCCTACATTACATAGATCAACTCAAAAATGAAAACGAAAATCCCGCCCAAAATGAAAACCAAATTTTGGAGCCAAAAAGAAAAAGAAGTTTGAATTTTAAACAAAATCTATTTTGAAACTTTATTTAGAAAAAGGTTTTTGATATTTGACTTTTGACTTTTTCCAACAGAGACCAACTAATATATGATGGTATTCAAGGTCTCGACATTTTCGAATGTGAGATTATATTATGAACATTTGCCTGACTACCTTGTCAAATTAATGACTCAGAGTTCACAAAGATTTGATCAAATAAAAAGATGTGATTCAGATAGTGTTGCTTCTCTAGTCAATAAACAATGAAAAAAAAATTCTGTTAAAAAAAATCCACTATTTAACATGGAAACAAAGAAAACCACTAGAAGAACCCAGTGGAACCCCTCCAAATAAAATTCACAAGAAAAAAAAATAGTATCCTAAATTGATGGCGAATGCCCATCAACCATAATGGCAGTAGTTGTTCTTTCTTTTTGTTAGGGGAATAATGACCTCACCAATCAGTCAATGACTCGTATCAAGGTGCATGCTTTAATCGCAATAAGACACATGGCCAGCCACATGAAAGCATATAAAGATGCTACCTCAAAGGTCAGACTCATAAAGGATCTGATCGCTATCATCTCCGGATGGTGATCATGGGTCCACCCAAACTGTCCATGTCTCTCCATTCCCAACACATAGCTAGCTGGAGATATCATCCACGAACAAAGATCTCGAAGCAGCCATCAGAAGGCTTCCCAAAAGATCTACATCCAGTAGCTCCTAGCACATATCTGCCCGCAACTAACCCTGACTTATTTGGGATTGAGTTGCGGGCTCACACCCACTCTCCTTATTAGACCGTAACTCCAACCCACAAGCAACTCACAATTCGCAGCTCACAATACACAGCTCACAACTCATTGGATAGGATGAAGAGTTTAGGATAATGAAAATATCTACGACCAGATCACAGATTGTGCCAAATCCCTCAAGGGCAAATAAGAATTTATGTCACCCGTTGTCTCTTCTATATATACAGCACAATCATAAGATAAACAAATCCAATCTTTTATATTCTCATGTTCTCTCTTAATTTCATATTCTTATACCGAACTCTATCCTCCTTGAATTTGAGTGTAGATAGCGATATGACTGTTGGGGGAAAATAATAAGGGATACAAATCTGATTGTCAATGGGAAATTTAAGACGATCCTTAAGAAAAGGACATGTGGCGTACATTTAAGGGGTGAGGATTGAGAATAAAAGATGTCTGAAAAAGGAACTCGTGTTGGACCCCCAGGGTGATCCAGACATGATGGGACCAATTGATGGGGGTAGCTGGGCATTTAATGGACCACCATTAATGCTCATAAATACTGACACCATCCATAAATGCCAAGTAGGCTGGTTTGACAGGCCAGGTCACCATATCATGGACCGAATCAACAAAAAGCAGGAACGACACTCGAAAAAAGTGTAAGGACAGAGACCAGCATTAGAAAATATGGAAGACATGGACTATAAGGGGGTCGAAGAAGGCCAAGGGGAGTTATAAGTGGCTGACAAGACGACCCAGCGCCGCCCTAAGGGGTCGTAACCCCTCAAACCTACTGTTCCCTAGGAGTTCGATGATTGAAATGGTGGTAGGTGCGGAGAGGCTTATCTGGGAAGCTTTCACTAGGACATATATATAGCAAAAGGATATCAATTGGAAAAAAAAAGAAGGGGAATGTTCATGTCATGAGAAAAAACATCCTAACCAGGTATTAATCCTCTTGTGTTTTACTCTCTTTATGGTTCTAAGATCTCACTTCATCAGAGAGGAAGGGAAGACGGTGGTGGCCTCAGTATCTCAAGGAACCCTCATCTTTAAGGAGTTCTAGTGTATCACTAAGAGCTCTATTCGGTTTGTCTTCGAAATTCCCTAACTTTGGCATCGGAGTAGCCCCGGGGTATATCCCACCCACTTTCTTGTTGTGTAGGTGTTTCATCTATGTGGCAGGATCGGAAAAGCTGATCGAATGCCACCGACAACAGATTGGCGCCCATCGTGGGGCCTCGACATACTTTTCCTCCCAAATCTTTCCTTTCTCTTGAGCTTGTCCTAAAAATTTCTTTCTCTTTCTTTCCCTTTTTGTCTTATTCCTAACCGGGTGACATCTACCCATTACCCTTGACACATCTTGGACCCATGGCACCAGCAGGAAGAGCCGAAAGTTCTTATAACCTCTGAGAAACCCAGGCCCGTTGCACTGAAGCAAATATACACCAAGAACGAGGGGACATCCCTGTAGGTCTTGACCCTCAAGACGCTCCACCAGAAAATTCTTCAGTAGAAGGAGCTGGCGGTTTCAACCCTGACCCTACTCAATATGTCACCAGAGTACAGTTTGATAGACTGGCCCAGTAGTTGGCCACTTTGACAGAAATATTGCAGCAGAGGCCTACAGGTATACCGGCTGCTTCAGTACCTCCAGTTGATGTCCCGAAAGTCCCACAGAGATCTCGGCATTCCAAACGCTCAGCTCCACAGGTTGTGCCTCCCAGCCCAAGGCGGGCTAGACCTTCGATTGATTCCTATCGTGGTGGGGGTTGAAGCTAACGTCGAGGAGAGCCCCACTTCCAGTATGTCCCAGAGTACGACCCTACTGAAATAATCGGCAGTAGCCATGAGTCCCCGACTGTTTCACGACGATCATCTATCTCGAACAGACTGGGTTCGAGGCAGGAAGGTAGAAGGGCCCGAGGCAGGATGTATATAGAACAGGGAGTGGCGAGGGAGGCACAGAGAAGGGTCGACGAAGCTAGACGTGCCAGAAAAGATGCCCAAGCAAGAGTCGATGCAGTCAGACAAGCCCGAGAAGATAGCCAAATAAGGGCCGACGAAGCCAGGCGAGTCCAAGAAGAAGCCCAAGCAAGGGTCGATGCTGCACAAGCAGAAAGAGCAACAGCTATCCCATCAGTTAGTGCACCCCCGTTAGTTGTAGTAGTGGCGGCCATTCCCTCCGCAGGAAGTACACCCACTAATGATGAAAATACAGCCAGGCTCGAACGCCTAGTAAAAGATCTAATGGACAGAGTACAACAGGTTGAGTTGAGGGTCGATCCTGTAGCCCTCCAAGAGTATGCCACAAAGACAGCTTTGACAGATGAGTACATGAGCCATCCTCTTCCTATCAACTTTGCCTTCCCCAATGTAGGGTGATATGATAGCAAGACAGACCCAGAGAAGCACCTAGACAATTTTAAGGTGGGAATGGTTGTTTATGGCCACCATGACGCTTTATGTTGCCGAACTTTCCCATCCACCTTGAGGGAGGCAGGGAGGACATGGTTCAACAATCTACCCCCCAAATCGGTGGGGACCTTCAAGGAGCTTAGCAGTTTATTCCTCTCTCATTTTCAGGGGAGTCGAGTTCAGAAGAAGAACTTATCATTTGATGGCGATCAAACAAGGCGAGAGGGAGCCTCTACGACCCTTCATCGCTTTTTTCTTGGGAGTAGCAGGAGAGATTAAGGACTTGCAGCCCGATGTGGTCATTTCGACCCTGTCCAAAGCTTGTCTGGATCCCTAGTTGGTGTTTTCTCTCAACAAGAAGCGTCCCCGAACTCATGCCAAAATCTTCAGTCAATGCAACCGATATGCATTGGGGGCAGAAGCTGTGGCAGAATTACAGAGGCAGGTGAATCCGACTTCTACTACTGCGAAAAGAAAGAAGAATGAAGTTATAGAGAAAGCTCCTAAAAAAGGAGAAGGAAGCAAGAAAACCAGAGTGGCCAAAGAATTGTACCAGGCCCATCCTGCACCAGAGTATACACCTCTCAATCGGACCATGGTTGAGATCCTAAACATTAAAAGAGGTGACACTTTGCTAGTCCCTCCCCCTAAGATGATCTCCAGGCCTGGGGAACGTAACCGATGATAATATTGTGCGCACCACCAAGATCACGGCCACAACACCAACTCATGCAGACATCTAAAAGGCCTAGTCGAAGATTTGATCCAACACGGACGATGGACTAAGTTTGTAGGACCAAGAAGGACACCACCCCTAACTCCTTTGCCCATAGTGGTCCTTCCATTGCCTCCCCAATGGCAGTACTAGGGAGGGCAGAAAGGGTCGAGAATAGGCCCCTACCACCCCCAATGTCACCCCCAAGGGGGTTTATGGGTCAAGTTGACTTATGACCGGTAGGTCAATAAGAGATGATGAAAGAGAAACCTACCAGAGGGGTTCGAACTCGAGAAGCAAATCCCCCGCGGAGGCAATTGGGCAAGGTAGGACCAGAGCAAGATCTGGGACTAAGCGCTGATGAATATGTGATGTTGAGCCACCCAGAATGCCTGACGGTGACTGTCTGGTTGGAGCATTTGTGGCGGGAAGTACTTTCGATTGTGGTCGAGCCTAGGGAGGAAGATTCAACTAAAGGAAAGAAAGTTAGAGAAGAAAAAGACGATACCGGGGGGTCCTCCTCCAAAAAAGTCAGGTATGAGGGGTACATTTATTTTGGTGATGATGACCTCATTGATGTCGTTACCCCTCATGAAGGTCTCCTTGTTATCAAGATGGCCATTGGGGAAGAATGGAAAGTAAGTCACATATTGGTCGACATCGAAAGTGCTTGTGAGATCTTCTACTACGACAAGTATCGGAGGCCAGGATACAAGGATGAACAATTAAGACATATTAGATATTCTCTTATGGGATTTAATGAAGAAGGAGTACGGGTGAAGGGAGCCATCCAAATCGATACTCTCCTGAGAACTTATCCAGTGCGAGTCAGTGTTAATCTGAAGTACATGGTGGTAGATATCCAATCAAGCCATAACGGTATCCTTGACAGAACTGGTCTCAATAAGCTACGGGCTTGTATAACGACCTAATATTTACTCGTGAAGCTTCCCACTGAATGGGGGGTTGAATATTGTAAGGCTGACTAGTCAGTATTAAAGAGGTGTCATGCAGCTTCCCTTGCTACACTCGATGAAGATCAGTCCGTTCAGGTAATCCAGTTAGACGAATACCATGATGACTACCTGGTGGAATGGACAACTCCGGTCGAAGACCTTGTCCCTGTGCCATTTGACGATGACCATCCAGAAAAGACTTTCCTCATTGGCTCAACCCTCCAAGAAGAGCAAAGACAAGAACTCGTTGGGTTCCTGAAAGCAAACTCTGACGTATTCGCTTGGACTCTTGACTTGGGATTCTGTGGACTACTATGGAGCATTACTTAAAGATAGATCCTCACCAATGCCCTATCCGACAGAAGAAAAGAGCCATTTTGACAAAGAAGCAAGTGATCATCGATCGAGAAGTCGAGAAGTTGTTAAAAGCAGGATTTATCTGGGAAGTATATTACCCAGACTGGTTGGCTAATTTGGTGCTAGTGCCTAAGTCTGATGATCGTTGGCGTGTATGTACTGATTTTACTGATCTCAATAAAGCATGCCCTACCCCCTGCCTCGAATAGATCAACTCATTGATGCCACTGCGGGGCATGAACTGTTATCTTTTCTAGATGCATACTCAGGATATAATCAAATAAGGATGGCCAAAGAAGACGAGGAGAACACTGCCTTCATTACCAGCAAGGGCATCTACTGCTATACGGTAATGCCATTTGGACTCAAGAATGAGGGGGCGACATACCAGAGGCTCGTCAACAAGGTATTTGAAAGACAAATTGATTGGGCCATGGAGGTATATGTAGATGACTTCTTGGTCAAGACAGCTAAGGCGCCGGATCACCTGAAGGACCTCAAAGAAGTCTTCGAGGTAGTATGGAGAAATTCTATGCGTCTTAATCCCTCGAAATATGCTTTTGGAGTACAATCTGGCAAGTTTCTGGGATTCATGGTGTCACAAAGGGGGATTGAGGCCAACCTTACGAAGATCGAGGCGATTCAAAGTATGAAATCTCTAACTACACCTAAGTAAGTACAAGTTCTTACCGCACGGATTACTGCCCTTGGAAGATTTATGTCCAGGTCTACCGATCGATGCCTCCCATTCTTCAAGACTCTTAAGGGATCCAAGACTTTCGAATGGATGACAGAATGTGAGGAAGCGTTCCGCAATCTTAAAAGATACTTATCTTCCCCTCCATTGTTATTAAAGCCAGAAACTGGAGACAATTTACTACTCTATTTGGCGATATCACCGTGTGCGGTTAGTGGCGTATTAATTAAGGAGATCGATAAAGTGCAACATTCTATCTACTACATCAGCAAGATCTTACTAGATGTAGAGACCATGTATCAATCTATCAAAAAGTTAGCCCTAGCTGTGGTTGTCTCCACCCGTAAACTTGGCCATATTTTCAATCTCACTCCATCACTATATTGACGGATCGACCCTTGAATAAGTTCCTCTCTAGAGCAGATGTGTCGGGATGCATGATCAATTGGGCCGTCGAGTTAGGGGAGTTTGATCTCAAGTTTCAGCCACGGACTACCATCAAGGCACAGGCGTTGGCGGATTTCCTAATCGAAAGCACCCTTCCAGGTAGTGAAGAAGAGGGGTCGAATACAGAACGAGCGCTTGAAAAGGCTAAAGTCAAGATCTTTTTCGGCCCTGAGGAACCTTCATGGGTCATGTACATAGATGGAGCGTCAAACAAGGAAGATGCGGGAGCAGGAATTGTTCTCATCAGTGTGTTTTGGCTTCTCAACAACCAATAATGTGGTAGAATATGAGGCCCTAGTGCCGGGGCTTAAGTTAGCCAGAAAACTACCTATAACTCACTTATTTGTGCATGAAGATTCCTAATTGATCGTACAGTAGGTCACAGGGGTCTATGAAGCCCGATAGCAACATCTGGCCAAATACTTGGCCCTGGTAAAGCAGCTAATCGAGCCCCTGGAGAAGTTTGAGATGGTCAGCATCCCCCGGGATCATAACACTGAAGCAGATGCCCTTTCTCTCTTGGGGTTGGATGATCTCAACAGCTTTGATGTACCAGTCTATGTGGAGCACTTGTCCCAACCAAGCATCAACCCAATGGTGGAAGTTTTGCTCGTAGACGTCGAGCCGTGTTGGATGGATCCTTTGCTCACTTATTTACGAGAAAATGTACTGCCAGAAGATAAGAAGGAAGCTCGACGCATTTAGACCCAGGCAGGGTCGTATGTTATCTATGATGAGGTACTCTACAAAACGTTTCATACCTTTCCTCTACTTCGCTGCGTCCCTCCTTCGACGATCGAATATATCATGGCAGAGGTACATGAGGGAATTTATGGAGCCCACCAATGCGGACGCACCATGTGTTTCAAGATTATTCGGAGGGGCTACCATTGGCCCCATATGATGCAGGACTGCAAAAGATACGCCATAACTTATGAGCCATGTCAGAAGCATGCCACAATGTCTCATCGCCCGTGCACCCAACTGCAGTCCATCCCTTCATTTATTCCCTTCGTAGTATGGGGTATTGATATTCTGGGATCATTCCCACCAACAAAAGGACAACTTCAGTACATCTTGGTGGCGATTGATTGCTTCACCAAATGGATCAAAGTAAAGGCAATGACCAGGGTCACTGCACCCAAAGCGGTGGAGTTCTTCAGGCTAGATGTGCTCTACAGGTATAAGATCCCACAAGTATTGGTTGCTGACAATGGTCCCCAGTTCTCAAGTCGAGTCTTCCGAAAGTTTTGTCTCGACCACCGCATTGGACATAGATTTGCATCGGTAGCACACCTAGAAACTAATGGGCAGACAGAGGTCACCAATCTCACCCTGTTGCATGGCCTAGCAAGGTCGCATGGAAGAAAAGAGGAAGTTATGGGCTCAAGAGTTATCAAACGTGGTATGGTAACTACAGAAAGAACTGCCACAAGAGCTATACCTTTTAAGCTGGCATTCGGATCTGAGGCTGTTATCCCTATCGAAGTAGTGAAAAAAAGTTACAGAGTGTTGAACTTTAATGAAGATACCAATAAGGACATTCTACTACCAAAACCCCCCCCCCCCCCCCCCCCCCCATGGAATAGAGATAGAGCTAAGGTATACCCGCACCTCCCGATACTCTACCCATACCGTACCTAAGCCCCCATCGCGGCGGGGCTGCAAACCGGGCTCGCAACTAACCAATCCTATATGTCAACAATGTATGCTCTATCCCGACGCCGTCTCACGGCATAGAGATAGAGCTAGAGGGTGCGGGCCGGGGGTCGGAGACCATCATACCTCACCCCCCTAATACCCTATCCGCAACTAACCCACTAGGATAGAAATAATACGCAGGTAGACCCTATCCCAACATAACTCCCTACGGCATAGAGATAGAGCTAAAGCATCGTGGACAAGCCAGCGTCGACTCAGAATCCTCAGTACCACACAACGATGGCCGGGACAACATCAATATCGGAGACCACCGTACCACGATCTTCCTCCGATACCCCACCCGTACCAAGCATGTTAAGACGGAATACTACAAAAGTGCCGTGTGAAGAGCGATCCGGCCCATGCCCCCTCCACACACCAACGAAAACAATCACATGCCTAACAATCACATCCTATGAATGCATGAACAATAATAATAACGAAAGTAAAGGATGACATGTGAATATGCACAAACATCACATCATAGATATTCAATGATTAACAACGATTTCTTGTCCATTAATTATTAGGTTTAGGTCGATTCCCTTACCTGACGCTCGTTCGTTAACTTGCCCCACGTCACAAGGTCCAAACGATAAGTCACAAAGTTCTACATAATATTAGGGTTTCATTAGAATATATTGTTTAGGGTTTCATGTTGGTCGGAAACCAACAGAGATCACAAACTGCCCTCACAGAGCTGACCGGTGGTATATATCGGTCGCGGCTCTATGGGGAAGGCCGGCGACCGGTATGGTCGCCGGTCCCCCACGATAACCTCCCGAGAGGTAGCGGTCGCAAATACCGGTCGCACTATGTGCAACCGGTATGTCGACCGATATGTCTCCGAAGACCATACATGGGTTCTTCGACTGTCGTCGATCATCCTCCATGGATTTTCAGGGTTTCTCATATCCATTCTAAGTCTAGGCTTTGAGTTAGAGTTATCCCCAACTCATTCAAGTCTCGTTTCGATGAATATCATCTCGAAACTCGAATCTAGGGTTTGACGGCAACTTAGGGTTTATTGGCCAATTTAGGGTTTTAGATCAATACCTACTTTGCATGGTATTGATCCACCCACTATCATCATAGGGTAAGAAGAGGGATTCAAACACTTACCGTTGGCGGGGCGTAGCGTGAGCTTCGTCAAACGGTAATGGCGGCACCTCCTTCTTCTTCCTAGCTCCTTCTCCTTTCCAAGCTCTTTCTCTTCTCTAGGGTTTGTGAGAGACAATGGAAAGGATTTGAGGGGGTTTAAGGGTATATTTATAGGCTAGAAATAGGGTTTAGTAACCCTACTAGGATTAGGAAACTTCTAGAATTCGAAATCAGGAAAGCGGGACCCGTAGAGACTAATTTTCAAATTCCCGCACATAGCTGTGCAGGCCATACCGGTCGACCGGTACCATCATCCGGTACCATCAACCGGTATCTAAAATCAGGCATAATTGGTCGACTTTGGTCCGATTTTGTACCTGTTTGTTATCCGCTTGCCCCGTCTAGCTCGGTGATGATCGGAAGACCTGTCACGATACAAAACCAAGGTTAGACCGGGTTTTAAGAGTGCGGGTCTTACAGATGGACTTGGACTTGCTGGAAGATGTTCATGAGACTGCTCGACTGCACATAGCAGCATACCAGCAAAAAATTACTAAGTATTACAACTCCAAGGTCAAGGAGAATCTGTTCCAAATAGGTGACTTGGTTTTATGATCAATGGCTATCACTGCCCCTACTTAGCGGGGCAAATTGATCCCAAATTGAGAGGGACCATACTGGGTCACAAAAGCTACTAGACCGGGATCATATCACTTGGAGATGATGGATGCATCGGTCATACCACGCACCTGACATTCCAAGAACCTCCGAAAATACTATGTGTAAGGCTTATATACTTAATGAAGGCTCTTTTATTCTCCTCCATTTCTATTTCATAGAAGTATGTGGCCAGGTCAAAGACTTAGCTCTCCCACGAAGAGAGATAAGGCCTATGGGTCTCGAAAAAGAGTTAAGGCCTACGGGTCTCGAAAAAGAGTTAAGGCCTATGGGTCTCGAAAAAAGAGTTAAGGGCTACGAGTTTCAAAAAAGAGTTAAGGCCTATGGGTCTCGAAAAAGAGTTAAGGCCTACGGGTCTAAGAGTTAAGGCCTACGGGTCTCGAAAAAGAGTTAAGGCCTACGGGTCTCGAAAAAGAGTTAAGGCCTACGGGTCTTGAAAAAGAGACAAGGCCTACGGGTCTCAAAAAAGAGTTAAGGCCTACGGGTCTCCAAAAAGAGATAAGGCCTACGGGTCTCGAAAAGGAGATAAGGTCAACCGGTCTCGAATCTTCTGGTCTCAAATAAGATTGAGGCCATCTACTTACGGGGTAGTCTCTGACTTCAATTCAAACCTTCGAGCCTATCTTATAATGATTGGCAGGCGCAATACTATAAACCAGGGGGGTAAGTATAGTGTAGTTACTTTGTGAAGGAGAAAAGCGAAGTGTAAAGGACAAAATAAATGTAATGATAAGTAACAGGGCCCATGGGGCTTACAAAAAAAAAACAAAAAAAAAAAATAAAAAAAAATATATATATATATATATATATATATATATATATATATATATATATATATCAGTTTTGTTCCCCGATAAGATCATTCTGTTAGAGGTGCATCCATGGGAGGTGTTTCGGAGGATGTCGTGTCGGGGGTTTCTTCTGAAGGGACAGAGGAGGGATCTTCGGGGGTTGTTCTTGGAGTTTCTTATGGGAGAAAAATAGAGAGAGGAGCGACCTCTTGGGGAGAAGGCACCACTACTATCTCGGTGCTAGAAGCCGCTAAAGGAGGAGGTTCGAAGGTTGACCGATTTTATCCTGGATCACCTTGTTCATAAGGGCGATGCAGGAGAAATCGAAGGTAGGAAGATGAACAGACATCTGCGAATGAACCCCGAGGAGGGCTTCTAGAATGGCTCGAGCTCTCTCTTTCCTGAAAAGGCCCTCCATCTCATCAGATTCTAGCAATGCCCTCAGAGTCTTCTCCTTATCCTGTGCTAAAGTGGAATGGGCCTGCGACAGGTTATGGGTTAGGCGGTTTGTGGTTGCTTGGGCTTGGGCCAGTTCTTCGACCAAACGGGTTATGGAAAATTGCTTGTCAACACCCTGATCCTTCATAATGGCTACCTCCTCTTTAAGGGCTCTCTCCCTGGTCAAGGTATGGGTCAAATCAACCTGCAACTTATCGTTCTCTGCCAACAAATTGGCCTTCTCCCTTATCATTTCGTCACGAGCCTCCTGGAGATCCTTGACCTCCTGTTCCAATTAATTGTTGAGGTCGGTGGTTGCTTTGATCTGGTCCGACATAACTTCATTGTGCAGCCGCACTTCTGCCAGTTTTTTTTTGGGCAGCCCCGAATACTTTGGCATGGGTGGTGAAGTGCTCGTCAAGCCGTTTATACCTGGTCTTCGCATCGGCAAGCCACCTACGGTTCATGTCCAAAGATGCTTCAGCAAAGCGCCATTTTACGTCAAGTTCCTTGGCCTGATCATCTGCCTGCTTGGCCCGATCGTCTGCCTCCTCGGCATGGGGCCTCTGCGTCTTCTCTCTCCTGTTCGACCACTTCCAGTTCAGCAATAGATTGTCTCTCCCCTCGACCCAGTTCTCCTCGGCCTCTGCCTTAGCAAGAATGGCAGCATCTCGATCACGAATGGCTTGATCACGCTCAGCTAAGGCGGTCGAAAGAAGTTCATTATTTTGTTATGCCAAGGTCTGCACATCCTTCAGCTTGCGTACGGAGCTCACCAGCATCTTACAGTAGTAATTTGTTCTGCACATTAACTGCGAAACATATCAAAAGAAGAAGAAGTGATGTCAGAAATGTACATGCAAAAAAAAAGAAAGAAAGAAAGAAAGAAAGTAAGAAAGAGAGTTTTACCAGGTACAAGGCTGCACATTGGCCCTGATCGATGTTCTCAAGCTTGGCTTGCAGGATGAAGTCTGTGTCTGTAGAGAGGCAGGCATGGTGAACTATATCCTGAGCCACCGAGCAGTTAAACAGCCCCGTATCTGTGGTAAGGACTTTCCAATGTGGAGTGAACAACATTGGCTCTATTGTGGAACTCGAGCCGGCGACGGGAGGAATCGAACTTGCAGTAAAGGCCGCAACAGAGTTCGTATTTGAGGTCGAAGTGGGACCGTAGATCATAATAGCAGGAGAAATGGCTGGGCCCTTCCCTTTGGCGTTGTCCTCTGTGGATAGGCCAGACACCCCAATTCTGGTCTAATCGGAATGGTGTGATAAACTGCCAATAAATCAACGGTTCACCCAGGATCTTGTATAGGTTGTACCCTCCATATCAAACCACACTCACATTCCACATTAATAATCAGAGATAATAAACAAATAAACGAAAGTCTTACAGATAATGAACTGAGAGTCTAACAGTGATAAATAAGTATTTAACCCAATTATCTCCCAACTACAAGACATAAAAATAAATAATCAATTACATATCTGATGTTCAAATTATAATTAAACTTAAGCAAAAACACATTGGTTGCATTCGCATGATGAATCATGCATCTTCTTCAGCTTTTACGTCCATCGCAGTAATGTGTCAATACATTGGCGCATTCATATATTTTTCAATGGTAGGACTTGCATCATCAACTAAAAATATTCGACGTCTAAAAGGTGACCACACATCACGATTCAGTGAGCAAACAAAACAATGCAACAAATATATGCATGCATTCAATTCATATCTTTGGTCTGATTTATAAGTTTGCAATATGCTATAGAAAGGTTTGGTGGCTGTTGCACCTCTATACATGAGTGTGTGAATCCGCCCAATGGATCAAACACCATTGTCGTCCCACATGCACCCACCATGGAATAGAGATACAGCTAAAGTGTCCGGATCAAACACCCCCAACACTTCTCCTGATGCCCTACCCATAGCAACATGTAAGCCCCTATTGGCGAGGGCTTGCAAACTAAGCTTGCAACTAACCAATCCTAATGCCAGACAGTGTATCCAAGGCCTCACCCCAGCATCCCTCAATAAGTCCATAGAGATAGAGATAAGGCCCCCCGACAGAGTCAGAGACCACACGGTCCGAGACCACCTCCCCTGATGCCCTACGATGTAATAGTTCTGCAAAGGTAATGGCGATACGACGATGTTAGTGGGCAAGACTTGAGTAGAGATAGAGCTAGAGTCTAGTGACGAGGTCGAAGACCACCATGCCACGTCCTCCTCTTGATTCTCCACTCGCATCCAACACCCCAATCACACACATACATTCACATGCCTATCCCTAGCATCATCATCATCATCATGTTATAAATAAACAAAATTAAATATGCATGAACATTAATAGTAGGAATATTGGATGACATGTGAGATACACATTACAAGCATACAAGCATAGAATCAATCACGACATTAGACTCAATAAAAATAAAACAGTTTGTTATTATCAAATTAGTTTAGGTTTTGTTCCCTCACCTGTTAGCAATACTCGATCTCCTTCCAAGCCTTGAAATTCTCTTTGAATTGATTTAGCAACCTAAAAGTTATATGAATTTAAGTTAGGATTCATATGTGACATGTTACAGTAGTCAAAAATCGAAACAGAGCACTGATAGGTATCTGATTGGTCCTATGGTCTCATACTGTATCGACCTTACTGCCTACGGTCGATACCGTACGATCGCATATGGTGCGACTGTAGCTGTGACCATATGATTTTTGAAATCTTTCTGAATTCCTATGGTCGATTCTCTGGTCATACTGGTCATGCTATGGTCGACCGTAGCTGCGACCTTGAGATTTTTGGTCACAGTCTACAGGCAATTCGAGTTCTTCTTGGGTCAGTTCTTCTGTTCTTTAATGGGGTTTATTTTAAGGTCATCCTATGACCGTCATTAGTAGTTTTTTTATCAACCCTAATCATTAAATTCATTCCTCATGGTTCTCCTTGGGATTTTCTCAAGGAAATCACATAGATCATAATAGGTTGATATTGTCTATCTTCCATAGAAGTCTTATACTTAGAGTTTACATCTCCAGAGGTTCGTTTCATACCTTTGCCTATGATAGAGAGCCAATCTCTTCACAGTAAATTCTTCTCCTTTGCTTTTTCTTCTTCTCCTTCTCTTCCTTCTCTTTCTCTAGGGTTTACTAATGTTCTAAAAGAGTGAAAAAGGACTAAGGGACGTCCTTTATATAGAGAAAAACTCTCTATATAGAGTCCTCTTTCAATTAGGAAAGCAATCACTTAGTTTAGGAAAGTTTCCAATACTTGGAGTCTGATCTGGGTTTTCACGGTCAATCATACGGTCGCATAAACAGTCGACCATAGGGTCAAAATCATCAACCATGGGGTTTTGGATTTGAGTTTTTGTTCTCTTCCTTATGGTCGACCAAACCTACCCAGGTATGCGACCTTAGGTATGTTTTCAGTGTTTTTAACTCAATTCTCATACCTGGTTTGTGATCTATCTTTACACGCTTGGTCCAGGAATGATGGGAAGACCTGACACGACACGGTTAAACCAAGTTAGTGGAGTGTGGGTCTTACAACTCCCCCCTCTTATATAAATTTTGTCCTCGAAATTTACACATACCTTCCGAGTCGAATAGGTGAGGATATTTCTTCCGCATAGCGTTCTCTTCTTTCCATGTAATTTCTTCTATATTTTGGCTTCTCCAAGTAACCTTAACGTAGATGTCACGGTTGCAAAGACGTTGCACCTTCCGGCTAGTGATCTCAAAAGGTACTACTTCGAACTTCAAATCTTCAGTCAAATCCGGTGGATCCGTTGTTAACACGTGTTTTGGATCTCTGACATACTTCTTCAATTGTGAGACATGGAATACATCATGTACACTAGACATTGATGGTAGTAGTGCTAACTGATATGCAATTTTTCCATGTCTATCTAGAACTTCATAAAGTCCAATATCTGGGACACAGCTTTCCCTTCTGTCCAAACCTTTTCAAACCACGCATAGGAGATATTTTCAGAAATACCTTATCACTTATGGTGAATTCGAGATCTCTACGTCGATTATCTGCACATTGTTTCTGATGGTTTTGAGCTATTCAAACTCTTTCCTTAATAATGTCGACTACTTGACAAGTCTCTTCAAAAAACTCCGGTCCAACAATACTCCGTTCACCAACTTCATTCCAAAACAAAGGAGTTCCACATTTCCTACCATACAATGCTTCATAGGTTGACATTTGTATAGTCGCTTGATAGCTATTGTTATAAGCGAACTCAATCAATGGTAATTTCTTATCTCCTGATTCTTTGAAATCAATGACACTAGCTCGAAGCATGTCTTCTAAAATTTGAATAGTATGCTCCGAATATCCGTCTATCTGAGGATGGAATGCAGTACTAAACTTCAATGTTGTACCCATAGCCTTCTGTAATCCTTCTCAAAACTTTGAGGCAAAGCGTGGGTCTCTGTCGAACACAATGTTTTCAAGTACACCATGTAATCTGACAATATTATCTACATAAAGCTTAGCTAACCTCTCTAGGGTATACTGAGGTCGTATAGCTATGAAACGAGCTGTCTTAGTCAAACGATCCACAATCACCCAAACCACGTCAACTACTCGGGGAGTCAATGGCCACTCGGTGACGAAGTCCAAAGTGATGCAGTCCCATTTCCATGCTGGTTCTGGCAGTGGCTGCAACAATCCTGCAAGTCTTTGTCTTTCAACCTTTATCTCCTGACATTCAAGCATTGAAACATAAATTTAGCTAATCCGTTTTCATTCCTCTCCACCAATATAGTTTCTTTAGATCATGATACATTTTCGTGCTTTCGGGTGTACTGAGTAAGCAGTGGTGTGAGCTTCCTTAATTAGTTTGTGTCTAATAATCAAGTCTTCATTTTCAGAAACACATACCCTTCCTTTGTATCTTAGTACCTTTTCAACATCCAAGGTGAACTCAGGAGTAGTCCTACATTTTTTGAGGTCTTCTTGCACCGTTCTCAAATAAGGGTCTGATTTAATAGATGTTTTTACTTTGTCTAATAGATCAGGTACAATCTTCAATGTAGCAAACATGTTTGAGAATAGATGAATAAACCCTTGATCAGTTGATTCATTCGGAATATCAATCGTGAGCTGCTCTTTAACGTAATTAAATACTCTCCCTGTGACACACGCCACAACATTTGCACTAACTTTTTCTTGGGATCCTCTCATTGCTTTCCTGCTTAGTGCGTCAGCAACTACATTAGCTTTTCTTGGATGATACTAGATATCGCAA
This sequence comes from Protea cynaroides, assembly GCA_028583415.1. Classification (NCBI taxonomy): domain Eukaryota; kingdom Viridiplantae; phylum Streptophyta; class Magnoliopsida; order Proteales; family Proteaceae; genus Protea; species Protea cynaroides. Next base: position 20,302,283 of record CM053276.1, read on the forward strand.
TCATAATCCTTCAATAATTCCAGCCATCTTCTTTGTCTCATGTTCAACTCCTTCTGATTAAAAAGATGAGTGAGACTCTTATGATCTGATTTAATTTGAAATTTATCTCCATACAAATAATGTCTTTATATCTTAACAGCATGTACTACTGCTGCTAATTCCAAGTCATGAGTGAGATAGTTCTTCTCATGTGTCTTCAGTTGTCTTGAGGCATATGCAATTACTTGTTCTCCTTGCATAAGTACACATCCTAAACCTAACCCAGATGCACAAGGTAAATGGTTGTCCTGGGATCGGAATAGTCAAGATGGGAGTTGATATCAATCTAGCCTTCAATGTTTGGAAACACTCTTCACATTTATCGGTCCAAACAAACTTTTTTCCTTTCTTTGTCAGACTGGTGAGAGGTACAACAATTCTAGAGTAATCTTCCACGAATCGTCGATAATAACTAGCTAAACCTAAGAAACTTCTGATTTCTACAACATTCTTAGGTGCTTCCCATTTTACAATGGCTTCAATCTTGCTAGGATCCACTTTAATTCCTTCAGCAGATACAACATGGCCTTAGAAAGTGACTTCATTTAGCCAGAATTCACACTTTGTAAATTTTACGTAAAGCTCCTCTTTTCTTAGTCACTGCAAAGTGGCTCTTAGATTTGTGACATGAGTTTCTTTGTCCTTGAAGTATACTAATATGTTGTCAATAAATACAATGACTGACGTATCCAACATATCATGGAATACTCGATTCATGAGTTCCATAAAAGTTATGGGTGCATTAATCAATCCAAAAGACATAACTAAAAATTCATAATGTCCATATCTAGTTCTAAATGTTGTCTTTGGAATATCACTATCCTTAATCTTCAACTGATGGTACCATGATCGAAGATCAATTTTGGAGAACACTTTAGCACCTTGCAACTGATCAAACAAGTCATCGATCTGAGACAACGGGTATCGATCCTTGATTGTAAGCTTATTCAATTCTCGATAATCTATACACAGTCGATTGCTACCGTCCTTCTTTTTCACCAACAGTACTGGCACTCCCTATGGTGATATGCTGGGTCTGATATAATCCTTGTCCAGTAATTCCTGTAATTGTACCTTCAGTTCCTTCAGTTATAAAATCTATAACAAATTCTATCACTCGGTCGGGTGGTAGTCCTGGTAGTTCCTCAGGAAATACATCCAAAAATTCATGCACAACTTTAATATCCTCCATTCATGGTGCTTCCTTGTGAGGTCAATCACAGATACTAGATACCAAATTCCTCCTTTCTCGAGGCATTTTCTGGTCTTCAATGCAGAGAGAATGAGTTTTCGTTCACGAAAAAGTTTGGTTCCCGCAAAACTAAACTCTGCTCCTTCCTTGTCCATAAATGTCAGTTTTTTTTTTCGCACATAATAGGTTTACAGAGTGCCGAACTAACCAATCCATTCCCAAGATAACGTCAAAATCTGTCATCTCAAGTTAAATTAAGGTTGCATCCAAAATCTTCTCGTCGATAAGAACTGGACATGGTCCATAACCTTTGTCTAGTTCCACTTCTAACCCCATAGGTGATCGTACAAGCAGTTTACAGTCTAAAGGTCTGAGGGGTAGATTTAACTTCTTTTCAAACGACACAGATATAAAAGAATAAGTAGCTCCAGAATCAAAGAGTACTCTAGCGGGTAATCCATTAATAGGTACGATACCTGTGATTTGATTAAACTTAGTCTACATGCTTACACAAGGTAGTACAAAATAAATAGTTCAGGTCATACCTGTGACCACATCAGGCAATGTGGCAGCATCCTCAGATGTAACTGCATAAACCTTTCCTTACTGTAGCTGCTTCCTTGGCTTAGGACACTCTCTTGAATAATGTCCTACTTGATCGCAATTGAAGCATTTGACTCCAGTATTACTTTGCTTTTGTTGAGGTTGGGCTGTCGGAGTAGTCTTGGCTCCAGCATTGAAGCCTTGAGTACGGAAGGGTTTAAATGTCTTTGAGTTCCCTCTGTTGTATGAGTTTTCATTGGGCCTTTTAATACCTCTATTTTGAGCAAAATAACTTTCCCTCTGGCTCGATTCCAGTACTCAAGCAATCGGTACAGCTTCATTATAAATCTTTTTTTCAGTCTCAATACATGCTCACGGATGCTTCCCCTAAGTCCTATGACGAACCTTCGGATTTTGGTATTTTTCTCCTACATGCTAGAGGAAGCAAAGAAAAACAGTTCTTCATAACGCTGTTGATATGCGTCTACAGTCATATGTCCCTGATACAGACTCAGAAAATCCTTTTCCATTTGATCTCTGAAACTCCTAGGAAAATACTTCTTCTTTTTAGATAGCCTAGGTCAGTTGGGCGTGCTTTGTCAACACAAAACTCTGAGTAGCTTTCCACCAATGGTGTGCATCACCTTTCAACATAAAAGTGGCACATAATATCTTCTCTTCTTCATTTATAGTCGTCATCAAAAAGTTTCTTTCTATCTCATCGATCCAGTGAGTTGGCCATAACAGATCTGATGGTTTGCCTATAAATTCCTTTGGCTTCAACTTCAGAAAACGCTCGATCAGTCTGGAGTGATCAAGATGATATTGTGCATATGCTCCATACATAGGCAGTTGGTACTGATAATTACCTTGGTTATACCCGTCTTGCGGTGCTTCAAGGTTTGGCACTTGGCCTTGTACTGCTGGTGTTTGCGGTGCTTAGGGTACAGTGTTGCTACCACCAGGTGCCGTACTAGCTTGTCCTGCAGGTAGAGGTTATGTTTGTAGCTGGAAAAGCAATTCCCATAGCAGCTTGCATGTTGGCTTGCACTTGCTGTATTTATTGTATTTGTTGTACCAAATTCATCACCGCAGTAGCCAAATCTATAGGTGGTGCAGGTAATTTGGTTGGGTTGACTTGGGTGTGCACATTCTAAGGTGTAGCATTTTGAGTTCTAATATTTCCTTCCTGTCCTTGCTGACCTTCATTGTCATTAGTCTCCATAGGTGGTGGAGATGAGTTTGCATTCTGTCTCCTTCTACTTACTCTGCGTCCAGCCATTTAAACTCTTGGTTGAATGGTACTTGGAAAGGCTGTACACGTGACACAAGATATGATGGTAGTATTGGGTTAGTCTCACAATGAAAGGCGAGAGAAAAACAAAATCAATAGACAAAAGTTCAAGCAGAATCAAAATGTAGACAACAGTCATTCATACGGTCGATGGCCTACGGTCGCATGTTGTGCGACCATAGGTGCGACCTTCAAAATCCTGGCAACTTACCAAGACCCTATGGTCGATCATACGGTCGATGGTTTTGGTTGAATTGTGTGACCGTATGATTCAAAATCAGGTTTTTAAACCTATTTTTTGAAAATTTTCCCACTCATTCTCCTTCTTCCTCCTACGGTCTCTACTCAACTCGCCACCAGTGAATTGCTACCTTGTCAACCATACAAACTTGGTGATTTTTCCATCGATCAACATCCATCACTCCATTCCTTGAGGTATGTTTTCTACTTTTCTCCATTTTTAAGTTTTCATACCTAGGGTTTTTGCTATTTGTAGGGTTTTCTTCTAATTAATATTTTTCTGACCGTAGAAATTTAATTTTTATTGGGGGCTTTTGCTATATTGGCCACCCAATGGATGAAAGCCCCATTTTTTACCTAAATTTTGGAGTTTTTCCCAATTGTCGAAATTTCTTCAAATTCGACGTACCTAGTTTAAATTTCCGATTGTATGAGCCTTGCAGGATGGTTTGGGACCTATGTAAGTCCTCCTGCCCAAATGTTTAGGTGAAAAGTGAGGCTTTTTCCATTTTACATCGTTATGCTATCAAATTTTCAAATTTATCTAACTTGTTTTTCTTATTTTCTTCTCTTGCAGTTACCATGGTTCGCACTAAAGTTCCTCGAGTTCATGATCCATGATGCTTCAGGTCTGTTGAAGCAGAGGTGCGATATCCTTGGTTTAACCAAAAGAATGTGGAAGGGGGTCGGTGTGTATACCTAGCCCATTTAGCCCTGTTTGATGTGGAACGGGCGTTTGGTGATTTGGGTTGGCTTCCAGTGATCTTGTACGAGGTTTGCACTCGCCCGGACTTAGTCAAGTAGTTCTACTGTCACCTACAGGTAGAGGGTGACTTAGATGATGTTGACAGGGGTAGAGAGCTTAGTATCACCAGTTGGGTGAAAGGGGTTCAGATCTCTTTCAACTGTCAAGAGTTGGCTGATCTCCTAGGTATTTCCAACGATGGTCAGTTGGTTTACTGCGCACCCAAGGAGCCATAGTTTCTGTATACACAGGTGCGTGCAGAAATAGATAATCAGATTCTTCGAGATGACCACTGGGAGATGAAAGCAGTCAACCTGCATCTAGAGCCACGGGTCTATTGTAACATTATCCAGCATAATCTTATTCCCCAGGGCGGACACTACGAGATGATCTCACAGCTAACTCAGTACCCTCTTGTCTTGTATCTGTACTAGGCAGCATGTCTGTCTCCCATATATTATTCTTCGGACTATGCATAGAGCTACTTTTCCTGACTCGAGAGGTAACTTGCCCTATTGGCGGCTGTTCTCCATCTTGCTCGCTCGTCTACAGGTAGACCTAGTAGATGAGAGGATCCTTGAGGACACCTTTTCAGATGACCTTGATTGGGAGGCCATCAGCAGGATGGGCATGAGAGAGATACAGGTCAGTGATGATGAGAGGAATGTTATGAGACGTCCTCTTACTAGGGTAGCAACAGCAGATGCAGAGGCGGTAGCAGCAGCAATAGAGGTAGCAGCAGAGGCAGCAACAGAGGCACACGAGGGTGATGATGAGGAGGATATCGGATGTACATGGATGTAGATGCCATCCCTCCTCCATTGCCACAGCATTCTACTAGAGCTGGCCCTTCTAGGGCTTCTCATTCAGCTAGCCCTTCACACCCACCACCAGATGACATGATGGGTCTATTACGTGAGATTCGGGGGGTTCAACGCGTGACTGATTGGAGGGTATGAGAGTTTCTAGATGCCCAGTACTCTACAGACCAGTGGGTAGTGGATCTGACAGCAAGTCTCTGAGCTACTCAGACTCAGGTGGCCTGGCTCGCGAGAATATATGCTGAGGACTACGATAGAGATCGTGAAACACCTCCTCCTTCAGCACCTTCAGCTCCATGATTGCCATTTATATCTTTTTCTTTTTTATACTACACAGTAACTATCCGGATTGTGGACTGTACTCTGAATTGGATGTACATTTGTCTTGTTTTTATTCGGCATATATATATATATATATATATATATATATATATATATATATATATATATAATAATATATATAATATAATATAATAAATATATATAATATATATATATATATATATAATATATATAATATATAATATATATATATATAATATATATATATATATAATTGGTTTCCCTTTTACATACGTGTATTATTCTATTTCTTAGTTTATGTTTCATATAACATAGGTGTTTATGGTGTGTTCTTATTACAACTTTTAATTTTATCCTAATTTAATTCATGACTCATGTAAAAGTAGTTATGTCAATGGGTAGAACCTGAGAAGCTCTGATACCAAGTTGTCACACCCCAATTATGGTCTAATCGAAATGGTATGATGAACCGCCAATAAACCAATGGTTCACCCAAGATCGCTATAGGTCGTACCTACCATATCAAACTACACTCATATTTCACATTAATAATCAAAGATAATAAACAAATAAGTGAAAGTCTTACAGATAATGAATTGAGAGTCTAACAGTGATAAATAAGTATTTAATCTAATTATCTCCCAACCACAAGACATAAAAATAAATAATCAATTATATATCTGATGTTCAAATTATAACTAAACTTAAGCAAAAACACATTGGTTGCACTCGCATGATGAATCATGAGCATCTTCTTCAGCTTCTACGTCCATCGCAGCAACATGTCCATACGTCAACGCATTCATATATTCTTCAACGTTAGGACCTGCATCATCAACTAAAAATACTCGACGTTGAAAGGGTGAGCACACATCATGACTCAGTGAGCAAACAAAACAATGCAACAAACATATGCATGCATTCAATTCATATCTTTGGTCTGGTTTATAAGTTTACAATATACTATAAAAAGGTTTGGTGGCTACCATACCTTTATACACGAGTGTGTGAATCCGTCCAATGGATTAAATATCATTGTCGTCCCACATGCACCCACCATGAAAAAGAGATAGAGCTAAAGTGTCTGGATCAAACACCGTCAACACTTCCCTTGATGCCCTACCCATACCAACATGTAAGCCCTTATTGGCGAGGGCTTGCAAATTGAGCTTGCAATTAACCAATCCTAATGCCAAACAGTGTATCTAAGGCCTTACCCCAGCATCCCTCAATAAGTCCATAGAGATAGAGCTAAGGCCCCCCGGCCGAGTCAGAGACCACATGGTTCGAGACCACCTCCCCTGATGCCCTACAATGTAATAGTTCTGCTAAGGTAATGGTGATACGATGATGTTAGTAGGCAAAACTTGAGTAGAGATAGAGTTAGAGTCTGTTGACGAGGTCGAAGACCACCATGCCACGTCCTCCCCCTGATGCTCCACTCACATCCAATACACCAACCACACACATACATTCACATGCCTAACCCTAGCATCATCATCATCATCATGTTATAAATAAACAAAATTAAATATGCATGAACAATAATAGCAGGAATATTGGATGACATGTAAGATGCATATTACAAGCATACAAGCATAGAATCATCATGACATTGGACTCAATAAAAATAAAACAGTTTGTTATTATCCAATTAGTTTAGGTTTTATTCCTCACCTGTTAGCAATACTCGATCTCCTTCCAAGCCTTGGAATTCTCTTTGAATTGATTTAACAATCTAAAAGTTATATGAATTTAAGTTAGGGTTCATATGTGACATGTTACAGTAGTCAAAAATCGAAATAGAGCACTGATAGGTGTATGATTAGTCCTATGGTCTCATACTGTATCGACCTTACTGCCTATGGTCAATACCCTACGGTCGCATATGGTGCGACCGTAGCTGCGACCATGTGATTTTTGAAATCTTCCCGAATGTCTTTGGTCGATCCTCTGGTCATACTATGGTCGACCGTAGCTGCGACCTTGAGATTTCTGGTTACAGTCTACATGCAATTCGAGTTCGTCCTGGGTCAATTCTTCTGTTCCTTAATGGGGTTTATTCTAAGGTCATCCTATGACCATCATTAGTAGTTTCTTATCAACCCTAATCATCAAATTCATTCCTTATGGTTCTCCTTGAGATTTTCTCAAAGAAACCAGATAGATCATAATAGGTTGATATTGTCTATCTTCCATCGAAGTCTTATACATAGAGTTTACATCTCCAGAGATTCATTTCATACCTTTGCCTAAGATAGAGAGCCAATCTCTTCTCAACAAATTCTTTTCTTTAGATTTTTCTTCTTCTCCTTCTCTTCCTTCTCTTCCTTCTCTTTCTCTAAGGTTTACTAATGTTCAAAAAGAGTGAAAAAGGGCTGAGGGATGTCCTTTATATAGAGGAAAACTCTCCATATAGAGTCATCTTTCAATTAGGAAAGCAATCCCTTAGTTTAAGAAAGTTTCCAAAACTCGGAGTCTGATCTGGGTTCTCAGGGTCGATGAAGTCATCCCATGAAGCTTTCGAAAATTTTCTTCCCTAAAGTCTTTCAATTTGGCATGACGAAGTAGAGTTTGAAAGTCCTCAAATGAAAAGTAATTTTATAAAGAGGAAGATACCAATATATGAACGATTATCTTATTAAATTTGAATATGAAACATGAAATTATCAATTTAGACATTTTTTTTCATCTGTCAAATAAATGGAATAACCTAACTACCATTGAAGTGAGACCAAATCCAATGTGAATAACAACTAACTCAATTTATAATTACAATAATCTTCACCGGTCGCTACCCAAAAAAAAAAACTTTGCCCATTCTCTTAAAGCCCTCACCCATTCTCTTACCAAAAATAACCTATCCTCTCATTCAATCTTTGGGTCAACATTTTATCAGATTAATCCACACCCTCCTGAACTCTTATGGCACTGGCTTGATCAAGTGACATTTTATTTTTAACCTATTCTAATCTTCGGTATTTGTAGGTAGGGTTTGGATCTTCTCCGACCAGCTTGTTCGGTTGAGATCAGATAAGCTAGGATCATTCAGTAGACATATCAACACATCGATATACGCATCGAGTGATCCCAGCCTATCCAATCCCGACTGGCCGACTAGCTAGGAGGATTTGTTCCTTCTAAGGTTAGGATCATCTCCCGCCAACCAGTCCATCTAGTCAAGATCGGATGGGTTGGGATCACTCGACGGGCATACCAATACAATGGTATTATATCGAGTGATCCCAACTTGTTCGATCTCTGCTAGACAGGCTGATCTTTTTCCTTCTAGGGTCTGAATCTCTCCAGCAGACCAGGCTGTCTAGTTGAGATCGGACAGACTAGGATCATTTGGTAGGCATATCAAAACAGGAAAAAGTATCCTCTCCAATTGATGTTCACCTTGGCACGATTGAAGCAAATGGCCCGATCAAAGTAAATTCAACCTCAAGCACCAACAAGCCACTTGGGTCGGAAGTTTGAAAGAATTGAGTAGTTCCCCTAGTTGTGATTCAACAACTGAAGTCTACACACAAAAAAAAAAAAAAAACTCTAATTGTTGGATCACTTACTGCACCAACTGCTCACCAGAAGAGTAATGGGACCCGCCAGACACCACTTACAATTTAAGGATGCTTTAATGTGTGTTCGGTGCTGTTCTCAACAACTTCACTGGATTAATTGAACTGACATGATTGGACTCAAGATTCAAAAAAGATATGATGATGTTCTGAGCAGGGAATCTTTAACGTTTTGCATTAATTTGAATCGAACTACCAAAACTATATCACCATCTAACATAATTGTTCCTGGGCTTATTCATGTATTTTTTTTTTCTTTTGATAAAAAAATCATCTACTGAGAAAAACGAAAAATAACCAAGGTTTCATTTACATCACATTCATGAAAGTCCTTAAGGAATGAAAAGTGATCAATCAATCAGTGTCGAAATGGTGAGGCTTTCTTGACCCCCTTGGAATAAAATTTTTTTTACAACTTTAAGAAGATGAGACCAGCAACACGATATCATAAATAATTGGCTGAAGAAGTAAACCACAGGAGAACTTCTTTGAGATATCAATAACAGTTTTACAATCTGATTCCACAAAGATATCCGAGATATTTAAAGATGCCACATATTGAATAGTCAATTTGGTAGCAATGGCTTCACCTATTTTTGGGGGAACAAAATAATTAATTGCTTGAAAAAGTCTTGATGAAATGATCCAGTTGATCTCAAAGAGTGAAACCAATACCACTGGAATGATTATCCAAACTAGCATCAGAATTAATCTGAAAGCACTCCGATCTTGTCCGAAATGGGTTCAAAATGCAAGATTAATCATATATATCCAATTTTATTTGGGTCTTACATTGTGTAACTTTGTTAGTATACTGAAGTTTGTTCTTCACACCTATTATAAGGAGGGGGAAATAATGATACTACATACAATGATTTGGTTGCAATGATACTAGATACTGTTCATCGTGTGGAGAGTTTCAGGACCTCATTGTCGTCCATAAATATATAGGTCCCACATTTGTCCATTGAACCCCACACTCCATGAAGTCTCTAGAAGTTTTCCAAAAATCTTTTCTCTAAAGTCTTTTAATTTGGCATCATGAGGCAGAGTTTGAAAGACCTCAAATGAAAAATAATTATATATAGAGAAAGATAATAATATATGAACGATTATATGATTAAATTTGAATAGTTAAAACTTAAAATTATCAATTTAGGCATTTTTTTGGTCTGTCAAAAACTCAAAATAGATGAAATAGCCAAATCACCATAGACGTGAGACCAAATTCAATATGAATAAGAATTACCACTAATTCAATTTATAATCTTCACCATTCTTTACCTTAAATAAATAAATAAATAAATCCTCACCCATTCTCTTAAACCCTCACCCATTCAATATTTGAGTCAACATTTTATTAGATTAATCCATACCCTTCTTGAACATTCCTCTCTCAATTCATTCTATTGTGTTATTGCCTTGATCAAGTGACATTTTTCTAATCTATTATAATCTATGGTATTTGTGGTAGGGTTTGGATCTTTTTTTACCAGTCTATTCTGTTGAGATCGGATGGGCTAAGATCACTCGGCAGGAATACCAATGCATTGATATGTGCATTAAGTGATCCTAGCCCATCTGATCTCGACCGGCTGTTCGACTAGGAGTATGTTTTTTTTTTTCTTTTGAGGTTTGGATCGTCTCCAGCCTACCAGTCCATCCAGTCCAGATCGGACAGGTTGGGATCACTCTGCGAGCATATCAATACATCGGTTGCGTGTCGAGTGATCCCAACTCATTCGATCTCGGCTAGACGGGCTGATCTTTTCCCTTGTGGGGTTTGGATATCTCTAGCCGACCAAGCCATCCAACTGAGACCAGATGGACTGGGATCATTCAGTGGGCAATACCAATACATAAAAAAGATCATCTGCAGTCTATCCATTCACCTCAGCACGATCGAGGTAAATTGTGAGATTCAGAAAGCTATTGAATAATCTCATTCTCAATAATTCAATGAGATATGAGTGGTATATTTATAATGATTTTGTGTACAATCAATTACACCTATTACAGATATTGAGTATATCAGAGTTTATATTTTAGTAGCTAACTGATTCCTTGATATTGGGTGATTGGATTGGATTACTAGCTAATTGATTCCTTGATAGTGGGTGATTGGATTGGATTGGTACCATACTGATGTGTCTGGATTTGGTTGCTATTATTGCTACTATGCTGATGTGTCTAGATTGGATCGCTATCACTCCCCCTCAAGTGAAACTGTCCTTCTTGGATAGTGAGCTTGTCACGGAGCAACCAAAATCTAGAGTGGTGCAGAGGCTTTATCAGAATATCAGCCATTTGATCTTGTGTATATAGAAATTGGACATCTAGTTGTTTCTTGAGCACTTGATCATGGACAAAGTGATAATCTATTTCGACATTCTTGGTTCATGCATGGAGAATCAGATTTGCTGCTAGATATGTGGCACCTATATTGTCACACCAAATAACCAATTTTCTGGAGGAACAAAAACCAAGATCACTGAGGATGAACTGTATCCAGATTAATTCAGCAGCTGCATTTGCAATACCCTTGTACTCAGATTCAATACTAGATCTTGCCACTGGAGGCTGTTTCTTAGAGCTCCAAGACACCAAATTTGGTCCAAGATAGATACAATAACCACTGGTTGATTTTCTGTCGTCCAAGCAACCAGTCCAATCCGAATCTGTGAATGCTGATAATTCCAGAATGGAGAATGGTTTAAAGAAATACCACAATGAATGGTACCTTTGATATACCTTAATATACGCTTCACTGCTGCCCAATGATTCTCAGTAGGAGAGTGCATATACTGACACACTTTATTAATAGAATAAGAGAAGTCAGGTCTTGTTAATGTCAAGTATTGGAGAACTCCGACAATACTCCTATACATAGTGGGATTTGAGAATGGCTTCCCATCAGTTTTGGTCATTTTGGAACCAGATGCAGCCATTGGTGTTGCACATGGTTTGGCATCCATCATGTCAATTTGCTTGAGTAAGTTAGTGGCATATTGGGTTTGAGTCAAATGCAAACCAACAGGTGATTTATGAACCTTAGTACCCAAAAAATAATTGAGGGAGCCGAGGTCTTTGATAGCAAATTCTTGTCCAAGAGTTGTAATGAGCTGTGTAATAGCGCTTGGGATGGTGCCAGTGATTATCAAATCATCAACATATATAAGAACCACCAAAAGTTGCTTCTGATGCCCTTGAACAAAGAGAGAGGAATCAGCTTTGGAAGCTTTAAATCCAAGAGAAATAAGATATGAGCTGAGATAATGATACCAAGCTCGTGGGGCCTATTTAAGGCCATAAATGGCCTTCTTCAAGGCACATACATGTGTAGGATGCAGAGAAACAACAAATCCTTGAGGTTGTTGTATGAACACCTTTTCTGTGAGAAGACCATGAAGGAATGCATTTTGAATATCAAGCTGTCTAATATTCCAATTCATTGTGACAGCCAAAGAGAGAACTAGTCAAATGGTTGCATTTTTTTAACCAACGGACTAAATGTTTCATCATAGTCAAAGCCAGGCTGTTGAGTGAAGCCTCTAGCTACAAGACGAGCCTTGTACCTTTCAATAGAACCATTGGATCGAGTTTTGATCCTGTAAATCCATTTGCAAGTGACCAAATTCATAGAAGGGTGATAGGGTATCAATTCCCAAGTTCCATTCTGAACAAGTGCATTGAACTCATTGGTCATAGCATTTCTCCATTTAATATCTTTGGAAGCAGTCTTGTGTGAAGTGGGTTCAACGGATGTGGAGAAGCAAGCACAAGGAGGATGAAGGATTGTCATCAAGACTTTGAGTTTGTAAATGTTATTTTTTGAATAGGTCTACATATGATGACCTGTGGGGTGTGGAATAGATGGAGGTGGTGGGTTTATTGATTGGGAAGGTGATCCACTAGGAAAGGTGGTGGATGGGACAACATTGTTTTGGACTGGTGTAGGAATAACTACATCAGTGCTGGTCATGGCCTGTGGATTAGAAGCTAATGAAGTGGAAGGGAGAGTCTCATGGTGGATTGAGTCGGTATTGGGTGCAGCAGTGGTGTGTATGGGCTGTGGGAGTGAAACCGATGCATTAGATGTGGAATTGAACACCCTACAACTAGCAGTAGGTATTGGTAAGTGTGGGATGAGGATGGGGTTGGTGGTGAGACCAATCGGTGCTTCCATGGGGGGGTGGTTTCTTGAATGGAAAATGACTCTCATTGAACACAAAATGATGTGAGATGTACATTTTATTTGTTGGAACATGAAGGCATTTATAACCATGGTGGTGAGATGAATACCCCATAAAAACACATTGCTTGGATCGAGCATCAAGCTTGTGAGCTCGATATGGTCTGAGCCATGGATAACATGCTGTACCAAAAACCTTCAACTATAGATAATTAGGTGGCTTTTTAAAAAGCTTCTCATATGGTGAAATATGGTATAATGATGTTGATAATACAGATGTCTCAAAGGCATGATCCCAGTATCTATATGGTACAGAAGAGTGAGCCATCAATGTTAAACCCGTATCCACAATGTGTCAGTGTTTCCTCTCAACACAACCATTCTATTCTTGTGTATGAGGACAAGAAATCCGTTGTAAAGTACCTGCTGATGCCAAATAAGTTTTGAAACTCATGAACTTACCACCACCATTAGATTGAAAACTTTTGATCTTTGTGTTGACAAAAATTTCTACTTGAGTTTTAAAGATTGCAAAAATTTTGAGAGCCTCAGATTTTGTTTTGAGGGGAAAAATCCAAGTATAATGATTAAAATCATCCACAAAAGAAATATAATAACGAAAACTAGAGGAGGAGATAAATGGGAAAGGATCTCCATAAATCAAAATAAATTAAATCCAATGGTGCATAACATTTACTAGTTCTCAAAGAAAAAGGCAAACAGTGTGATTTGCCTAATTGACAAGAATCACAAAACTGAAATTTAGATGTAGCCGAAATCGACAAGGCATGCTTATTGAAAAGAGAAGACACAACTTGAGGAGCAGGATGCCCAAAGCGTTCATGCCAAACCATTTTGGATACACATTCTCCAACATACGCTGATGGACTGACAGACGAAGACTAGTTTAGTTTATTTGAAGTAGATGTACCATGGATTCTGTAAAGATCATTTTTATTCTGGCCATGCAAAAGGCGGTTCTCCAAGAATTGATCCTTAACACAATAGAAAGTGGCATGCAATTCAAAGTAACAGTTATTATCTTTAGTAAACTGTGAAACAGAAGGCAATTTTTTTTTTTAATTTAAGGAACTAAATAAATTTGTTTGAGAATGAAAGAAGTTGTGGGAGTTTGTAAGGAAGAAAAACTAGTATAGGTGATTATCAAACCTAAGCCATTGGCAACTTGAACCTGATCGTTGCCAGTGTAGGATGATGGAGTGGTGAGATTGGCCATATCAAAGGTCAAATGATGAATTGCTCCAAAATTAGGGTACCAGGCATTGTCAGTTCATGTATACTAATGAGAGGCATACATGGCCACTGGTGTGGATTCTGAGTGTATTGGGGATTAAACCTCTGAAAGCATTGCATTGCTGAGTAACCGGTTTTATTGCATACCTGACAAGTGATCCATGAATGGTTCTTAAAATGGTCCTGGTGAAATCGACCACGACCACGGCCTCTTCCTTGTCCTTCGCCACGGCAACTGAAAGAGTGTTGATCATGAATTGGCTTAGTAACATTATTTGCAGAAGACGAAGATATGATAACTTCATGAGTTCGGCTATGAATCAACATCTCTTGGTTATAAAGAATACCAAGAAAGTCATCAAGAGAGATGGGTTCCAGACGAGAAGTAATTGAGGTGACAAAGCTGTCATATAGACCACTAGAGATACTGAGCACTAGCTGAAGCTCGAGGATTGGTTTAGCAACAGCAGACAAGTGATCCACTATGGTTTTAGCCTTTTGAACATAGTCGGCTATGGACATTGTACCTTGTTTTAGAGAACGGAACTGATACTCTAATTGCATGATACGTGCTTGAGAATGGGAGGCAAAGTGCCTCTCAAGCGTAGTCCAAACAACAGTAGAGGTATCTAGACCAACAACTAAAGAGAATACCTGTTCCGTTAGAGTAGAAAGCATGCAACATAAGATCAGTTGATCTTGTTTTTGCCATTCGGTATAGGAAGGATTCACAGTGGTAGAGGCAGTGGTTGTTTTGACAATGTCTGTGGATGAGTCAGAAGGTATAGTTGGTGTCGGACATTTGATGGTGCCATCTATGTAGCCCATATAGCCATGCAGACGAAAGAGAGGTAGAAACTGAGCACGCCATAAGAGGTAATTGTTGCGGTCGAGTTTGTTGTTGAGGATATGGGAAACATTACCTCCAAAGGAGAATGGAGTCATCCCAAGAGAAGATGAGGCCGCCATTAAAGAGGAGGAAGCTATGGAAGAAACTCAAAAAAAAAAATTTTGGCTACAATGTAGGAGACTCTGATACCATGTGAGATTCAGAAAGCTATAGAATAATCTCGTTTTCCATTATTTAATGAGATACAAGTAGTATACTTATAATGATTTTATGTACAATTGATTACACCTATTACACATATTGTGTATCTCAGAGTTTACATTTTAGTAGCTAATTGATTCCTTGATATTGAGTGATTGGATTGGATTGCTAGCTAACTGATTCCTTATAGTGGATAATTGGATTGGATTGGTACCATGCTGTTGTGTTTGGATTTGGTTGCTATTATTGCTACCATGCTGATGTGTCTTGATTGGATCGCTATCATAAATGACCCGGTGATGGTAGATTCAACTTCAAGCATGAACAAACCACTTGGGCCCTAATAACCTCAGTACGTCCGAGCTATCCTGCTCGAGGAGGCAACCTCGGTCAAATCTTAAGCGCCTCAATAACCTCATATGCCCAAGCTATCTTTACCGAGGAGGCAACCTTGGTTAAATGTCAAGAGCATCAATAACCTCGGTATGCCCGGGCTATCTTGCCTGAGGGGGCAACCTCAGTCAAATGTCAAGCGAAGAAATCACCTTGGTACGCTCGAGCTACCTTGTCTGAGGAGGCAACCTCAGTCAGACCTCAATCGCAGCAATTACCTCAGTGTTCTCGAGCTATCTTGCCCAAGGAGGCAACTTCGGCCAAATTTCAAGCACATGAATAACCTCGGTACGCCCGAGCTATCTTGCCCAATGACAACCTCGGTCAAATCTCAAATGAAGCAATCACTTCAGTATGTCCAAACTATCTTGCCTAAGGAGGTAACCTCGGTCAAATCTCAAATGCATCTAATAACCTCGGTACGTTCGAGCTATCTTGCCCAAGGAGGCAACCTCGGTCAAATCTCAAGCACATCTAATAACCTCGGTATCCCTGAGCTATCTTCTCCGATAAGGAAACCTTAGTCAAACCTCAAATGAAGCAATCACCTCAGTACATCTGTGTTATCTTGCCCAATGAGGCAACCTCGATCAAATCTCAAGTGCATCAGTAACCTTGGTATGCCCGAGCTATCTTGCCTGAGGTGATAACCTCGATCAAACTTCAAGCTAAACAATCACCTCGATTGGCCAGAGCTATCTTGCCCTAGAAGGCAACCTCGGTATGCTTGAACAAGTTCCCTCGATCACCTCTCTAGAGTCACAGTCACCTTGGTATGCCCTAATTACCTTGCTTGAGCAAGCAACCTCGGTTTTTTCTCAAGTAGCCGATATGAAACGGCCAATGATATCAGCACCACCAAACCTTATAAATATGCTCAAACAATCAAAGTCAAATCATTTGAATATTTTATGAGCTTTGGTCCACTTCGCACTCACATATCATTACTCCTTTATTCCCTACCTCGGTTAGCTTAGCTCGGTATAATTACCACCATAACAATTCTTACCCCACTTACACTATTGCTCTGGTCGGTCTTCCTGAAAGGTCCAACCCTTAATTATTTGTGGTCTAGTATCCTGACTTAAGCATTGGAGTGGTCCCAGAATAATAAACTTAATCCCCATTTGTCTTATTTTGTCTTCTGCAGAATAGATCCACAGTGAAAGACTCAGGCTCAGATTCTAGCAGCAATAGTATCAAAGTAAAAAAAAAATTAGAAAGAGGGATCAGATCAGAGTCGGCACACCGATATCAATACGAATAAATCGATCCAATACCGACTAAAACCTCTTTGGAATTTAAATCCAAAAAACCCAAGTTCAAATATCTTCTCACACCAATCTTTCAATCTTACTTATTGAAAAGAGTTCAAACTCTCAAGTTCCTTAATACCCTAGTACCATTAAAAAGGGTTTCCTAAATCCCGAATCGGGTATGGTTTTTTAACTATCAGTGGCTATAAGTTAATTAGAACTTTAATCTTTTGGGTTAATTTTTTTCCCCTTTTTATTAAATAAAGAATGATTTTGATGACACAAACACTTAGACCCAAATTCAAGGTAAATAACCTCTAGACCACTATTTTTGAGTCTACAGTCATAGTTAATACGAGAACGGGAAAAAAAATTGAAAGGTATGAAACATTTAAAAAGGTCTAGAAATTAAACGAGACTGTAAAAAATATGCTCTCATTTCTTATAATGGCAAAAAAAAAAAAAAAACGAATGGTACATGTTTTAATTGGTGAAATTCGAACAATACGGGGTAAAAAAAAAGCCAATATATATTGATATATTAAACAATTATGACTTAAATAGTTGCATCCAAAGTTCAAAGCAATTATTATAAGATTAAGAACAGAAATACATGTCACATCTCAATTCCGACTGAACCAGAAGTGTGAGTGAACCGTTACCAAACCAACGGTTCACACTAGGATCTCAATAAGGCCGTGTCGACACACAAACCATTGCACGCTAACCATAACCAGAATAATAATAAATACAACAAAAGACTTAATAAATGAACTGAGTAACTATTGATAAATAAATAAGTAATCCAATTATTCTTTGTACCAAAACGTAAAACTATACTTTATTACATTGTTTATAAACCAATCCAGAATAGATAACTCCTAGAGCTACATGCAGAAGTGACACTCGCCTGACTTATCATGCTCGTTGCTTCCTACTTGTACATCCAGAGCTACACACTTTCGTACACTGGAGGGTCCAAGTAATCCTCCATGGTGTAACTTGCATCAATATCTGAAAAATTATATATATACAAGGGTAAGCTCACAACTTAGCTCAGTAAGAAAAACAAACAATGCAATAAGCAATATGCATAAGATAACATTCAACATTGAGTCTGGTATAATTTGCAAAGTGTTATGGTAAGGTCAGACTACAACCATACTACATCCATGCACAAGAATGTGAGCACACCCAAAGGATCACACACCACTCTCACCCCATATCATTTACTCCAGTATAGAGATAAAGCTCGAGTCTGGCGGTTAGGCTGAATCACAGTACCACGTCCTCCCCCTGATACCCTACATTGTACTAATACCTACACCACTATTAGCAAGGGCTTGCAAGTGGGTTCGTCACTAACTAATCCTATATGTCATCATAGTATCTAAAGCCCTATCCCAACACAACTCCCTATGGAATAGAGATAAGGCTTAAGTCTGGCAATCAGGCTAAACCATAATACCACGTCTTCCCCCTGATACCCTACCTAAGGGTGTTAAAAATGAGCCCAGTCCAATAGCACAGACCGAGCCGGCCCGATATAACCCGAACCTAGTCCGGACCAAACCTTAATGGATAGGTTTCGATCTCGGCTTGTAGAGCCCGATACCGTTTTTGCCTAGATCAAAACCAGATCGGACCGGCCAGTTAAGAAGCCCGAACTAGCCCGAACCAATAATACCCAACTCGAACACCGGTAAAGTCCATCTGGGCCCAGTTTCTTAATTTTAATGGTTTTAAATTTTGATGGATTATATTACACTGTTATAGTTCATTTCTTGATCCGAAAGATTATGTGAATCTATAGTTGAAAAGAGTATGTTAATTGTTACAATTTACTGAATTACATACATATAGATATGATGCTAATTTTATAGATAAAAATAATAAAATAGGCTATATATTTTACATATAAAATAGGCCCGATAAGCTTGATAAACCTGGTCCGGACCGAACCAGCCTGAAATCACCTCAATAAGCCCAGCCCGATAACAAACCGACACCAGACCGATCCGTTAGTTAGTGTCCAACGCAGCCCAACCCAGCCCGAACTCTTAATGGACATGTTTTGGGCTGGGCTAATAAAATCTGACACCAGTTCAGTCCAGACCGAAACCGGCCCGGACCTATCCGTTGACACCCTTAACCCTACCCATACTAAGCATGCTAAAATAGTGATGATATGAAAATGTGCTAGTCTGAGGAATGATCCAAGACCCTAGGTCCTTTTCATTCCACACACCAACGAAAATAATTACATGTCTAACAATCACAACCTAGCATAGTGAGTATGCATGAACAAGTAATAACAACAAAATAAAGATGACATATTAAATGCATATACATCACACAATAGGAATAGATAACAATGTTTTACTGTTATTAATTAATTAGGATTTAGGTTTGGTTCCCTTACTTGATGCTTGATAGCAAGCCTTCTTTGCATCAAAAAGTCCAACCTCACTGTCAACCACTCCTACATAATATTCGGAATTGATTAGAGTTAGGTTCATAGGGTTTACATTGGTCAAAACCAAGTCTGGACTGAAAACTGTCCAAAACTGTACATACCGATCGCACTACACCGGTCACACCACTGTGGCAGATGGGTCGATTGGTATGTCCAAGTGGATAGTTTTGGCCAAATTTTCGAGAGGTACCGGTGGCAGTACCGGTGGTAGTACCAGTCTCATACAGGTGCAACCGGTATGTCGACGGGATAGACTCCGTAAGTCCACCAATCTGACATTATTTTTTTCGTCAATTTCCAAATTGACTTCTAGGGTTTCTCCTTACCATTCTAGGCTTGAGCAACGTATTAGGGTTTGTTTTATCTTTCATTCAAGTCCTATGTTCTGATGAAACTAAGTTTAGAAATCAGATCTAAGGTTCATCGAACGAACTAGGGTTTCGAATCAATACCTAGCCCTTCCTGGAATTAATTCTCAATCAGGCATCGACCTAGCTAATTTACAAGGATGGAGCACTTACTACTGACCTTCAAAGCGATGGTGCTCTCCTTCCAAAGGTTTCCTCCTCCGTAGACCTTCCTTGCCTCCACTGCTCCTCTTTAGATCTCCTTCTCAGACTCTACGGTTTATGAAAATCAACAAAAGGATCTAAGGTGACTTAGGAGTCCATATATAGAGTAAGATAAGTCTTTAGGAGAGTTTCCTACGTAAGGAAGGTCTCTACAACTGAAATTTGGAAGGTGGGGACCCACTGGGACTTGTTTCCAATTTGAACAGTTTGTCCGTATAGACATACCGGTCGACTGTTTGTACCACCGGTATGTAGACCGGTATCATGAGACTGGTATGTCTCATGACACCTCCCATTTTGTCTGTTTCGACTATTTTCATACCTGGACTTGTGGTTCATCATTCACTCGTCCCGTCTAGTCTAGTTATGACTGGAGACCTGTCACGACATGAAAACATAGGTTTAGATCAGGTTTGTGGAGTGCGTTTTACCATATATATAAATATTAAGAATTTGGAAAAATTTCACCTCCCCCCTCCCCCCCCTCTGCCCTCAATGTATACTCATAATTCAACCACCCATCATTTTGGCTCATAATGTCAACCAGCTCCCTTAATTTGGAAAATATACCATGTTAATCCATTGGGTAATAAGATGTATCATCACATGACAATACTACCCTTGGATTATAAAATGTAGTTTTGACCCTGTCATTCCACACCTTCTTCCCCAAATATTTCTCCTCTTTTTCATCTCGGCTCACACGAAGAACTCTTACCCATATGAAGGATCCCATCTTTAAGCTATGGAACATCTAATTCCCCAACTTGCTCAGCTATTCAATGATACGCTCATCTTAGACGACAATGTTGTCATTAGCTATGCTACCGAAGCCCTTGAGCTTCTCTTGGTTCTTCTTAAGTTCCCCTTCTCCCTCGTCTCCATTGCTACCGGTAGGGTCTCCAAGTCTTCAATGTCTCGAAATCAACTTGGCCCTACTTCTACATTAATTGATTTCAACATTTCATTCGTTGTCCTTCATTTGTCTATAAAATTCTCATCAGTACATCTGACTTGAATGAAATTCTCATTATTGACGGCTTTCCTCATGTGGCTTTTATATAGGAGGTGATAATCAAGGGCAACGAATAGCTGTTGCTACATATCTAAAGAATTTTATAACGTGTCGTGACAATCCATCTTCAAAATCTAGTAACGAGTTTAAGAATTGTCTTTTGGTCGCTCTGCTTCAAGTCGAAACTGCATTTTATTTCTGATTGATTTGACAACCTTTCCGTTCGTTCGTCTTATAGTTAAATATAGAAGCACATTGTTACCTCGCTTTTACTTATCTCTGTGTTCTTCTAAATATACTATTTCGAATTATTGTCGTTGTTGAATTTTTGAAAGAGAACTCATGGCCCGAGCTTATATGAGAATTGCGGTTAGCTATTTAGAGGAGTAATTTCATTACTGAAGATAAGTTTGGATGGAACACTATTAATGGCCTCGTTCTTCAAGCAATTCTTTGTATGAGCCAAGACGAAGAAGAGGAGACATATTTGGGGTAATATTGTCAATAAAAATATAAATGATGATACATCTCATCACCTAATAGATTGGCAGGGTATATTTTTCAAATTAGGGGAGATGGTTGACATTATAGGCCAAGATGAGGGGTAGTTGAATTATGAGTATACCTCAGGGGATGTGAGTGAAATTTTCCCTAAGAATTTAGATAATATAATATAAGACAAGATATTTAACCGATTGATTTGACTTTCCTTACAATCTATGATAGAGTGAGAATGTGAGAGTAAAAGACATTAAAATATTAAGAATTTAGATAAATAAAAACAAAATAAATATTAAAATATTAAATTAAAAAAATAAAGATTAAAGAAATTTTTTTTTTATATCATCTTCTTCATATGGTTATGCACTTTACTTGTAAACTCTATAGTTTACAGATTCTAATGACAAAACAGCAAGTTTTAATATTAGTCATTTAGGTCAAATAAGGTTTTAGAGAACTAGAGTACACGCACCATACTTTTTTTTATCTCAAAGACAAAGTCCACACAGTATATAGTCTCAAACGCTGAATTTATCATCACTCGTAACTCATCAATGGTCACCTTGAGACTTGTTCACTCGAACAAAGTATTAGAAAAGAAAGGATGGGAGGGAGAAGTCCGAGAGGTTTTAGGGTTTTTTGAAAAAATGACCGATCTATTAAAGAAAAGTCGTTCTACCAAAAAAAAAAAGTTGGTGGCAAATATGCAATTTTATGTTTACCTTTTTTTGTAACATAAAATACGGTATGGCGTTTATTACATGTATATACGACGACCTTTACCGTATGCCATTTTTTTCAGGATTGTTCATCATGTTTCGTAAAACACGTATTATATGGCAAAAAAAAGTACAGCGTTTAATATGGGTATAATACCCGTCGTTAAAAAAAAAAAAAAAAAAAAACTACTTTATAGATCAAAATCCCTTTCTCTAGCAAAAAATAAATAAAATTTTTGGCGGCGTTTTTTTTCCACCTCTGTATGGAACAAAACCGCCGCAAATTAGCAGTGACCGAATAAAAACCGCCGACGAGGCATATTTGGAAAATCACCCTTTTTGGACTCTTTTCTTGGAAAAAGCTTTCATTGTCTTGACGAAGTTATCTTTTCTCACCTGTTTTAACTTTTTGTTGTGGGTATTTCAATGGCTTTCTTACCAAGCCTTTTTTTTACTTTTTAGGTAAGTACTTTCTTACCAAGCCTTAAAAACATACAACTTCTTGCCAATCAAGAAAATTGTAAATGCCTACCAATCAAGTTGTGATTAGGAATGAAAACTGGATTGGGTGGATTAAATAGGCAACACCCACCCCATCCTACTCCTAATGGGGAGGTTTTGATGAAGGGGTCCATCTCATTGTGTCATATAAATGAAAAATCTAGGAATTAGACATGGATGTAAGGGATACTATATACCGGGGTGGTATACTGGTATATGCATAGACATACAAGGGAAGGTATACCACTATATGCATGAGCGAATCAGACAAGCCACACCAATTAGTGTGCTAAAATCAATATCATTAGTAGGGGCCAAATGGTCAGAGAGGAGAGAATGTTAGATTGTTTTTTATGTGAGAAGATATAAAAAAGAATTTTAAATTATTTTGGGTTTTTTTTGTAATACAAATTTGGCAAATGATGTATCAGGATAATTTCTCAAAGATCAAATGGTCAAATTAACCATTTGATCCTTCCACGTGGTGAAATTAAGTGTCTCGACTTTTAATCAAGGACCCACTTTTGTCATTTTTTTCTTTTCTTTTTTTGACATCCAAACATAGACCAAAAGAAAATGAGAACATTGTTTGGATGGAAAAACCGACCAAAGAGTCAAACTTCGAACTGAATCAATTCTTTATCTAACTTAAAAAAAAACTTAAGTTATTAGGTGAAGAGACCAACTAATATATTAAGATATCTAAAGTCTCAATATTTTCAAATGTCAATTTATTCTCAACATTTGTTTGACTAGTTCTCGAATTAGTGATTCAGAGATCACGAAGATCCAACCAAATAAAGAGATGATATTCGGGTAGTATTGCTTCTGTAGTCGATAAACAATGAAAATTTCTATTTTACCAAAAAAAAAATTATTTTCCACTTTTGTACATGGAATCAAAATTAACCACTACAACAACTCCCTCCAAATAAAGTTCACAAGAATAAAAAAAAATGGTCCTAGATTGATGACCGATGCTTATCAACAATCAATACAGTTGTAATATTTTTTTTTCTTTCTCTCTCCTGATGGATTGAGTTAGATTAAAAAACAATTCGTCTCAAGTTGAACAATCTCTCCAATCGTGATTTAGCGGTTAAACCTAACTTCAATTACTTAGATCACCCACTAGATGGACTGTTCAATTTGAGAAGAATTGGATTCCGTAGACCTCACATAAAATATATATAGAGATGCTTTTATCATACTGTTTTAGAAAAACATTTGATGACCAACTTGACTGGATTAATTGAACTGACTTGATTGGACTCAAGTTTCAAAAAGGACATGATCAGATCTCTATCGTTTTGCATTAAAACTTGAATAAAACTATTAAAACTTAGTAGTCACCATCTAAATTCTAACATAATTGTTCTCTTACCAAAAAAACAGAAAAAAAGAAAAAAAAATTAACATGATTGTTCCTTGGCTTATTCATGTATTAATTAATGTCATTCAATTGAATGAATGGTTAAAATACATAAATTCAACCCAAAAAAAAAAAAAAAAACATAAATTAATCATAGATATCCAATTCTACTTGCGTCTTGCTTTTTGCATTTATTTATTTATATTATTTCAAGGTTGCACATCATGGATAAAGCATAGGATTTTTCCACTTTATTTTATCTTTTTTCTCAAAATCTCCTTCACTGGTTTTCAATTTGGCATGATGGATCAGTTTTTGAAAAACCTCAAATGAAAATATAATTATAAAAGAAAATATTAATGTATGAGAGATTATATGATTGAATTTGAGTCTGAAACATGAAATTATTAATTCGGATATTCTCGTCTATTAAAATATGACACATGGAATTATTATATCAGATACTTTTTCACCTGTCAAAATAGATAGAATTAACCAAATCACTATACAATGAGACAAAATTCAATGCGAATAAACACCAACTCAATGTATAATTACAATAATCTTCATCATTCTCTTATCCAAAAAAGAAATTTCTCACCCACTCTCTTCCCCCCAAAAAAATCCTCAACCATTCTCTTACCTAAAAAAGATTCACCCATTCAGTCTTTGGATCAACGTTTTATTAGATTAATCCACACCCTCCTCAAACCTTCCTCTCAATTTCATTGTCTTCTGTGGCATTGGCTTGACCAAGTGATCTTTGGTATTTGTGGGTAGGATTCGAATCATCTCTGGTTGACCATCCCATCTAGTTGAGAGGGATGGGCTGGGATCACTCTATAGGCATACCGATATATAGATATGTGCACCAAGTGATCCCAGTTCGTCCAATCTTGACTGGTCAATTAGGGAGGATTTTTTTTCCCTTCTCAGGTTTAGATCCTCTCTAGCCGATCAATCCGTCCACCCAAGATCGGACGGACTGCGAACACTGGGCGGGTATACCAATACATCGATATACGTGTCGAATAATTCCAACCCGTTTGATCTCCGCTAGATGGGCTGGAGTGGATATTTTCCCTTGTGGGATTTGATTCTCTCTGGCCAACCAAGTCGTCCAACTAAGATCAGATGAACTTGGAAGTGGTCATTCGGCAGGTATACCAATACAAGCAAAACATCCTCTCCAGTCGATCAACTCATTCAGCCAAGATCAGACGAACTAGGATCACTCGATGCGTATATCGATGTATTGGTGTATTTGGATCCCTCTAGTGGACACATCCAATCGAGATCAGATGGTATTCTAGGATCAATGGACGGACATACAAGTACAAAGACAATTGTAACTCATATATTGAGAGAGGACTAGATTTAAAGGAGGAAAGAGAAAAAATGACCATAGGAGGAAGTAAGTACACCCCGAAACCCCTTCAAATCTAGTCCCCTCAATGAATGAGTGAGTTACAATTGTCTTTCTAATTGAGAGAGGATTAGATTTCGGGCGGTCAAGCCTTCGTTTTGGCCTGATTCTCTTTTTTTTAACTCTATTTCATTTTCTCAGGATCAACGATAATTAGTTCTTTTAGCTCTCAAATTTGATATCTTAGAGTCGGTTTACTCCCTGTGAACTTGAAATTGGACCATATTTACCAAACCATATTCAACTCTCAAATTGCTCCGAGGGAGACAGAATCAACGGAATTCAAGAACAAGAGTGTTATCAAAAGGGGCCTAAGAAGTTATTGCCGTTAGAATCCAACACTTGGGCCATCTGCTGTGGGTTCGACCTATAGACGATAAAATAAGGCAAAGATGGAATCAGGCTTGATGACCTGGACCACTCCAATGCTTAAATCAAGAGACTAAGCTACAAAAGTTAATGATCGAGTCTTTATGGGAGGCCGACTTGAACAAGTAATAAGCGGGGTTGGTAAGGGTACGATGGTAAATATCGAACTGTAGTGAGCTAACCGTGGAAGGAGACAAAAAATCGCACTTGTTAGAACTAAGTGGGTCAAATATCATAAAATCTTCAGGTGATTTGACTTTGGTTGTAGGCTATTTATATATTTAATTATTGCTGCCGTTATAACCACTTTTAGACTGTAATGCCGATTTTGCCCTCGATCTTTATAGGTATGAACAGATACGTCCATTTCAAGAAGAACAATACAAAATTTTCAGCATTTCTTCAAAGTTTGATTTATCCCCATATGTGTTTGGGATTAATTGCCAAATTGGTATAATTAGACAATATAACATGAACAATATGTCTAGAAAGTAAAAAACAAAAGCCCTATGGTTGGACTTTACATCTTGAATTATGCAGAGCCCACAAAATAATTATTAGTTTGTTTATTTTTAACCGAATTGGTTTTTGGTCTTTTTCGTTATAAATGTAAAATTATAATTTTTTGGGTATTAAGGCTTCTAGGTTGCTTATATATTATATAAAAAGAAAGAAGTATAGAACTTTTCTTGATAAATAAGAAAAAAAAATGTCTGATTCTCATGGGTGGATGTAGCCATGTAGGCTTTGTTTGGTTGTAAGAGGAATTGAAGAGAAGGGAAGTGAAATTTTTAGACTTAAAAAAGGAACCTTTTACTGTTGTAATACAATATGATTGTATAAATTACTTAAATTTCTTAACATATTTAGTAATCATACTTATAAAATGTAAAATTTATTTTACTTTACAAATGGGAGGGATTTGGATGCAAAGTAAAGTATCAGTTAATAACTAAATGTGGAATTAGTTACATAGTAATATGTTTGCATGTGTTGTAATCATTATAGAAGTTTCCATTTAAAGTTTAAAAATTTCACTTCCCTTCCCTTCAATTCCCTTTGCTATCAAACAAATCCGTAAGTATTCCGACCGAATTATTTTCTATGATTGTTTGCTTGATTTATTGATTTGTCTCATCATGTAGGTATCTCTCCCAAATCAACTATCCTCATGTCAACAAATTATTATTATTATTATTATTATTATTATTATTATTATTATTTTTTGGGACAAAGGCCATTGTAACCTAGTGTAATGTGTGATGAATAATTGCTACTAACCCATTTGCTTTACACCTAAATTTGATGTGGAAAGTAGATTACACTCGGACAATGATCAGCTCATGTCATTCCTCCATCTATCGGAAGGGTTGGGCTGCATTGTCATTTGTGTTGATCACTCCAGCTCGTCCAATGGATGACTAGAGCCACTGGAAGATAGGAGACAATCCCAATCCGATTACACCCTCTTCTAATCAAAAGATATGATAATTTTTTAGAGATTAGCAATTGTCTTATCATTGGTTTTGTCCTTTTTTTTTTTAATTTAATTGATAGAAAAGGTAACCAAAAAAAAGGTGTCAATCAGTCTGGCTTCGTCGATCTCGGTTAGTTCTACTCAGTCACCATCAATTAATACATTGCACTGTGACTGGTATGTTTATGTAATCAGTCCTCATTTGCGAGACATGGACACATTATATTTAGTCCGCTCAGTCTCGATACCTAATCGGTCTTATATTAATCGGACTAATCGGTCTACTAATGGCTTTCAATGATGTAAACCAAACTATCCATGATCGGTTATGCTATTTGGTGTTATACTAATCGTCCCAGTCTAACCAACTGGTCCACAATGAAAAAAAAAAAAAAAAAAAAACCCAACTCTTGACCCATGTTCTATTGCAATTGATCATTATTTATTCTATATTCACGACATAATAACCTATTTTAGGTTCATGATTTAAAGAACATAACTTAGATGAAAATAGATAATGAGGGGGAGAAATAAGAGACATTTATCTATTTAGGGTTTAGGCCTTTAGGAGTTAGCTTGTTTGTAATTTAGTCGGTTAGTCTCAAGTCCAATCCATAAGTGCGATTGAATGATCGATAGGTTGCACCCTTCACCCACGAACCTAAGTTTGATACGTTTAATAAACTGTGCAGGTTGGTCCGATTTGGGGGACATGATGCAGGTCAGAAATTGACACCCCCACTACTATGTCGTATCATAAAATCTGAAATAACTCAAACCTAATAGCCACCCAATATAACATATCTAATTGGTTACATAATTTCAGCATGTGTCTCAAATGGAGCCCTTTATTGCTAAGCCTAGCAACTAAGAAAGTATAATGAAATTTGAACTCAAGAATACTTTTCTCCACAGGTACATTTACTCTACACATATGATCAGGAGAAGATATGAGTTTGTACGGAAATAATTCATCTGCATCTATTTGTATTCTTCTTGTGAACCCATCACCATCTATATCCAGTTAGTCCTAAACTCTAAAGATGGATTCCACACCAAATCAATGATGATGAAATTTTAAGAAGAGTACATATACATGCAAGTGATCCAAACTCAATTCAGACCATCTGTATATACATATATTCTCTATAGGATCCCATCACCGTCACTATAGTATGTGACTGTCACCCACCTCTTAAATATGGGATCCATTGAATATTAACATGACAAAATCTCAAAAGAATACAAGCATATGTAGATAAACCCCCGTCTCTGTCTATGGTAAAAGGGATAAATATCATCATCCCATGCCCCCACGTGCAGGATGCACGAGTATAAAAAGTGAACTCACCCGAGATTGTACCTGCTGCACACGAGCTCACTTTGAATTGGGTCCCACTAATTTCCATTTCATGAGCTAGCGACCTTTTGATTCAAGCAATTGTAGTTTCATGGTAGAGAAGAAAGTGAACAGTGGTTGGGAAAGGAAAGGAAAGGAAAATGGGGAGAAAAGCAAAAGCAATTTTTCAGAAATATCCATCCAAAACATGAAAAAGATATTTTATTGTCGTTCGGTCCGTCAGTTGTTCATCGGATAGTTGCAGAGGACGGTATATCATTTTTTGAACCTTTCGGGGTAGCTCAGTTTGTAAAGAGACTACATCTCAAGAAGCTGAAAGTATTAAATTCGACTCCTCTTACTGTCTTGGGATCACTAACACGGGGTAATAAAGTGTTCTTTCTTTCCTGCTATGGATGCAAATGGAATAGTTCTCATTCAACCTTAGAATGACCTGATACATACGATCGTAGGGTCAGTATAAGCTCACGGAACTAGTCAGGCCAAATATCTCAATATTCATCATTAATAAAAAAAAAAAAAAAAAAAACAAAACAAACTTATACCGTCTTGTGTGCCGATATATCGATTTGCGTGCCATGCAAACCAATTCGACCAATGGGCTGGTAGAGGTTAAGAGGAGGGAATTTAATCCCACCCGAAGTTAATGGGGTCGCAGTTCCCGGGAAAAGCCGTTAAATTTCCAATTTCAGTTTGTGGTTTCGAACAATAAAAAATGGAACAACTTTTTGTCTCGAAACCAGAAAGGAGAAAAATTTAATAATAATAATAATAATAATAATAAAATATCCGCAAACCTACTCCACCATGAAGCTTCGAGTCTCTCGTCCTTTTCAATCACAGACACCGAAAACAGATTTATGAAGATTCATTTATGTTTGGGTTTTAAATTGGAGTTTCTTGCTTTCTCCGCCTTCTTTTCTCTCTTAATTAAGTAGCCCAGCAACTATTTCGGTTACTTTATCAGTCTATTTAAGTGTTTAAAGCTTTAGTTTGCTCTTTCATAATTTCACATTCAAGGGTTCACTGTTTCTTGCAATGGGGTTGATCTTTAAGTCCAAAAACACAGTCTACAAGCCCGTCAAGGATGTTGATCTCGGCCCTACCAGTGATGAGTTCTATCTCAGCCCCAATGTCAAAGGTTCAAAATTCTTCCTCCTTTTCATTCTTTTCTTTGATTTTTTGGTTCAATTCATCCCTGCATGAGAGGTGAATTCTGATGATTACGAGTGTTATTAGGTAGTTACTTTGTATGTTCTTTTCTTTCCTTTTCAATTAGTGTACTTTTGGATTTCAAATGTTGGCTTGATGGTTTCAGAGACAGGGTATTTTGAAAATTGACTAAATTGCATATGGAGAATTTCAAATGTTGGCTTCATGGTCGGCTTGATGGCCTCAGAGACAGGGTTTTTTGAAAATTGACTAAATTGCATATGGGTTTTCACCTCAATCTTGAAATTATTTCTTATGGAGGATTAGATGGTGATACAGTTAATATTCCTCTTTTTTTTTTTTTTTTAAATTAATTCCTGCTCCATTTTTATATAATCATGTTCTACCTTATCAATGTAAGTATTTTAGAATGGGATTCTTGAAATTTGGCTACTGGACTTATGCATCAGCAATTTATTGTGGCATATTATAGGAATTCATTGTATCTATCAGTGGGTTATTAGCTATTTAATATTTTTGAATGGATGAAATTGAAAAAACCTTCACTATATACAATAGTATATATATTTTCTTAAACAACTTTTATGTGAGTAAATTTGGCATTGAAGAACATGAAAGAATAATCTCTGATCTCTGATGACTATTTAATTGTTGAAAATAATTTCAGATCTATTGAATTCTCGAATTCGCTTGTTTTTCAGCTCCCCGTTTGGCTGGATTTCTTATTAAGATTTTGGCATGGATTTTGGAGTCAAGATTTTTTGGAGCAATACTGGTCTACATACTGAAGGATGAAAATCTAGTTCACAGGGTAATGATTTGCACTTTTTGGTAATTTGTTTGACTAAAAGAGTCTACTTCACATCTGTTTTGTTAACTCATCACACTCTCCATGCCAACAAATATGTCCAATTTTTCAGCTCATTTCATCTGCAGAGATAAACGAGCCACCTTTGTATGTTCCATGCCATCCTTGGGAAGGTCTGTTTTCTTTATGAGATGCAACTTTACAACTCTGTTATTGGTTTTTACCTGTGATTTGTACTTTTCTGTTGAAATTGGTCTTCCTTATTTGTCTTCAACATTAACAATTTTGAGCTGCTATCTTGTTTAGCTTTACAAATTGCTACTGTGGCTTTTGAACTTGTAATTCATTTTTGGCCTTTCTTTCATTCTTCCTTTTTTTTTTTCCTTGTCGGTTTGCATTTTCTTTCCTAAGTTTATTTATTTTTATTCATTATCAGAAACACATCTTAGACTGATAATTTTATTTGACATATGATGTTCATGGCAGACCATAAAGACCAAGAAGTTAAATCAATATCATCTGAGTCATCTCCACCTGAAAAAGTTCAACAAGCATTGGAATGCTTTTCTCCAAGTCCTCAAATTATAGAAAATAATACATGTCCTAGTTTTCGACGTTGGACAATACAAGATTATTCAAGAGCTTATATTTCAGGAGAAACAACCCCATTGATGGTATATAATTTCAGGAACATTAATTTCTTTACACTGCTTCTTTTTAGAATTTAAGATTTCCATTGAATTATATGCTTTGGTTTTTTCTTATTGACACTTCCTGTGATGTCAAATAATTTGAAACCTTACTTTTTTGGCCTCTTATTATAGTACATTTGATTTTTTAAGTGAGGATAATTGTTGTCATTTCACATGTTTATTCAAAAAAACGTGCAAGAAAATGACAACTCTTGATGGTAAGTCAGTTTTAAAAAATAAAATAAAATGAAAAGCCCATTTTATCTTTGGCATAAACAACTTTTGGAGACAATGGGTAATTAAAAGAAGGTGCCATGTTCTAAGGACATCTATAGAAATGTCATTCAGACAATCCCTATATGTTTACTTTCTCTTATCCTTACTCTGACATTTTTACTTTCTCTTATCCTTACTTTGACGTTGTACAGGTTGCAAAACGATTTTTAGATTCTGTGAACCAATCTTCCAATCCTTCCTTGCAAATGTCATTCTTTATAAACCAAAATGCTGAAGATATTCTGAGGCAAGCTGCTGAATCAACCCATCGTTATGAAAAAGGTACTTTTCGACAACATATAAATTCCTCATCTTTTTTTTTTTTTGGGGGGGGTGGGGGTGGGGGTGGGGGTGGGGGTGGGTGGGGTGGGGGTGGGGTGGGGTGGGGTAGAGGAAGGTGGGTGGGTGGTGGGTTTCAAATGTAAATTCAGAGGAACCATCACCTTAGAATATTTTTAGTTATGAAAATGATATGGGTATAGAGGGGAAAAAAACAAAAGGATGTCAAAATTCTAATATAAACTTTCCACAGTATCAAATAATTTGCAGCTAATGTTATTGTTTTTCCCTGGTTGGCATGTTGAGATCCTTTGTATTATTGTCTTTTATTTGTAAAGCCTATTCTGAGCACATTGTTGTGAAACTATCCATTATCTGTTGACTGTCGTATACACCTAAAAGTCTTTCAGCTTATTTTCAAAAAGAACTCAAGTTACACACAGCCATATGGGAGAACATTGCAGCTGAGAGCTGTATGATCAAGGTTAAATCTGTGGTAGCACCCCCCCCTGGCCGCGGCCCCAAAAAAAGCACAGGGCCAAGTCCATAGAGTTAGAGTATAGTGGATTGTGCCAGTTGTACTCTAGAGAATATGGAGTATATACTATAATTGATCCAAGAAACATATTTCCACATTGTGATAAAAAAAAATAGAGGAATTGGAGCCAGATTTGGTTATTTAATCCTTCACTGTATGTTTTTGGCTTGGTTCATACCTGATGGAGTGAGCTCTGAATCCCTTTGTCCATTGGAGCCTGAACACTCGGGCTGCTAATGTGAAAACACAGGTTTGAGTCTGAAGGCAGAAACTTCATGCAAAAAATGCCGAAGGATAGAAAAACCTCAATCTACCCCCCAAAAAAAAAAAAAAAAAAAAAAAAAAATAGAACCTCGTGTATGTGAGACTTGCAACAGATTATGACTCTTGATCTGTCAGAACTGTCATGCGTGCGACACCCATGGATTGAGACCTAAACGGAATTAGTGCATAACCTGTGTAGATGTGTCTATTAGATGTATATCGTCTGTATCTGATATAGGATTATGGTTCCTATGGAAATTCTGCTTTGAAGAGTGAAACTCACCAGCTAGTCTTAGCATAGCAAGAGGTTGTCTGAGCTCTGAATATGGAACTGAATATTGAACTGTCTATATGTCTTCGCAGTCCAATGGTTTATTTTCTGGTTCAAATGTCTGAAACTGTTAAAACTCAGAAGAAATGTCATATGACAAATAACTGTTGGTTGTTCGTAATATGTTCTATTTTACATTTGTTAATTGGCTAGTTTAAGTGTAACAGTTGTGAGCTAACTTGATGAAATAAATTATTATGATTTTCAGAGATTAAATTAAAACAGGTTGACAGCTTATGATGATACTAATGGCCTAAAAAACAAACAGGGTGCGGAATAGTAAGCACAAGGGAAGGAGTCAGATAAATTGTGGACCATATGGCTAAATCGGGTGTAGGAGATTTACCATGTGACCAATCACTATGGTTGCAGTCCACCAAACTTCCCCCCAACTCCACCGCCTCCCCAAAGGAAAAAAAAAAAAAAACCATAACTTCACACGGTACAAATATAACTATGGTCTAAAAAACAAGAAATGCATTTGAACTTCTAATTTGACCATGTTATTTTTATTAATTTACATATTTATGCTTTTGGTCATGCCAAGAAAATGGTATATTAATCCTTATGTGTCTTTCTCACTTCTTGTTTTGTGGGGACTCCTTATGATCTTCTCCAGGTGAACCAATTTCAGTCCTGGATGGAGTCCCTATTGCTATTAAAGACGAAATAGATTGTATGCCTTATCCAACTACAGGTATTCCGTTGTGTGGCTTTCAGTTGATGAGTTCTTCGTAGTGCCAACTAGAGACATCTTCATCTATTTGTCTGCTTCTAACTTGGATGATTGTTCCAGGAGGTACGGAGTGGTTGCACAGAGTAAGACCTTGTATCGATGATGCATGTTGTGTTAAGCATCTAAGATCATGTGGTGCTATACTTGTTGGGAAGACCAATATGCATGAGCTTGGTGCTGGAGTAAGTGGCATCAACCCTCATTATGGGTAAGAAGAATAAACCCTAGTTTTAGGTATTGAATGTAATGTAGCTTTTGATGGTTTTTATGTTATTGCTTTTTGTAACAGAAACTAAATAAAGAACTCAAGAACTAGAAGAGAAGAGAGACCAAGAATGGAGAAAGAGGAGAGATAGATCAATCTTGGCTAGAGGAGGGCTGGATCAAATTATATAAACTCTCCTCCTTAAGCTTTTACTTATAACAATAGAAAACCAACTAACGTTCAGAGTCCTAGTCCAAATCCAAATAAAAGAACCATAAAGGATAAGCAGGCCACATAGGATGACCGCCCATGCATAACAGAATCAGTATTGGGCCTATAATTAGGCCCATCACTTAATATAAAAACTTAGACTAATACTTAGACTAATCGGAATGGGCCTGGCTAACCAGGCTCATCCCTTAACAATTATATTGTTAACACTGTTGATCTTTATCATGTTGAGTTAGAAAGTTCAATGATTAAATAATATTGATGGAATTTGACTATCCTATTTGATTTTTTACAGGACTACTAGAAATCCTTATGACATCAACAAGATCTCTGGAGGCTCTTCTAGTGGATCTGCTACAGTTGTGTCTGCAGGACTCTGCCCTGTTGCCCTTGGTGTTGATGGAGGAGGTAAACTAGTTCCTTGGTTTCTCATTAGTACTGCATGCTTTTTCTAGTCTCTACTAGTATTTAACACACCCTATTTTTAATTTAGGAAGTCAAAACCATAAGAAGTTACTTTTAAGAATGCTCCGGTCATAACTAAATATTTTATGAAGGATTTATGATTTGTGTATTAAATTGGTTCTATTGATTAGAACATTTGGAATGTGAATGATTCAACTTTTTGTGCTTCAAATGTTTGATAAAGTGCCGATGGATACTAGATAGGATTGGGGACCCTTTGATACTTGTTACCTTGAAGTGTAAAGGCCAAACTGCGGAAGAGTGATGCTATTGAAAAGGACTCAATCATCTTGTGGACATTCGCTTGATATTTCATTTTCCTTTTGGAGGATAGAGCTAGTGTTTTCTTTGGGGAGATATGGGTTTTAGTGGGGTCAGCCGACCAAAGTCTTGAATCTAATGATGTGAAAATGTTTCACTTCTAGGACAATGGGAGAAAAGATGAGATTATGATTGTCTTGATTCCAAAGTTATTTTAAAAGAAAGAGAACAGCTTCAAATGAACCCCAACCCAAAGGATCAGTGTGCCCAATTTTCAAACCTGATAAAGGGATTTTTTATTTATTTATTATTTTTTTATAGTAGAAAGAGCCACCAACATGTACCCAATACATAAAATGGGAAATGTTTTGGTTGATACAGAGCAAATAAAAGTCTCTTATCTCTTTCAAGATATATGCTTCTCCAGTCAATTTTTTGGTAGCTTTGAGATTGAGGTGAGCCCAAGGACTTGCTTGAGGAACCACTTGCTGAAGAATTAAGACTGCTGTCTCTGAATTGAAAGGGGAAAATCTCAAATGGTCTAATAGATTCAATTTGGTTTTGTATAGATGTTCTTTTGATAATGTAAAGGGACATCAATATGGCATTTTGGTTGAGAGACCACCAAAATTAATAGGATTCAGTCAAGAGTTTGACTTAGGAGTCCTTATGAAGGTTATGACTATGTTTTTGAAAGATAGGCTAGAAATTTCTTTATCATTTACAGTTTGATGGTGGCCCAAAATGGTCATAAGTAACTTGTAAATGGATGCAATTATATCGTAGTACAAAAATGTAAAATTTTCAGGCCTAAAATAAGCAGTAAAAAGAGTGTGTGACTTAAAGGTTGTCCATAAAGCCTGTTTTGATCCTTAGAAGAACTCATACTTATTTTCCTTCGGTAAATAATCCTTCTTACTAGCACTGACTTTGATAATTAAACAAAAAACTTTTTTAGGTTCTATACGAATGCCTGCTGCTCTATGCGGTGTTGTTGGTTTTAAACCAACTTTCGGAAGTGTATCTCACTCAGGGTGAGTAATAATATGGACTCTTTACTTGCTTTCTTCAAAAAGAACAGATTCAAGGGAAATTCTAAAATTTGTTTCCGTTTTCATCTTCAGTGTTCTTCCTTTCAACTGGACAGTCGGAATGGTTGGAATACTAGCAGGCACAGTTGAGGATGCATTCATTGTGTCAGTATCCTTTCTTTGTTGAACTTGATTTGATCACTGTTTTAAAAGTGGACAGGAGCAGACAGGCCAAATCTATTGAAGTGGAATTGCACCTATATTGGCCAATGCTATGTGCACTATACTTTTGTTGATAAGAAAAGGACAATGTGATTTAACCTTATACTTAAATGATAAGTCTGGTTTAATACTATGACACTTTTAGAAAGACACTTAATTCAATTATTTCCATATCCTTGTACTTCAGAAATTAGATACCTATAACCATTGGTGCGAGGATTGGCTGATTGCAACCCAGATATGATCTACTGATCAATCCCAGATGGAAAAGCATCAGATCATCCAATCTACTGGAAGACTGTCCAATCCACTGGAAGAATCATATTGATCCTCAGCTTTCCAGAGGATGATCTGGTCCTCTCAGTAGATTGAGCGATCGGATCCAGATATGCTAGACCTTAGTTCGTCTTAAGGCATAGGAATTTTGAGCCTGGCCCACCTAATCAGTCTGCTTTAAGCAGCCTAAACCTGGTCAATTATTAAACAGGCTGTTATTAGGTTCAGCCTGCCAGCCTGATTATTAAATGGAGCAATCAGCCACTGCAACTTATCCCAGCTTCTCTTCCTTGTACTGCTTCTTCTCGTTTTCCTTCTCTCTCTCTCTCTCTCTCTCTCTCTCTCTTAATTCCATTGTTTCAGATTTAAGTGCTTTCCATTAGCTCTCATTAAGCATGGAAAAATATTAGAAAATTTATTTTTTAAACAGTTGGCCTGAACCTGTATAATTATATATGGGTTCAGGCTCCGGGCAACTTAATAATCGAGTATTCTCAGTTTCACTAATTAAGGGTTTATATAAATGATTTTCTATTTTCAGCTATGCAGCTATCAGTGGGGATGTCCCTCCAAATCAACCTACTACTTTGTCGGTAAGATATATTTGCATATTATTCCTAACGTATCCTTAATTTAAAAGAATAAACCATGCTGTAAATAAAAAAAAATGAGTTTCTTTCATTAAGAAAAAATTCTTCTTACTTGTTGCTGAGATAAATAAAAAATACTATCCAATTTTTTCACTTCTCCCTGTATGCATTGTGTTGTTATTATTGGTCATATTTGTTTTTATAAAGTTTGCAACTGTATCTGTTTTATGTTTCCTCTGTTCAGTCCTTTACTTGCTACTTTAATTGGAGAAAAGATTTTGCGTCTTAAAACTTCAATAAAAATGGTTATTGTTGCCTTCCTTTGTTAATAACAAATTTCTTCTAAATCTTCCATCAAAGTCTTTCGTGATGAACAGATATACTCAGTCTTTCACTAACTTTGGCCCTAATGTTTATGGAAAATTTACCAGCCTAAATTAAATTTTCCGTTGCTGAAGTCAAACAACACCATTTCCAATGTCAAAATGGCGAAGTATGGAAAGGTTTGTGCTTTATTTCGCAAATTCATCTCTCTCTCTCTCTCTCTCTCTCTCTCTCTCTCTCTCTATATATATATATATATATATATATTGCATCATGCTATAATAATCTGATATTACTTAATTTTGTTTTTTTTTTGTTATTATATATTATGCTAATTCTATTGTTCTCTCTGGATCAAAAAGTGGTTTAATGATTGCAGTGATGACATTAAAAAATGCTGTTACCAAGCTTTGGACCAGCTTCATGAGCATTATGGATGGGAGGTACTTCTATTATCATTTTCTTTATAGTTACCTTATGGCTGTATATTATTTGCTAGTGGTTACTGATGCCCTTCGAATCATTTTGTATCTTTTCTTGACTGCAAAAAGTAAGTTGCAGTTAATTGTTGAAATTTATTTATTAACACAGTACTTAGATCACATTGCAGTATTAGTTAGAATCTGAGAATTGATGCTTTTCTAATTTGTCTAAGGCTTTTTTTTTTTTTTTTTTTAGACTGTAGATGTGACCATACCAGAGATAGAGGTTATGCGCTTGGCACATTACGTGACAATTGGATCTGAGTGTAATGTTGCAATTAGATCTGATCTAGAGAAGTTGTATGTTGTCTTCACTCCAGCATTCACCCTATCTTACTTACCAGTTGAAATTTTGAGTAACTTCCAATGCTAATATAATGGACTTCCATTGAACTAGGGGTACTTCAGAGATAGGGTGTGATGCAAGGGTAGCACTTTGTATATATGGTTCCTTTAGCAGCAAAGAGTATTTGACTGCTCAGAGATTTAGGTATTTCTTACTACTTTGTTTTAATACATTTTTAAGTACCATGGACTAATCTTATTCCTGCTGCTACAATGATAGCATTGTGCCTTTTTTTTTTCTTCTTCAAATTTTATAGTTATAACTTATAATATGTGAATCTTGTCTTGAACAAATCTTTTAATAAGGAATTAGTTGTGTTCTATCATTTTGAATGCTATAGCTTTAACTTATCTTCCATACGTGTTAGACAGAAGCTATAATTAGGATAGATTATAGATACGGATTCATCCTTGAATTCTATGTATGGGCAGTTTCTGTCTAACAGCAATTCCGTAGTTTCATGCAGAATTCCCTAAACCAATTGCTGCAAAAAACTTGGACTGGCACTCCAAGAATCTGGAGCTAAATGTACATACATGATGTGTACTAATAATTCCTTTGGCGTATTCTCCTCACATCATTGTATATTAATTTATGCAAGCCCATTAAAGTCTTAGGGGATGGCAGACAATCTTCTCCTGAGGGCTAAATGCAGCACCTTGACAATTAATACCATACACTAAGCCATTGATTTCCCAGAAAATATAGTATGCTCATTTAACACATACACATACAAACTGAAGCTTCTCTCTAAGTAATGTATTGATGTTTTCTTTTTAATTTAATAATGAAAATATACAAGAATTTATCGATTGTATTGGTGTAACCTATTTGATTCCACATAAAATTATAGATATGAACAGTTATTTATTTACAACTTACAAGATACTGATTGTAAGGGGCTCCACTGTAGCTTACAGAAACCTGTCTTTGAGGATATTATTACTGGCTCTTGCATACTCTCTTTCCATGATGGTAAAATAATTCCAACTAGAAGTGTCTTATTGGGAAATAACAAATCACCTTATATGCTAAAAGAAAAAGAAATGCAGAAGTGTTTATAAATGGCCAAAATGGGTGTCTGACACAGATATTTGATTAATATAGAAAAGTAAATTGATTTTAGCCAGAGGGTCAACAAAAGTACACATCCACAGAAAGATGGTATCCTACCAGAGAGGCTAAAAAGAACCCCGAATTATAAATTTATTTTTGGAATGTTGGCAAACGGGCATGAGAAGGAGCATTGTTCCTGCTACTCTTTCTAGAAATTTGCAGTGACTATCATATTTGAATATTGCGGTCTTGATCTTGTTAAATAGACAAGGAATAGTTTTCCTAATAATATCCCACATAAATAAATAGATAAAAGAAAAGTTTTTCCCACTGATACTAGTACCATATTTAATGCGGAAAAATGTTGCCTCTCAAAAGAATGATCCAGTTTGTTGTGGGTTTTGGTCTAATATTTCTTGTTGTTTGAATCCAGTGTCCACAATGGTCTAGTATAGCAGCCTTTGCATTCATGTGAGAGTTATTGAAGGAGGCACTGACATAAACGTTTTGAGAGCTAAGCTGCTCTTTGTATTATGTAAAATATTAAGAAAATAAAAGAAAATAAAAGGCCTGTAAAAATATATTTTGAACTTGAGATTACCACATTTTATAGTTGCAAGCTTAATATTTTTTGGACTTCATGTAATCTATTTCAGCAGACAATTATTACTGCTCTTATTTGTTTAATTGTTTCTATAAGTACCTGTGTTATGTCATATGTGACATGTTCATAATGCAACCTTTGTGGAAAATAAGTAGACATTAGACTATAATTTGTCAATTCGTCTAACATTTCCTATAATAATAAAATGCCTTTCTGGATATTTCTGCAGGAACCGCCACATGCAATTTCACAAGTGCATTTTCGAGATGGCAGATGTCATTGTCACACCTACAACAGGGTATTTCATTATGATCCCAACAATTAATGTGCTTTGCTAACAAGATGGTGTCAGTTTTATTCATTGTTTCAAACCCAGCTTAGACCAACTCAATGGACTTGCAGACTTCAAAGCCAGTGCTTACAGCTGTTCACTTCCCCTGCCAATATCGAAGAACTCCATAACTTCACACACAATGTACAATTATTTTTTAATAGTTAAATAATAAATGGCACTTCTCCTATGCAATTATTTGTAATTCAATCCCTCTTAGTTGACTGGATTGACCCAAGCTGGTGGATTGCCAATCCTGGCTTTAGGTAGACTCACTACAATCCTTTGGCTGGCCAGACTCTTTCGCATGGAACTGAATGTTTGTTGTTAGTGATAGAATATGTTAGCAATACCATGTGAACTTATTCCTTGTCTAGTTAGTTTATTATTGGTCGTTAGTCTAGTCTCCTTGGTCTAGTTGGTTGTTAGAGTCCTTAGTCTAATTTACTTTCTGTTTTGCTTTCTAGTATCCTTATGTAGCTAGGACTTTCTATTTTGCTTTCTAGTATTCTCATGTAACTAGGGCTGCTCTATCATGCTGACATGTGGCAGTCCTACCTCCTTAAAGTCTTTTACTTCTACTCCTACAAATAGAAGTTGCAGGAAAGGAGAGAGTTACAGCTCTCGGTTCTGCTCTCTAGCTATATCTATTTTCTCACCCCTTCTTCTTCCATATTCCTTCTTGTGGTTGCTGGTTTATGTTTTCTTTACTTCGTTTGCATTGTATCAGAGCAACTCCTAGGTTTCCATTTTTAGAGTCGTTAGGTTTTCATTTTGGTGTGCAGCCACCATTGCTGCTTTTCTGTAGTTTATTATTCTCTACAAGATTTGATCTGTTTTCAGATCTGGTTCATTTGGTTCTGCCATTGATTTTCTGTCATGCTATTGGTATTAATTTTCTGCTGCTGTCACCTTATTGCCATCAATCTGATCTGCTGCAAGTATCTGCTGCTTTTGATTTGCTGTTCTTCTGATTTGTCTGGTACCCAATCTGTTGTTGCTGATCTATTGCTCCTAGTTACTGTTACCTACTGCTGCAAACTGTTGCCTACTGATCTGCTGCCCCTACTGCTTCTACCTTACTGATATGCTGTTATCTATTGATCCGCTGCTACTGATACTGTTACTGCTACCTGCTACTGCTACTGCTACTGCTACTGCTACTGTTACTACTAATACTACTACTGCTACTAATACAGCTGCTACTGTTGCTGCTACTCTGCTACACAGTTCCAAGCTGGGCATGGGTGATTTGTATTCTTTTTTTTTTTTTTTTTTTTTTTTGGGATATGTGGGTGATTTGTATTCTCTAGGCGAGGGGGGTGCTAGCGATATAATAACTAACTGCTTTGACTAAGAAATACCGTGTGGACTTATTCCTTGTCTAGTTAGTTTGTTATTGTTGTTAGTCTTGTTGGTTGTTAGAGTCCTTAGTCTAATTTACTTTCTAGTATCCCTATGTAACTAGGACTGCTCTATCATGTTGACATGTGGTTGTCCTACCTCCTTAAAGTCTTGAGTTCTACTTCTATAAATAGATATCGATGGGAGGGAGAGTTACAACTCTTGATCCTGCTCTCTCTAGCTACATCGATTCTCTTCCCCCCTTCTTCTTCTTCTTCTTCTTCTTCCATATTCTTTCTTGTGGTTACTGGTTTATATTTTCTTTACTTTGTTACATTTGCAAAAATATATATGTTGCAAGGTTTATTATGTAGAACCCTTATACTAAAGCTAGAATATGAACCATGAAGAATCTTTCCGATCTGCAGCCTTCTCCTTAAATTTTTAAATGCTTGCTTATGAAGGAATTTTTTTAATGTTGTAACTACACCTGCCTCTATTATTTTCTCTTCTTTTTTCTTTTCTTAGTGAGTGTATGTATGGGGTGTATAAATGCTTGACCATAACTTCTCCAATTTTGATAACAGTATAACTGCATACCCAATTGTGGAACAATCTCTGGAATATGGTGACTTTGATTACGTGAATGCAGGTATGCAGCACTTAACTTGATACTTCGGTTATTCTAGTTTTTAATAAGGATGTGCATTTTGAGCTTTCAATGTCTTCACTTGGCATTACTTGTTAGAATCTAGTAGCTGCAAATAAGGGTATAGATGTGTGAAAATTTGACATTTGTATCGTTTTTTTAGCTGCAATGATACGATACCAAATAGCAGGGAATTTTCTTGGATTGCCCGCAGTCACTGTTCCGGTAATATCATATACCTATTTTGTCCATTAATAATTTGTTCACAATGAGTTGTTCTTTATAACAGTAGAAATTTATTTTGATAGATTGGATATGACAAGCTGGGGATGCCTATTGGCCTTCAGTTTATTGGGAGAGCATGGTCAGAACCAACCTTACTCCGTATAGCTCTTGCAGTGCAGGTACATAATCATATCACTTCTCCAAGGAGTTAACCTGCAGAAGATCTACAGATCTTTTATTTTCTTGCAGTGAATAACTTCACATATTTAATGCTTTATGGATGCATCCTCAATAGTTTATAATAGGATAAACTGTTATAACAAAAATATTCCTTCAGTGTGTAAGTGTACTGATCTCTCACTTGATGATGTTCTAACACATCTCACTGATTGTTCAGTGTGCTCTTCAATTACAATTAGCTAGTGATATAAGACAACAAGGGGTCCCAAAATGGAAACTGGATTTGGAGCAATCAGGAAACCTCCTTTTTCATACAGTAAAGTATAGGTCATTAATAAAAATGAAAAGGAAGAGAATGTACCAGCACTAATTCATGTGAGAAGTACATTCCAAACCAAAACAAAACGGATGACATGATCTGCAGTATTAACTTAAATAAATCACTAACCACTGTATATTTCATTTCAATGATGGTTCCTCTCTCATCTGGATATTTCATTTCCAAACACATGTTGCGTTCTGTTTCTTATGATAGTTTTGTACTCCTGGATATTTCAACTTTGGGTGATATAGCTATATTTGCCGAACAGCGCATGATTGGATGTAGAATAAAGGTTCAATGTTATGATCCGAAAGGAAAATGACTGCCTCACATAAAAAGGTTCATAATATGATCTGAAAGGAGAATATTGCCTATCAGTTTCATGAGAAGAAAAGGCATCTAGGGGTATTTCAGTAAGTGCACTTACTGAATTGGAGAACATTGCCTATCAATTTCATGAGAAGAAAAGGCATCTAGGGGTATTTCAGTAAGTACACTTACTGAATTGCCACTGATGTAATCATTGCATTTTTTGAAAATCATTTTTCACTTGAAAACTTGTGCCCTCATGTTGCAGTAGTCACATAACAACAGATCCATATATCTGCATAGGGTAATTGATAAGCAAGCATGTAGTCACACTGGGGGAATTTGCTATGAATGAGAGTATATTCTGAATTGCTAGCGCAGCCAGTAAGGACCTCAGCTGGTTGTAGAGCCGGATCGAATCCTGCCTTCAGCTGGGAGGGTAAGAGAGGGGTTTAAAATATGATATATCTTTCTTATTAAACAAAAAGATCCAAAACCCGCATGACACAACCAACTGTTTGTTCTGAAATTCCATAATACCAAAGTTTTACTGACTCAATAAAGGCAGTTATGCAAGTGACTGGTATTGTTTGATGTAGAAGTTGAATCAATCCAAAGGAGTTGAAAAAACCTGGCCATTATTATCTGGGTTCATTTACCTATCTCAATCATTCTTGACCTGCATGTTCTCTAATTCATTTATGATGAATCAAATGGTTGTTGCTGTCAGGGCCTTTGCATCTCAA
The DNA here is from genome assembly GCA_028583415.1 of Protea cynaroides. Classification (NCBI taxonomy): domain Eukaryota; kingdom Viridiplantae; phylum Streptophyta; class Magnoliopsida; order Proteales; family Proteaceae; genus Protea; species Protea cynaroides. The sequence goes on from CM053276.1 coordinate 20,346,271, forward strand.
GCTACAGAAAACCCATGGTTTTTTATGATCTGCTCAGTAAGGAATAAGGTTCATAACAACGATATGAAGCTAATACAAAAGATTCTGGGTCTTCAAAAAGAAGGAATATGCTTACTGAAGTTGTTGATACTGCCATTATTTGAACCTTTCTCAACAAAGAGGGAAGCAAGTGTTACTTGTAGAGTTTGGTTCTTTCTTGCAATGTTTAATCGTTTGCCAGATATCCTTGTATTAGCTGATTGATGTGTACTGCAATGGAACTGCCTTTCAGAATTATGCTTTATTTAGTAGTATCTAAATTGGTTTTCCAAGAATATAATGAAGTCTTTCATTTGTTTTTTCCCTTCTTTTTCGCCATCTACATTTTGACTGTCTTATCCTCCTATTCTTCTATTGAAGACAACATTTTTCTTCAATTTTACGTATTGTTTTGTTCTTTTTTTTTTATAAAGGCAAATTATTATTGTTACAAGGGTCTACATCCATTTTGCCACATGGACAGTTGATGGGTCCATTCTAACAGTTAGATAGTAAGGATATGGTTTAGATTAGTCATGTGTTAAATTTCAAATTCTAATTCGATTATATTGGCATCCATCCCATGTATATTCATGCATGTGTATCAGTAATATAGATGTTACTATGCAGTCTCCAAACTTGGAACGGAAAATGAAAGTTCAGATTAAGAATACCTTAAAAAATTGATGGCTCAGATTTGTCTTATGATTTTCGAAAATATCACAATCCATTGTTATATGGATAACTACCTTTTATAAAATAAGAAAATATTAAAAAAAAAAAAACTTTTGATCCTATTATTTAATGGGGAAGGGAAGAGAACCTTTGTTACATTTTAAGCCTAATAAATATTGAATGTGTTTTTTCTGGTTTCCGGCAACTGTGTAAGACGGTGCGATATCATCCCTCCGGCGATTGTTCCACCTTTTTTTCTTAGGGTTCCTCATCGTTTTTTGAGCTCTACATCTCCACGGTGCCCGATCTCTTTTTGGACGGATGATTTTCAGATCTGAAGAAGCCGACCCTTTCTTCAACCTCCTAGCACAACTTCCATTTTCCCTATTATTTGAGCAACTTTCAGTCTCCGCCTTGTGTGTGTTATCTCCTCCGCAAGTGAGTGTTTTCCCCTCCGCCTTGTGCGTGTCTGTGCCCATGTCTCTTCTTTTCCTTTTCGATCTTTGCTAGGGTTTTCTGGTGCATGGATCTTCCAACCATTATCTGTTCTCGACCTCCAAATCTCAGAGCACACAGCATCATCCGTAAAGGAACGTCATATTGCCTCTCATTCAGCCAAACGAGCACGACCTACTCCCATTTCCTCTGATGATCAAGGTGACGAATCAGGCTATTTTTTAACCTATCACCATGTGGTGGCTAGGGAAGAACAGTCCCACGGGAGACAATGAGACTCTTGAGCTGGAATTGTCAGGGTTTGGGGAGTCCCATGACATTCCCAAGCCTTTTGAATCTCCCTAGGGTGGATAAACCCTACATCTTGTTCTTAATGGAGACCAAAATGAAGAGAGCAAAACTTGAAATCTGGAATGATCAGGTGGATGTAAACATACTTTCTGCAACTGATAGGGTTATTTTGACTGTTCGGTTTCTTATGGAAGTTTGGCTTCTTTCTTTTTATCTTGTGTCTACGGTGACCCTATCAAGTCTCAAAGGGCCGTGGTATGGCAGCAGCTGGCAGTTACTGCTTCTCATAGAATTGGGGCGTGGCTGAGCATAGGAGACTTTAACTCTTTCCTTCCATGGAAAGAAAAACATGGGGGTCGGACTCGAAATCAGGGGGATTGTGAGCAATTTCGTCAATTCATTAATGACAGTGCTTTCTTGGAGCTTCCCTCTCAAGGTCCTCTGTTCACTTGGAGTAACAAGAGGCATGGTCATGATTTGATCCGTGTGAAGTTGGATAGAGCTTTTGCAAACACCCAATGGTGGAATTGTTTTGATGCTACTGTTGTCTTTGTTTGCCCGCACGTTGAATCGGATCACAATCCATTATTATTGGACATTAGAGGTGGAGATTGTAGGGGTCGACAACCTTTCCGTTTTGAAGCAATGTGGACCAGGCATACTTCTTGCATTGAGGTTTTTGAAAAATCTTGGACTCCTTACTCGGATCCACCATCTCAATCCTTATCTCCAAAGCTCCAAGATGTCAATTGAATTTTCGCCAGTGGAATTACAAGGTTTTTGGTAAGTTACAAGCAAATATTGGGAAGCTCAAAAAGGACCTTTCCAATTTGCAGCAATTGCCGCCGCATTTGCACTCGCAAGAAAAGGAAGAATTTTTAAAGGAAGAAATCTTTTGGAAGCAATAAATCAAGACCTAACTAGCTCCAATATGGAGACTCAAATACTGCCTTTTTTTCGTGCTACAACAATTCAAAGACGAAGTCAGAATTGTATCTTACGTATTAGAGACACTTCGGGTGCTTGGACTCAATCTGAATCGGAAGTTTACCAGGCTTTTCTGAATCATTTCACTGCGGCTTTCTCTACAGAAGGATCTGATCCTCAAGCTTTGGCGGAATCCTTGGCTACATTTACCCTTTTGGTTTCTGCTGGTCTCAATGATTTATTGGTGGCTGTTCCAGAAGAAAATGAAATTCAAAAAGCCCTCTACAGCATGGCCCCCCTCAGGTCACCAGGACCTGATGGGTTCCCACCAGTCTTTTTCCAAAAATTCTGGCAGCAGACAAGGGGCGAAATTACCGGGTTCGTTATTGATTTCTTCAATTATGATACTTTTCCAAAAGATTTAAATCATACCTACCTTTGTTTAATCCCAAAGGTGACCCAACCAGAGAATATGGATCAATTCAGCCCATTAGTCTCTGCAGTGTTTGTTTAAAGATTATCTCAAAAATTATGGTGGGGAGATTTCTCAAAAATTATGGTGGGGAGATTTCTCAAAAATTATGGTGGGGAGATTCAAATATTTTTTGGGAGACATAATTTGTGCAAACCAATCAGCCTTCATCCCTGAAAGAATGATATCTGATAATATCGTGAGTGCACATGAGGCCTTCAATTATATCAAGAAGCAGAGGAAGAGTAAGTCCAACTATTTGGCTCTGAAGTTAGATTTGCAGAAAGCTTATGACTGTCTATAATGGTCATTCATTGAATAAGTGCTAAAATGCTTGGGTTTCTCTCACCAATGGATACGGTTAGTTATGTCTTGTATCACATCGGTATCCTATACTCATCATTAATGGTGCAGAGAGGGGTTCCTTCACCCCTACCCGTGGCATTCGCTAGGGAGACCCTCTATTGCCTGCTATTTTTATTCTTTGTGCCCATGTTTTATCAACTATTATTAATGCGGAGCAGCTTAGAGTTGTTATTCATGGTATTCAAATTAAGTATAGATCCCCACCTCTTACCCATTTACTTTTTGCGGATGACTGCCTTTTATTCTCTACTGTGAATTTGAATGAAATTACATCTTTAAAGAGATGCCTGGATGTTTATTGTAGGGCTTCTGGTTGGAGGATTAATCTGAAAAAAATCTTCTTTAACTTTCAGCCCTAACACTCCAATGCACTTTCATCATTGGTTCTCTAGAGTTCTCAAGATCAGTCATGGTGATGGGCCAGCAAAATACTTGGGACTCCCAACTGATTTTGGAGGATCAAAAAAACTTTTTTTCGAGATAATTTGGAGCGCATACCGAACAAAGTCCAGAATTGGAAAGGGGTAATGCTTTCTAAGGCAGGTAAAGAAACCTTAATTAAATCTGTTATTTTACCTATGACAAATTATGTGGGATCCCACTTTAAATTACTTCCACATTTAAAAAGGCAGTTTCTGATTTCTACTGGAGGAATGGGGTTAAAGCATTCAATATTCACTGGATATCTTGGGATAGATTGTGTCTATCCAAAGAGAATGGGGGTTTGGGGCTGAGAGATCCGGATTTACAAAATAAGGCTCTTCTTGGGAAGTTGGCTTGGAGGGTGTGGAAGAATTCAAATGCACTCTGGGTTTGCTTTCTTAAAGCTATATACTACCCCCATACGGACTTTTTAAAAGCATCTCTTGGACAATCTCCTTCTTGGATATGGAGGACCATTATTGAGGGCAGGCTACTCTTCTCCAAGGATTGATTTGGAAAGTGGGTGAAGGCATCGATATTAGAATTTGGGATGACCCTTGGATCCTGAATTTTAGAAACAACAATGTTTATTCCAGATCCCCCATTGACTGTGCCTTTTCATTTGTTTTGGATCTCTTTGATCCTATCACTCACGTGGAGAGATGACATTTTGTGTTCTCTCTTTCAAGCAGATAAAGTTGCAACTATCAAAAGAATTCCTTTGAGATTCTACTCAGAGACGGACAAGATAATATGGAAAGGTACTAAATCTGGTATTTACAGTGTTAAGTCAGCATATCATATTCTATCTAATGCTAAAGAAGAACAGCTGGCTTTCTCCCCTTCCACTTCCAAATCTGCTAATTGGAAGCTTGTGCCTTCAAAACTCTGGAAACTTATTTGGTCGTCTCAAACCATGCCTAAAATCAGGGAATTTCTTTGGCGAGCATGTGGTAATGGAATTGCTTCAAGTGAGGCCCTCATTCATCAAAAAGTTATTGTTGATCAAGCATGCAAAAGGTGTGGAACTGGGATTGAAACCACTGATCGCCTCCTCCTTACATGTCCTTTTTCCCATGCAGTTTGGCTGGGTGTGAATGTGTCTTCTGTTGTTCCACAATCAGAAGGTTTGCGGCTCCATCAATGGTTGTTGAAGCTGTCATCAGATTATGGTCTTTCAAAACTTGATAGAAGAAGGGTTATTGCAATGGCTGGGTTTGTTTGTTGGGCCATTTGGAAAGCTCGAAACTCCATATATTTTAAGAACAGAGTCATCTCGGTGGTCAGATATGCAGATTTTGCATTTATAGAGTTCCAGAAATCAAGAAACAACCTATCTTCAGCTGCTGCTACACAAGTTATTGAGTCACACGCATGGATTCCTCCTCTGGCTGGTCGTCTTAAGCTCAACACTGATGCAGTCCTCTCTCCAAATGCATCTCACAGTGGAGTAGGATTTATTCTCAGGAATGACTACGGTGAACCCCTTCTGCAAATTTCATGGGACCTTCCTTTCTTAACTCTGACCTTGGGTGAGGGTGAGGCTATTGCGGTGTGGACTGCTATTCAAGAGGCTATTGCAAATGGCTATAACAACATGATTGTGGAAACAGATTGTCTAGAGATTGCAAATGCTCTTTCAAAGGAAGGGTCCATTGAGGATATTCATCTTTCTTCTATTGTTGAGGATATTTCGTTGATTATTGGAGATTTTCCAATCACTTTCCACCATATTAGAAGGGTAGCAAACTCTGTCGCTCACTCCTTGCTAGGAGGGCCTTAGATATTGTAGGGAAGGTATCTTGGCCTAAATGCACTCCATGGATTTTAGAGCTGTGTAATTCTGATTCCATTGGCTTTTTGCCTTCTTCTAATGAATAGAATTATGGTTTATTCAAAATAATATATATATATATATATATATATATATATATATATATATATATATATATATATATGAATGTATTATGCGGGTGATTTACTCTCTCTCTCTCTCTCTCTCTATATATATATATATATATATGAATGTATTATGTGGGTGATTTACTCTCTCTCTCTCTCACACACACACAATACATAGAGTAGTGAAGGAATAAAACAATGCTAATCAAAGGCATCGGTTTAAAATTGATGCTTTTTTCTGCAATCCTATTTTGAATGATCCATGTAAATCTACCATAGGATCAAACAATATTCAAGATATAACACATAATTATGGAATTTCTTTAAGCCTGAAGCCGGTGGCATAATTCATGTGATGGAAACTCAATCTATGTGATAGAAGATCCTTGGAATTAGGTTTAATGGTAAAAACAAAGTCATTGAATGATTTGTTTAGAATTTTTCTTATTTTGGTTAGAAGGGAAGGTAGTATTCACCACAAAAACCAAGAGATGAGTCATATGATTCTTAATCAAGCCAATTATCCTAATAAAATGTGGGGATGTGTACTGGTCATGTATTGTCATTGTTGGTAATTTGACTGATGTGACAGTATTGTTGAGCATACAGTCAAAGAAATGAGGAGAGGGAGCATCAGTGCTAGTGGCAGAGATGATCTAGCTTTGTGTTTGTGTTCGGAAGTTCTATAGAATGGTTGTCAAGGATTGCAGTGAGTTGACTGGGTTTTTACACAAAGTTGACTGGGCACTGGAAGCTTTGGCATTCAATCAAGTTCTATATGTGTTCAATGATGTTCTAAGCTGAACCAAGGTAATAGAGAGTGTGTGGGGGACCCATTGAACTTGTACAAAAAACTTTGGGTCTGGATTGCAAAGTTCGTTTTTGAAGTTTTGACTTTGAGGCTGATTTTGGTGGATCCAAAAGATGTTTTATGGAAAGATTCATACTGGAAAGATGTAGATCATCGAGTTGGCTTCATAACGGAATTTGAATCACTGAATTCCGACATCAGATGAGAGAGATATCGCAATTTCCGTTGAAGCGCGTGAAAAAGATAAAAAAACTAAGCTCTCGATAAGTTTGCGAGCAACAGGGGTTCGCACAATAAATACATTATTTTTTAAGGCTTTTCTGCAATTATCAGAAGCTATAGGTAAGGGTGTCAACGGGCCGGTCCGGGCCGGTTTCGGTCCGGGCTAAACCGGTGTCGGGTTTTGTAAGCCCAGCCCAAAACATGTCCATTAAGAGTTCGGGCTGGGTTGGGCTGCGCTGGACACAATAACTATCGGGCTGGTCCGGTGTGGGTTTGTTATCGGGTTGGGCTTATTGAGGTGATTTCGGGCTGGTTCGGTCTGGACCGGGCTTATCAAGCTTATCGGGCCTATTTTATATGTAAGATATATAGCATATTTTATTATTTCTATCTATAAATTTAGCATCATTCATTCTATATGCATGTAATTCAGTAAATTGTAACAATTAACATACTCTTTTCAACTTTAGATTCATATAATCTTTTCGATCAAGAAGTGAACTATCAGTGTAATATAATCCATCAAAATTTAAAACCATTAAAATTAAGAAACTGGGCTCGAATGGACCTCTGGTTAGGTATTATTAGTTCGGGCTAGTTCGGGCTTCTTAACGGGCTGGTCCGGTCTGGTTTCGGTTTGGGCTGAAACGGTGTCGGGTTTTACAAGCCGAGACCGAAACATGTCTATTAAGGTTCGGTCCGGGTTGGGTTCGGATTATATCGGGCTGGCTCGGTCCGTGCTACCGGGCCGGGCCCATTTTTGACACCCTTAGCTATAGGGCAGCTTTGGAATGATTGTAAGTCCGTTTAAGAGCCCATCCCTAAAAGAAATGCGGGATACTGTGTTGCTCGACGGATGGAGCTTGATGCTCCCACGAGCAGTTTGATTGGCTAGATGCACGTTAGTACATTGTTCTCTAAAGCATGAAGCTCCTTGATTCGATGTAACGAGCATACAACGTCAGAGCTGATCCAAATCCTACGGATAACGTTGAGTGCGATTTTTGCTAACGCGAGGATGGCGATCTGATGGCCATCGTGTAATCCTATGTTTTGTCTTCGATCCAGAGGTCTATATTGAGGATACCCTGTGCAGCCAATTGGAACTCCCACCACGCTTGTTGTGTCAGTGACAGTGTGGCTTCAGTGTTGCACGGGTTCACGATAAGGTCTAAAAAGACTCTTTTCAAAATTATCTCATTTGTCGAAACAGTTTTGACAACTTAGCCATTTGGTGTCCAAATCAGACTACCCAAAAACTAGTGTGCTCCATTTTGAATTATCTTTCACCTGAGAACGAATGTGAGACGTTGTGGGTTGCAGAATACGAAAAATAGAGAGAAGAAGGGGTTTTTGAGGGTTTTGGATGAGTTGTGAGCATTGAATCATTACGAACTTTTCTCTTGCTCATTAATGGTCTTGAATGTTTGTAATAAGGGTGTCAAAAATGGGCCCGGCCCGGTAGCACGGACCGAGCCAGCCCGATATAACCCGAACCCAACCCGGACCGAACCTTAATGGACAGGTTTTGGTATCGGCTTGTAAAGCTCGACACCGTTTCAGTCCAAAGCGAAATCAAACCGGACCAGCCCGTTAAGAAGCCCGAACTAGCCTGAACCAATAATACCTAACCCAAACACCGGTAAGGTCCATCCGGGCCTAGTTTCTTAATTTTATTGGTTTTAAATTTTGATGGATTATATTATATTGTTATAGTTCACTTCTTGATCGAAAAGATTATATAATCTATAGTTGAAAATAGTATGTTAATTGTTACAATTTACTGAATTACATGTATATAGAAGGAATGATGCTAATTTTATAGATAGAAATAATAAAATAGGCTATATATCTTACATATAAAATAGGCCCGATAAGCTTGATAAGCCGGTCCGAACCGAACCAGCCCGAAATCACCTCAATAAGCCCAACCCGATAACAAACCGACACCGGACCAGCCCGATAGTTATTGTGTCCAGCGCAGCCCAACCAAGCCCGAACTCTTAATGGACATGTTTTGGGCTGGACTTATAAAACCCGACACCGATTCAGCCCGGACCGAAACCGGCCCGGACCGGCCCGTTGACACCCTTAGTTTGTAAGAAGTTGATGGAGCAATTATTGTATATCAATGGTGATTGTGAGAAAGATGAGATAATTGTGAGCAAGGGTTTGGTTGAAGAATTGAGTTCTCCTAATATTGGGGTTGTTGGAGATTACAGCGAGCCGCTGGAAGTGTCAGAATCATCTCCAAACATCAGGATGCATTGGCTATGAGATTTTCTCCTCTGTATTTATCATTGCTTTCAATACACTATATGCTAGCTATGTGGTGATTGTTGAAACCTAGCTATTTTGGGATTTCATTGTAAGTCACATGTTATAAGCCCTAAAAATTATTTCAAGTGTTGTGTTCAGTGGGCGTTGGACAGTGGCAGTTACAGTTGCCTGTACCCTGACATTGTTATGCCCTCTCAATTATATGCTGGGAAAACATAGGGTAAGAATCATTGTCTTGTAAGGGACTAAAAAAAGCACATTGAGTATATACGGAGCTCATTGGGCATTTCTCCTTGGCCTAGCTTCACACACTATGTTGGTAAACCACATAATATTTTTTTTGTTGTGGATTGTTTTACATTTTGTATCTTGTGAAGTGTATGGAATGGATTACAGGATGTGTGTGCAAATCTGATAGACCTAGCCACTGAGTAGTTGCAAGATAGATTTGCATATGCTTGTGTGTGTGATCGTGCATTTCTCTATTAGCTTTGAGTAGTAGGGAAAGTTTAGAGGAAAGAGTTTTCATACACTGATTCACCTCCTTCTTAGTGTCAACCGAGATTCATCAGTGTGTTAACTATGGTGTATATTATAGGCTGACCTAAGTGAATGTAGGAGGTGGGTCCACTTCCGATGAGAGTTTAAGGGCAAACTCTCTAAACATTTATGAATCCAAGATAGGAACACGATTGGATAAAAAATGTCCACCTTTTACGAAAGGAATTGTTTGAAGGTCGAACTATAGGGGATGAGTCGGATGACTATTTGGTTAGTTAGCTACACTAATGAGGAAAAGTTCAAAGAGGGAAGAATGTGTTCTGCTAGTGATTCTCTCTCTCTCTCTCGTGAAGGAATAAAACAATGCTAATCCAAGGATTCGGTTTGTTTACCAAAAAAATAAAAAAGAAAAAGAAAAAGAAAAAGGGCTTCGGTTTAAAATGGGATGCTTTTTTCTCCAATATTATTTTGAATGGTTGATGTATATCTACCACAGGATCAATAAAGATTCAAGATATAACACATAATTATGGAACTCAAAAACTTTCTATGATAACCAAAATCAACTGACACTTAAAAAAATGGCCCATTCAGTTGACCGGGTTAATTTGGGTGTTAACTTGTCAATTTAGGTCAGGCAGACCATAGGCAGCACCCTATTCGGTCCGATACTGATTGATGTTGGTCCAACCACCTTAGACTTAGACCTGATCTTATTTTGTTTGAGTCTATCTCTTTCGTAATTGATCTCAGTTTCAATCAATCGGTCCCGAATTGGGCTCAAGAGAATGACCAACCAATAATTGGTTTGAAGCTGAAAAATGAACCAAAACTAGGCCATAATTTGGGCTTTTTCAGTATATTGGGGTTATAATTGGGTTTTATGTTTAGTTAGACTGTAATTGGGTTGCCCATAGTCTAATATCAGACCAGACCGGGACTAACCGAGTACTCAAAGAACTCCAAAATTAATGCGCAACTAAGCTTAATTAGCAAATGCAAATAGCTATAGTGTCAACTTGGATTTGGGGGAATTGTAATGTGCCAACTTGGTTTATGTAAATCCATCAGAATTTCAAACAGCTTCAAAAAATGGAATATAGATCGGAAAGTTAAAATTAAGGTAGGATGATACATTCCTTCTTGTAATTTTAATGTTTTGAATTTTATTAGGTTCAAAATATTAATTTACTATTTTACAAGTAGACAACAATAACAAGAAGTTGGTTTGACAATCCCACTAGGGTTGATTTTGATTTCACCTATTGAGAATAGCCTTCTGAATCTCAAAGTACACTGAAGAGAGTAAGTAAAACACTTTTTGGTTTTTGAGGGTTGTTTTATATTGAAAATCGATTTGAATGGAACCCAGTTTGCACCATAGAGGGTGACTATGATTTTCAAAAGGATAGTCTTGACTGTGACTCAACCCTATTGTTCACTTGCCAATAAATGGTGAATTTGATGCCTATTTTGATGAGTTCATGGATGTGTACATGGAATATTTGAGTAAATCATTTTTATCTTTATTTACTATTGAACCGCTAGAGTTTAGATTTTGAGGAACTCTTAAGGTCCTTCACGCATGTATTGCATGAGGACTCCAAGAGTCCTTTTCCAAAACTACCTAGAATTCTAAACTCCTACACCACTAAGAGTGCTAGGGTTTTCTTGTCATCGATCTATCATGCATTGTACAAACATTATATATAAGCTTTGTCTATCATTTCTCAATTAATGAAATATATTCTCTTATATCATCTCAAGTTCTAACATGGTATCAGAGCCTTCAATGGCCACAGTCACCACCACCTTAGAATCTACCACCACTGGCGAAGGCTTCTCCCTCTCTAACCCCACAATATCACAGGCTCACCACTTCACCTCCCTTAAACTCACATTCAAGAACTACCTCTTCTGGCGTGCCCAGCTTACACCATTCATTCAGGGACAAAATCTTTATGGCCACATCGATGGGACTCTTCCATGTCCTACACCATGCTCTGCAACCTCCACACTCATCGCCACCACCAGCACAGTCTCCTCCACTTCCGTCCATAGTGTCTCTCTTCTTCAATTGACATCAACACCCTCCATTGGAGCGACATGATTTCAATTTCATGAAACTTCTCATTGCTTCTCTCTCCGAAGAAGCCATGCCCTTCATCATTGGTCTCACTTTCAGAAAGTAGATCTGAGATGCTCTTGAGAGCGTGTACGCTCCACCAGTCACACCTACATCCTCAGTCTCCATATCTCTCTTTATCTCACAATTCTACTGCACCAATTGGAGCCTTATTACAATCGGAAAAATCTCTGTCAGATGAACTAGCTACCGCCGGTCGTCCCTTTAGCTAGTGGATTTCAACATCTATATTTTTCAGGTTCTCATCTTCACTCTTACTGCCCATGCTAAGCAACTCTTTTACTAAAAACTTCAAAGTGTTCTCCTCAACCATGATTTTTTTATTGGCTCTACTGTCTCCAAACTGACACTCACACTAGCCTCTTCTTCCCAAGCACTGGCTGTAATTCCTATTAGAGCTATGGTGTAAGACCCGCACTTCATGAATACAGTCTAACTTGGGTTATCTTGTCGTGATAGGTCTTCCCATCATAACCGGGTCAGACGAGGCAACTGAATGATGAAACCACACATCAAGGTACAAAACAGACAATTTTAACTTTGACCGTTCTGGCTCGTTGAGCTTGTTTGATCTCGTTGACAATGCCACCAGTCAGTGCCATTGGAAAATCCAAATCCCAGTCCGTGAATGGAATTTGGTGGGACCCACCTTTTAATCCTTGCATGGGAACCTTTCCATACGAGCATTGGATCCTTATAAGGACACTCTCCCTATATAAGAGCCTTACCTCTCCATTCTCTTTCACTCTTTGACCATCCAAAACCCTAGAACTGAGAAGGAGATCTAAGAGAGGAGCTGTAGAGAAGAAGTAGGCTGTAAAGGGAGGAGGGATGAGAACTCTTCGTTGGTTTTCGATCAACATCGTCAAGAAATCAACGGTAAGTTCTCTATCATTGTAGAAAGGTTAAGAAGATATGAGAATAGGATCAACACCATGAATGGCCAACTGTTGATTCGAAACCCTAGTTAGACTTGTTGATCCAATGATTACAAGGACTTCGTGTTGGAAACAACTAACCCTAACACATCTTCGACCATAGAACGATGTAGGATGAACCCTAAAATGAGTCAAGGGATTGACTCTGAAGAAAAGGCAGACAGGGAAACAACCTAGACAATGTCTGGTGCATTCTCTGGTGGGACTTATAGTCACATTAGTAAGTTGACCAGTTGGACACAAATTGCCACCGGTGACACTGCCGGTCATATTTGGGAAGGCCCAGAAGTTTGACCAGTGGGATGTTTGGCGTGGCTACTGTCAGACCGGATAGTGCCACAGAACAATGTCCGGTAAGACTTATCCCACTCTGGACAGTGAATCCAAAGAAGGAAAAATTACCAGAATGTAACCTAATTTAATCCTATTGTTTGTTTAGGACTTGTAAACAAGGAAAGCTAGTCTTTGCAGCTCAGAGAGTGTTTAACATTACTTAATAGGTGTGGGACAAAACCCCAAATTAACTGATTAATAATCAATGAACTTTGTATGTTGTTTGGCGTACTGTGCGTTTAACATGTCATCCAATATTTGCTATTTTACTGTTTATGCATATTTGTTTCTATTATGATGAGACTGAGGGTAGGAATGTGTATGTTTAGTTGGTGTGTTGTGGAGCCTTGGACCATTTACAACACTGACACTGCTTTGTATCACCGTTTACCTTAACGTAACTTGGTACGAGACTGGGTATCAGGAAGAGTGCTAGCGGCGTTGGCCATAGCCTTATCGTTAGACTCTAACTCTATCTCTATCTCGTAGTGAGAGATGCTGGGGTATGGCCATAGATACACTTGTGATGACATGTGTAAGACCCACACTCTACTAACCTGCTATAACAGTGTCGTGCCAGGTCTTTCCATCATTGATGGATCAAATGGACCGACCGTGTGAAGATGAACCACAAGACCAGGTATGAGAATCGACTCAAAAACACTTAAAATCAAGTGTATGGTTGACTACCTAGGTAGGTATGGTTGACCATATGATAAGAAATAAAGACCATACAAATAGTGACTGTACAGTCAATGTTTTTGAGCGTATGGTCGATGGATTATGAGACCGTACCATCCGATCGTACGACCCCAAAATCAGACTCTGAGTTGGAAACTTTTCAAATTAAAGGGGGGGGGGATCTCTTTCCTAATATTGGAGAACTCTATATGGAAGGTTTCTCTCTATATAAAGGATGTCCCTCAACCCTTTTTCACTCTTTTAAAACATTAGCAAACCCTAGAGGAAGAGAAGGAGAAGGAGAGAAAACTAAGAAAAAGGTTGAGAGAAGAGTTCTACTGATTCTCTGCAACAAGTAAGGTATGAACCTTATCTCTATAGCCTTAGAACATCAAGATTAGAAATCTCTAGTGTAAATTGTAATACCAAACTCAATGTAAGATTCAATTATGGGATTCTCTGAGCAAACTTCAAGAGGAGACCATAAAGAATGGATTAGAGTAATCAGTTGATTAAACTAAGAGAATAGACCTTAGAATGATCATTGGAAAGGACCCTACTGAGGAGCCAAGAGGAAGAGTTCGGATTAAAAATAGGTTCTGATCAGTAATCGTATGGTTGCAGCTACGGTCGACCATAGATCTACCATAGGATGACCATAGTGTCGACCATAGCTATTTGTGAAGAATTCAGGAAACGTATGGTCGTAGGGTATGGTCGCATATAGTGCGACCGTAGGGTATCGACTGTACGTAGTAAGGTCGACACAACATGCGACCATAGGGCCTATCAGACACCTATCAATGATCTATTTTGATTTTTGATTATTGTAACACAATACTCATGAATCCTAACTTTAATTTATACAACTTTTAGGTCATTAAATTGATTCAAAGAGAATTACAAGGCTTGGAAGAAGATCAAGTTTTGCTAATAGGTTAGGGAACAAGAGCTAAACTAATTGGATAATAATAAACTGTTATTTTATTGAGTCCAATGCCATGATTGATTTTATACTTGTATGCTTGTAATGTGCATCTCACATGTCATCCAATATTATTGTTATTATTGCTCACACATATTTACTTCTGTCTATTTGGTACCATGTTGATCGATGATGATAGGAATAGGCATGTGATTATATGTGTGTGGTTAGTGTGTTGGGTGCGAGTGGGGCATCAGGGGAGGACATGGCATTGTGGTCTCTAACCTGGTAACCAAACTCTAGCTCTATTTCTACTCAAGTCTTGTCCACTGACATCGTCGTATCACCATTACCTTAGCAGAACTATTACGTCATAGGGCATCATGGGAGGTGGTCTCAGACCATAGGGTCTTTGACTCTGCCGAGGGGCCTTAGCTCTATCTCTACGAATGTATTGAGAGATGCTGGGGTGAGGCTTTGGATACACTGGATGGCATTAGGATTGATTAGTTGCGAGCCCAGTTTGTAAGCCCTCGCCAATAGGGACTTACGTGTTGGTATGGATAAGGCATCAGGGAAAGTGTTGGCGGTGTGTGATCCAGACACTTTAGCTCTATCTTTATTCCATGGTGGGTGCATGTGGGATGATAATGGTGTTTGATCCATTGGGTGGATTCACACACACTCTTGTATAAAGGTACGGGGGCCACCAAACCTTTCTATAGCACATTATAAACTTTAAAACCAGACCAAAGACATGAATTGAATATATACATATGTTTGTTGTATTGTTTTGTTTTCTCATTGAGCTAGGTTGTAAGCTCACGCCACGGTACCATTTTTCTTTTAGTTTCTAATGATGCAGGTAATATCGTTGAAGGCTACATAAAGGTGCAAGGTGCCAACATTTGGACATGTGACGGCTATGGACGAGCAAGTTGTAAAGGACAAATATGACTCGTCAAAGCGAGTGTTTCAACTTTGTTTACGCTTAGTGTTTAACGTTCGTATTTGGTATTTGTAATAAGTATTAACTATGTTTTGGTTACTTGGAGATAACTGATTTATTATCTACTTATCATTGTAGACACTTAGTTCATTATTAATAAGACTTTCGCTATTTACTTTAATATCTCTGATTGATGTGAAATGTGTTTTGGTTTAACATGGTTGGCACAGCCTATACGAGATCCTAGTTTGAACCGTTGATTCTTATGACGATTTATCACACCAATGGTTAGTCCAGAATTGGGGTGTGATAACTTGGTATCAGAGCTCTCAGGCTTTGTCCATCAAAACCTGAATACTTCCATAAGAGTCATAAATTGAGTTAAGTTAAATTTAAAATCTTTAATACAAATACACCATAAACACCTGCGTTGGTTGAGATAAAACTTAAATATTAATGTACGTATAAAAAGAGGAACCATATATATATACAAACAGAGAAAAAGAAAACCTAATTGTATCCTAATAAACAAATAACATATGGTACGATCTACCAGTCGGATAGTTGCCTACAGTAACAAGAAGAGAGCATCTGCAAAGCAAGATAATTGGAATACCGAGTTGGTACTTACGAGATGTGAAACTCGATGTATGATAGAGGAAAAAGAAAATGACTAATAACGCCTAAATCCTTGCAAAGGTAAAGGAAAAGATCTCAGACTGAATCCAACAGAGATAGGAGAACAATGACCATACATCAAAAATGAAAGTAACCATAAAAGAAGATAAAGTTATACTCTTAGGTGACGTGGAGACTCAGAGTGAGATCCACCACATGCTGATCCGTCACCATTGAGCATTAAGAAAATGCCGTAACCAGACCCCACCACTATTTGGGTTGAAAACGGGTAATGAGAACCCATATGAGCAAATACTAAATAATGATAATCAAACTGGAGCAAATAAAAAAGGGATGAGCAACCAGGCCACTCCAGCCAATCTACCTAGACCACCAAATGCCTTATCCATGATTGTAACGAATTTGGTCTGGAAAAATGCAAGAGCAACAACAGATTATACTGGATATGCAAGTTACATGGGAATCACTACCCAAATTGCTAATGCTACACCAACACTTCTGGGTTAGACCAAGTACAGTACCAGTTAGTAGCAATACTATACCTCCAACACCCATTGACCATAACACAGTGTTTACCATACAGTAGGTCCCAATAACGCACACATATAAAAGCTTGGTGCACAACAAGCAGTGTATCAAGGTGGTTACCCTTATCAGCCATCGATGTATGGGATAGCTACATCATGGTAGAATGATCCGACAATGATTGATGAATGTTTTCTGAAGATAAAGCTCAAATGTTTTTATCAAGGGATCAAATCTATTGTGGCTATATAACTAGACATGTTTATATAGGATGCGGTGCATCATTGACTTACTATTATGATTATAGAGGATGCACGATGCGGTGCATCATTGTCTTACTCTTATGATTATAGAAGATGCACATACCTGATTTCAAATTCTCGTGCCTTGACAGTGTCACACCCCAATTTCATACTATTCAGAATGGTGTGATGAACCGTCAATAAACCAATGGTTCAACCAGGATCTCGTATAGGCTATCCCACGTTGTTAAACCAAAACATATTCCACATTAATCAGAGGTAATAAAATAAATAGCGGAAGGCTTACAGATAATGAACAGAGGTTTAGTCATGATAAATAATTGATATTCCATTTATCTCCAAGTAACCAAAACATAATTTAATACATATTATAAATATTCAAATATAAAAATTTAACACTAAGCGTATCCATAGTTGAAACGTTCGCTTAATGAACCATGTTCGTCCTCCACAGCTTGCTCATCATAGCCGCCACATGTTCATATGTTGGCGTGTTGACATAATCTTCAATCGTAATACCTGCAACATCAGAAACTAAAAAGAATTTCGTGCACGAGGGTCAACTCTCCAACTTGAGCTCAGTGAGTAAACAAAACAATGCAACAAACATATGCATGCATTCAATTCATATCTGTGGTCTGGTATATAAGTTTGCAATGTGCTATAGAAAGGTTCGGAGGCCGCCTCACCTCTATACACGAGTGTGTGAAGCCGCCCAATGAAAACGGTACTGTCGACCCCACATGTACCCACTATGGCACAATATACCCCAATGAAAATGGCATTGAAGTACCGGTTGATACCAAACCAACACATAAGCCCCTGTTGGCGAGGGCTTGTAAATTGGGCTCGCAACTAACCAATCCTAATGTCAAACAATGTATCCAAGGCTTCACCCCAGCATCCCTCAATACGTCCATATAGATAGAGCTAAGGCCCCCCGACAGAGTCGAAGACTACACGGTCCGAGACCACTTCCCTTGATGCCCTACGACGTAATAGTTCTGCTAAGGTAATGGCGATAGGACGATGTTAGTGGAGAAGACTTGTATAGAGCTGTTGCATAATTTACCCAATGTAAACGGTATTAAAGTACCAGTTGATACCATCCCCTATTCGCATCAAGTACACCAACATTTGCTTAGTGGACATGACTTGCGTAGAACTATGGCACAATATACCCCAATGAAAACGGCATTGAAGTACCAGTTAATACCATCCCCTACCCGCACCATGTACACCAGCCAAAAATAAACATTCACATGCCTATTCTTATCATCATCATGTTATAAACAATGAAATTCAATATGCATGAACAGTAATAATAGAAATATTGGATGACATGTTAAATGCTCATTACAAGCATACACGTATAGAATCAGTCATGGCATTGGACTCAAGAAATAAAAATAGTTTATTATTAGCCAATTAGTTTAGGTCTTGTTTCCTCACCTTTGCTTGAGTGTAGATCCTCTTTCAAGCTTTAAGAATCACTTTTATATCAATAGAAAAACCTAACAAGTCGATAGATTTTAGTTAGAATTTATTTCGACAATTTTAGGCTTGCTGTTAAGCTAGGGTCGCAGGACGGGTTGTAGGTAGGGTAGTAGTTTTCTGCGACCCCAGGGATAGGGTCGATGCTAGGGTTGGATGTTCCATCGACCCTAGGTGCGACCACAGCTTCCCTGGACTTCCCAAAAGCTGGAGGTCGATCCTGTGGTCTGGTAGGGTCGATTCCCAATCGACCTTACGTACAACCCCACATGGTTTGAGTTGACCTTTTCATCCTACAGTCCATTCTTTCATGTTTGGGTCCTTTGGCTTACTTTTATAGTCCATTCTATGATTGTTCTATGGCTCATAACTCCAAGTTACTCATTTTTCAAAGTTTTCCATGATTTCCATTGGAATTCATCCATGAATGGATGGTATTAGGGTTTTTCCTAACCTAACTTCATCATAATCTATTCTAAGCTTTTAATTCAGATAAGGATTGAGGTTCATACCTTCTGTAGTCTGAGTTTCAAAGATTTCTCAGAGTTTCTTCTTCGTCCTTAGCCTTTTCTTCAAGTTTTCCTTCTCTTCTTCTCTTCTTTCTCTTCTCTTTCTCTCACTTTCAATTAGGGTTCTAAAAGGAGTGAAAGAGGCTTAGGGACGTCCTATTTATAGAGGAGAACCTCCAAAAATAAGTCCCATTGAGATTAGGAAAGAATCCCATTGAAATTTGGAAAGTTTCCTATTTAAAGTTTCTGTCGGTAATGAGGGGGTCGATGAGGAGGTCGGAGATCCCGTTGACCCTAGGGTCTAAATTGTCCGACCCTAGGTCTAAAATTCAAGGGTCTGACTCCCTAATGAGGGGGGTCCGACCCTGCCTATTTTGGTATGCGAGCCTACCCTCATTTTGACTGTTTTTGAGTAAAATCTCTTATTGGGTCTTGGGTTTCTTCACACACTTGGTTCACTTGGCTCGACCATGATATGTAGACTGATCACGACACAAAATGTAAGGTTAGACCGGATTTATGGCATACGGGTCTTACAACTCCACCACCCTTAAAAGAAATTTCATCCTCGAAATTTGAACATACGGATCTTACAACTCCCCCCTCCTTAAAATAAATTTTGTCCTCAAAATTTGAATTTACTTTGGACTCAAAAGGTGGGAATTCTATTTTCGCATTGCATCTTCTTCCTCCCATGTAATCTTCTCCACGTCTTGTCTTCACCAGGTTACCTTCATATACTAATTATCCCAGTTTTTGAGATGTTTGTACCTTCCAACTAGTGAACTAGGCTGGTACCACTTCAATAGTTAAATCTTCTATCTAATCCAGTGGACCAGTGGTCAATACCTTTGATATGGATCTCTAACGTACTTCTTCAATAGAGACACGTGAAATGCGTCATGCCCATTAGACATGGACAGCGGTAACGCTAATTGATATGCAATTTTTTTACGTCTCTCTAAAGTTTATAAGATCCAACACATATATCGAATACAACTTTTCCTTCTTGTCTAATCGTTTCAAACTACGCATAAGTGATATCTTCAAGAACACTTTGTCACTTATGGCGAACTCAAGGTCTTGGTGTCTCTTTTGACAACTTGAGCTATCCTGGACCTTTTCTTTGATCTTGTCTACCACTCGATAGGTTTCTCCAATAGGCTCCGGTCTTAAAACTCTTCATTCATCAACTTCATTCCAACATAGAGGGGTTTGACATTTCTATCGTACCATGCTATATAGGTGACATTTACATGGTAGCTTGATAGCAACTTCAATCTGTGGTAACTTTTCAACCCAAGCTCCTTGAAATCAATTTTACAAGCTCAACATGTCTCTTAGGATCTGTACAGTTCGCCCCAACTGTCCGTCGGTTTAAGGTAAAATGTTGTACTAAACTTCAACTTTGTCCCCATTTTTTTTGGTAGATCCTCCCAAAACTTCGAGATAAACATGAGCCTCTGATCGACACTAAGCTCTCATGCATACCATTCAATCTGACATTATTATCCACATATAGTTTAGTTAGTCGCTCCAAAACATACCGAGGTCGTATAGCAATGGAATGAGTTATCTTCCTAAGGCGATCAACAATCACCCAAACCATGTCAACCGATCTGGGAGTCAGTGGAAAATCATTGACATAGTTCATTGTACTGCAGTTCCACATCTAGACTGGCTCCAATAGTGGTTATGGTAAGCCATGTTGATCTTTGTCTTTCAGTTTTTACTTGCTGATAATTCAGACACTGAAACATGCATCTAGCTACAACTACTTCCATTCCCTTCTACCAAAATAATCTCTTCATGTTTTGGTATATATTATACTTCTAGAATGTATCCAATATGGAATAGAATGGGCTTTTAACATTATCTTATATCTTATGATCAGTATTTTTCACTTCAGGTATACATAATCATCCTCTGTATCATAGGATCTTTTTCGCATCCAGAGTAAGTCAGGGTTTGATTTTCCTTCCTCTAAATCTGCTTACATCGTTCTTATATACAGATCTAACAAAATTGCTATTTTTACTTCATCCATCAATTCAGAGATGATCTTTAATGCCAAAAGCACAGCCGATGAACTATTGCTCCATAAGTTCATCCATAAATTCCTACTAAATTGGATCATCATGAGTTTCTATTATATGTTACTCTCCTTCCAAATCAGAATCTATTGCTGTGAAACATAAGGCAGCATCTATACTGGTACCTTCCTCGGACTTCATAATTCCCTTTTTGCTTAAGGCCTTAGCTACTACATTAGCCTAGCTTGAGCGACACTACGTATCACGGTCTTAATCCTTCAAGTGTTTTAACCATCTTCTTTGTCTCATGTTCAACTCTTTCTGATGAAGAGATAAATAAAACTCTTGTAATCCGATTTAATTTGAAATTCTTCTCTATATAGGTAATGTCTCCAAGTCTTGATTGCATAACTCATCACCAGTACTTTCAAGTTATGAGTAGGGTAACTCTTCTCATGCTCCTTCAGTTTTCTTGAAGCATATACAATCGCTTATTTACCTTGCATCAACCCGCATCCTAGATCCAATCCAAAAGCTTCGATGTTTAGGGTAAACGGTTTCCATGGTGTCTGAATGATCAAGATGGGAGTTGATATCAACCTTACTTTAGAATCTGGAAACATTCTTCACACTTGTCAGTCCAATTAAACTCCTCTCTTTTTCTGTTTAGCTTGGTAAGAGGTTTTGCGATCTTAGAGTGGTCCTCTACAAATCGTCTGTAATAACCAGCTAAACACAAGAAACTTCTGATCTTCATAATATTCTTTAGGTGTGTCTCACCATATGATTACTTCTATCTTTAATAGGGTCCACTTTTATCCCTTTTTATGATGCTATGTGATCTAAGAAGATCACTTTATTTATTTAGGTCTCATATTTCTTAGAGTTGGCATAAAGCTTTTCCCTTTTCAGCTATTGTGAAGCTGTTCTAAAATCCGTTGTATGAGTTTCTTCATTCTTGGAATAAACCAAAATATCATCTATGAAAACTATGATTAACGTGTCCAACATGTCATGAAACACCCAGTTCATCAGCTCCATAAAAGATATAAGGGCATTGGTTAATCCAACCGTCATAATCGAGAACTCACAATGTCCAATCCCTATTCTAAAACTATCTTCGAGATATCGCTGTCCAATTATTTAGCTGATGATATCTTGAGTGAAGATTACTCTTAGAAAATACCTTTGCTCCTTGCAACTATTTAAACAAGTCATTGATCCGAGGTGATAGATATCGATCCTTGATCGTGAGCTTGTTCGACTCTCAATAGTCTATACGCAGACAACACTATCATCCTTCTTCTTCACAAATTGCATTGGCACTCCCCGTGATGCAATACTTAACCTATTAGGACCTTAGTCTAATAACTCTTGTAGTTGAGTCTCAGTTCCTTCAATTCTATAAGAGCTATTCATAGGTGCCTTTGACACAATTATCGTCCTTGGGTAACAAGTCGATGCTGAACTCGGTCTCATGATCAGATGGTAACCCAAATAAGTCTCCTGGAAACACATCAGGAAGTTTATGCATCACATCGATATCTTCCATCTATGGTGTTTCTTTGGCAATGTATACCACAGATACCATACATCCAACTTCTTTATCTTAAAAGCATTTCTTGGCCTTTAGCATAGAGATGATCAACCTTCACTTCTTGGCAACATACTTCCAATAATACTAAATTATATGCCATTTTTATTCTTGAATGATAATCTCTTATATGCACATAACAACTTTGTAGAGTGTTAAAACAACCAGTCTATTCCCAAGATAACGTCAAAGTCTGCCATCTCAAGTTGATTTAGGTTGCATCCAAATTCTGTCTATCCATATGATTCGAACATTGTTAATAACACTCACCCAATACAACATCTAGTCCAAAGGGCTTGAACTAGCAAAATCTGGTATAAGGTCTTAAGAGCTCGTGTAGTTCCTTCATCTCTTAGTTTTTCAAATACTATTGCTTGAAATCTCATATATCCCAAAAATCTCATTAGCTTATACCTCCTTTTATCATTATTGTTCTATCCTGATCTCTCTTTCATATACCTCAAAAAATATCTTCTGACTATTTACTCATTACATATTCCAAGTTTAAACATTAGGGTATATGCTCAAAATTTTATTAATTCTGCCCAAACTCTTTTGGTCTTTACTTAATCATCTCACTCGACATTTGGCATAATCCAGTATTACTTATACTAATCTGAATACTATCAATGCCATAATTTTGACTTTATCCTTGTATCCACTCTTAGATTTGCTTTTAAGAATCTTCTGTTTTATCAAAATTCATATCGATATAACCATCTTTAACTTTACTTGAGTGCTATCTACTCTTTCCTAGTTACTCTTGATAGTTTTTACCTTTTTCTCATGCACTCTTTTATAGACATGGCTCATATCCATCAAATCAGTAATCTCAAAATAGATTCTCCATTACTTCATCTGTGGTTCATTGGCTATAACATTTAATCTGAATCCAATCATCTTTCTTCCAATAATTTCATTATCACTAAACATCTTATCAATGGATGTCGAGAAATGTAAGAATCAGAATGTTTATCCAAAAGCAATTCATTTCCTTCTTTCAATTTAGCATAATGACAAACACTTGCTTTATCTAATGAATTTAGGTTTAAAGGATCAGGAGTAAATCTATGGTAATCCAACCGACATCAAAAGGTCGTTAAGTTGCACGGTGGTCCAAATACATGAAAAATAGAGGTTTTTACAGTTCTTAATCTCATGGTTACAGGTTCTATTGAGTGTAATGCCATTGGTCAAGGCACTACAGGAGTAAATTTGGAAAAAATTTAGTACATCAATAAATCAGGTATAAATCAGAAGATGTACACTTAACATGATTAAACATCTAACTATTCATTCAGTTCATATCTCTGTTCATGTTGTCGATCATGAGAGTGGCTCAGACTGGTATAATCAGGACTAATACTAAAGAAATAATATCTATAACTCCAATTGACAGGTTAAATCAAGAAGGTATCCTGTCAAGGTACGAGAATTTAAAATCAGGTATGTGCATCCTCTATAATCATAAGAGTAAATCAATAATGCACCGCATCCTATATAACCTATCTAGTTATATGGCTACAATAAATTTGATCCTTTGCTGAAAACGTCTGAGGCTTCATCTTCAGAAAATATTCCTCAATCCTTGTTGGATCATTCTGCCATGATGCAGCTACCCCATATATCGGTGGCTGATAAGGGTCACCATCTTGATACACTGCTTGTTGTGTACCAAGCTTCCGCACTAGGGTGTGCGTTACTAGGACTTGCTGTATGGTAGGCACTATGTTATAGCTAACAGGTGTTGGGGGTACAGTGTTGATACCAATTAGTACTGTACATGGCCTGACTCGGAGGTGTTGATGTAACATTGACAACTTGGGTAGTGATTCACATAGCAACTTGCATAGTCGGTCTCATCTGTTGTTGCTCTTGTATTTTGTCTGGCCAAGTTTATTACAACCGTAGCCAAGGTACTTGGTAGTCCAGGTGATTAGCTGGAGTAGCCTGGTTATTCACCTCCTTTGATTTGCTCCAATCTGATTATCATTATTTAGCATCTACTCAGATGAGTTTTCATTACCCATTCTCGACCTTGACAATGGTGGGATCAAGTTGCAACTTCTACTTAATGCTCAGCGGGTAATGGATCAGCTTGTGATGGATCTCATTCTTAGTCTCCATGTCACCCAGGAGTATAGCTTTATCTTCTTGTAGTTACTCTTATTCTTAGTCTATGGCCATTGTTCTCTTATCTCTGTTGCATTCAGTCTGAGATATTTTCCTTTACCATTGCAGGGACTTAGGCGTTACTAGTTATTTTTCTTCTTTCCCAAATACATCGAGTTTCATATCTTGTGAGTATCAACTCGGTATTCCAATGTTTCGGCTACTGTACTATATCCTTTGTATACTTAGATAATTGTCCGACCTATAGATCATACCCTATATTATTCGTTTATCAGGATAAGTTTTAAATTTTCTCTTTCTGTTTGTGTATATATATGGTTCCACCTTTAATATGTACATTATCGTCTTGTTTAAGTTCTATCTCAATCAACACAGGTGCTTATGGTGTGTTTGTATTAAAGCTTTGAATTTATCCTATCTCAGTTCATGGACTCCAGTAGAAGTATTCAGGTTTCATGGGGAGGCCTGAGAGCTCTGATACGAAGTTGTCACACCCCAATTCTACACTATTCAGAATGGTGTGATGAACCATCAATAAACCAATGGTTCAACCAGGATCTCATATAGGCTATCCCATGTTGTTAAATCAAAACACATTCCACATTAATCAGAGGTAATAAAATAAATAGCGGAAGGCTTACAGATAATGAACTGAGGTATAGTCATGATAAATAATTGATATTCCATTTATCTCCAAGTAACCAAAACATAATTTAATACATATTACAAATATTCAAATACGAAAATTTAACACTAAGCGTATCCATAGTTGAAACGCTGGCTTAATGAACCATCTTCGTCCTCCACAGCTTGCTCATCTTAGCCGCCACATGTTCATATGTTGGCGTGTTGACATAATTTTCAATCGTAATACCTGCAACATCAGAAACAAAAAAAAATTTCGTGCACGAGGGTCAGCTCTCCAACTTGAGCTCAGTAAGTAAACAATTCAATGCAACAAACATATGCATGCATTCAATTCATATTTGTGGTCTGGTATATAAGTTTACAATGTGCTATAGAAAGGTTCAAAGGCCGCCTCACCTCTATACACGAGTGTGTGAAGCCGCCCAATGAAAACGGCACTGTCGACCCCATATGCACCCACCATGGCACAATATACCCCAATGAAAATGGCATTGAAGTATCGATTGATACCATACCAACACGTAAGCCCCTGTTGGCGAGGGCTTGTAAACTGGGCTTGCAACTAACCAATCCAAATGTCAAATAATGTATCCAAGGCCTCACCCCAGCATCCCTCAATACATCCATAGAGATAGAGCTAAGGCCCCCCGGAAGAGTCGAAGACTACACGGTCCGAGACCACCTCCCCTAATGCCCTACGACGTAATAGTTTTGCTAAGGTAATGGCGATACGACGATGTTAGTGGACAAGACTTATATAGAGCTATGGCATAATATACCCAATGAAAACGGCATTGAAGTACCGGTTGATACCATCCCCTATCCGTATCAAGTACACCAACATTTGCTTAGTGGACATGACTTGAGTAGAACTATGGCACAATATACCCCAATGAAAACGGCATTGAAGTACCGATTGATACCATCCCCTACCCGCACCATGTACACCAGCCAAACACAAACATTCACATGCCTATTCCTATCATCATCATCATCATCATCATGTTATAAACAATAAAATTAAATATGCATGAACAGTAATAATAGAAATATTGGATGACATGTTAAATGCACATTATAAGCATACACGCATAGAATCAGTCATGGCATTGGACTCAAGAAATAAAAACAGTTTATTATTAGCCAATTAGTTTAGGTCTTGCTCCCTCACCTTTGCTTGAGTGTAGATTCTCTTTCAAGCTTTAAGAATCACTTTTATATCAATAGAAAAACCTAACAATTCGATAGATTTTAGTTAGAATTCATTTCGATAATTTTAGGCTTACTATTAAGCTAGGGTCAGAGGATGGGTCGCAGGTAAGGTAGCAGTTTTCTACGACCCCAGGGGTAGGGTTGATGCTAGGGTCGGATGTTCCATCGACCCTAGGTGCGACCACAGCTTCCTTGGACTTCCCAAAAGCTGGGGGTCGATCCTGTGGTCTGGTAGGGTTGATTCCCAATCGACCCTACGTGCGACCCCACATGGTTTGAGTTGACCTTTTCATCCTACAGTCCATTCTTTCATGTTTGGGTCATTTGGCTTACTTTTATAGTCCATTCTATGATTGTTTTATGGCTCAAAACTCCAAGTTACTCATTTTTCATAGTTTTCCATGATTTCCATTGGAATTCATCCATGGATGGATGGTATTAGGGTTTCTCCTAACCTAACTTCATCATAATCTATTATAAGCTTTCAATTCAGATAGGGATTGGGGTTCATACCTTCTGTAGTTTGAGTTTCAAAGATTTCTCTGAGCTTCTTCTTCTTCCTTAGCCTTTTCTTCAAGTTTTCCTTCTCTTCTTCTCTTCCTTCTCTTTTCTTTCTCTCACATTCAATTAGGGTTCTAAAAGGAGTAAAAGAGGCTTAGAAACGTCCTATTTATAGAGGAGAACCTCCCAAAATAAGTCCCATTGAGATTAGGAAAGAATCCTCTTGAAATTAAAAAGTTTCCTATTTACGGTTTCTGTCGGTAATGAGGGGGTCGATGAGGGGGTCAAAGATCCCGTCGACCCTAGGGTCTAAATTATCTGACCCTAGGTCTAAAATTCAGGGGTCAACTCCCTAATGAGGGGGGTCCGACCCTGCCTATTTGGGTATGCGACCCTACCCTCATTTTGACTATTTTTGAGTAAAATCTCTTATTGGGTCTTGGGTTTCTTCACACACTTGGTCCACTTGGCTCGACCATGATATGTAGACTGGTCACGACACAAAATGTAAGGTTAGACCGGGTTCGTGGCGTGCGGGTCTTACAGACAGGATACCTTCTCGATTCAATCTGTCAATTATGGTTATAGATGTTGTTTTCATAGAATTAGTTCTGATTATACCAATCTAAACCACTCATGATTGACAACATGAATAGAGATATGAACTAAATGAACAATTAAATATTTAATCGTGTTGAGCGTACATCTTTTCAATTTATACCTGATTTATTGATGTACCAAAACTTTTTCTAGATTTACTCCTGTAGTGCCTTGATTAATGACATTTTATACTCGATAAAACATGTAACCATGAGGTTAAGAGCTGTAGAACCTCTATTTTTATGTATTATGACCATCGTGCAATCTAACGACCTTTTGGTGTTGGTTGGATTACTATAGATTTACTCCTGATCTTTTAAACCTAAGTTCACTAGATAAAATAAATGTTCATCATCATACTGTATTCGAAAGAAGGAAACAAATTGCTTTTGGATAAATATTTTGATTCTTACATTCCCTGACCTTCATGGATAAATATGCTTAGTTAATTAGGGAATTATTGGAGGAAAGATGATTGGATTCAGATAAATATTTATAGCCAAGAAACCTTAGATGAAGTGAATGAGAATCTGTCTTGAAATTGTTAGAGGGATGCATTTGAGTCACGATTTGTAAAAAAATGCATAAACAAGAAGTGAGAACTACCAAGAGTAGCCAGTAAAGAGTATATAGCATTCAAGTAGAGTTACAGATGGCTATATTGGTATGAATCTTGATAAGGTAAAAGATTTCAAAAAGCATATTTAAGAGTGGATACAAAGATGAAGTCAAAAATCATGGCATTGATAGTATTCAGATTAGTATAAGTAATACTGAGTTATGCCCAATGTCGAGTGAGATGATTAGGTAAAGACCAAGAGAGTTTGGCAGAATTAATGAAATTATAAGCATATACCCTAATGCTTATAGGTAGACGTGGGATATAAAGTGAGTAACGATCACAAGATACTTTTCGAGGTATATGATAAAGAGATCAGGATGAAATAGCAGTGATAAAAGAGATGGAAGTTAATGAGTATAATATAAGATTATTGGTGTAAGCTAATGAGCTTTTTGGGATATGAGATTATTAACGATAGTTTTTGAAAAACTAAGAGGTAAAAGGGGACTGAACATGCTCTTAATACCTTTAAACCAGATTTTGCTAGTTTAAGCCCTTTCAAACTAGATGTTGTATTAGGTGAGTATTATGAACAATGTTCGAATCGTATAGATGGACGAAAGTTGGATGCAACCTAATTTGACTTGAAATAACAGGCTTTGACGTCATCTTAGGGATAGACTGGTTATCTCAACACTCTACAAAGCTGTTATGTGCATAGAAGTGGTTATCATTTAAGAACAAAGATGACACATAATTTGATTTTATTGGAAGCATATTGCTTAGGAAGCGGAAGCTCATCCTCTCTGACTAAAGGCGAAGAGATGCTTTGAAAAGAAAGGAGTTGGATATATGGTATCTGTGGTAGACGTTATCAAAGAAGCACCACAGATAGAAGATATTGATGTGATGCGTAAATTCCCTGATGTGTTTTCAGGAGACTTACTCAGGTTGCCACCTGATCATGCGACCGAGTTCGTTATCGACTTGTTACTAGGGTGGACACCTGTGTCAAAAGCACCCTATAGAATAACTCCTACAAAGTTGAAGGAATTGAAGACTCAACTACAGGAGTTATTAGATAGAGGTTTAAATCGGCCAAGTATTTCATCACGGGGAGCGCCAGTGCTATTCGTGAAGAAAAAAAGACGATAGTGTTCGACTGTGTATAGACTGTTGGGAATTGAACAAGCTGATGATCAAGAATTGATATCCGCTACTTAAGATCGATGACTTGTTTAATCAGCTGCAGGGTGCAAAGGTATTTTTCTAAGATCGACCTTCGAGCAGATATCATCAATTGAAGAATTTGGACAGCGATATTCCAAAGATAGCTTTTAAAATAGAGAATGGACATTATGAGTTCCTGGTCATGTCTTTTGGTTTGATCAATGCCCTTACATATTTTATGGAACTGATGAATCAGGTATTTCATGACATGTTGGACACGTCGGTCATAGTTTTCGTAGACTATATATTGGTCTATTCCAAAGACAAAGAAAGTCTTGTAACGAACCTTAGAGCAGCATTACAACGACTAAGAATGGAGAAGTTTTATGCCAAGTTCATGAAGTGTGAGTTCTGGTTAAACGAGGTTGCATTCTTGGGGTCACATAGTGTCATCAGAAGGGATAAAAGTGGACTAAAGTAAGATAGAAGCAATCGTATGGTGAGGAATGCCTAAGAACATTGCAGAGATAAGAAGTTTCTTGGGTTTAGCTGTTATTACAGATGATTCATGGAGGACTACTCTAGGATCGCAATACCTCTTACTAAGCTAACCAAGAAGAGAGAGAAGTTTATTTGGATTGACAAGTGTGAAGAATGTTTTCAGACTCTAAGAGCAAGGGTGATATCAGCTCCCATCTCGATCATTCTAGCACTAGGGAAATCTTTTACCCTATACATCGATGTTTTTGGATTGGGTCTAGGATGCGGGTTGATAGAAGGAGAATAAGTGATTGCCTATGCTTCAAGACAACTGAAAGAGCATGAGAAGAGTTACCTTACTCATGACTTAGAGTTAGCGATGGTAAATTATGTAATCGAGACATGGAGACATCATCTATATGGAGAAGAATTTTAGATTTAAATCAGATTACAAGAGTTTTATTTATCTCTTTACCCAGAAAGAGTTAAACGTGAGGCAGAGAAGATGGTTGGAACTTCTAAAGGATTAAGACTGCGATATTTAGTGTCACCCAAGCAAGGGTAATGTGGTAGCTAAGGCTTCGAGCAAAAGTGGAATAATGAAGCCAGAAGGAGGACCTAGTACCAATGCTGCCTTATGTTTCGCAGCAACATATTCGGATGCAGTAGAAGAGCAACATATAATAGAAACTCGAGACGATCCAATTGTGTAAGAAGTTATGGATGAACTTATGGAGGAATAGTTCCTCGCTTCCATTCACGTGTTAAAGATCGTCTCTGATTTGATGGATGAAGTAAAAGCAACAATTTTGTTAGATCCGTATCTGAGAACGATGCAAGAAGATTTAAAGAAAGGAAAACCTAACCCTGACTTACTTTGGATACGGAGAAGGTCTTGAGATACGGAGGATGATTATGCATACCTGAAAGTGAAAAACTAGGATCTTAGATACAAAATAATGCTAGAAGCTCATTCCACACCGTATTCGATACATCTCGATGGTACAAAACATACCAATATGTATAATGACTTGAAGAGAGTATACTAGTAAAGAGGAATGATAATAGATGTGGCTTAGTGCGTGTTCCAGTGTCTGAATTACCAACAAGTAAAGGCTGAAAGACAAAGACCAGCAGGTTTACTACAACCACTATAGGAGCCAACTTGGAACTAGAACTGTATTACAATGGACTATGTCACCGGTTTACTAATGACTCTCAGATCGGTTAACATAGTTTTGGTGATTGTTGATCACCTTATAAAGACAGCTCATTTCATTGCTATATGACATCGGTATGCTTTGGAGCGGCTAGCTAAGCTATATGTGGATAATATTATCTGATTGAATGCTATGTCTGAGAGCATAGAGTTAGATAGAGGCTCACGCTTCGCCTCAAAGTTTTGGAAAGGACTACAGAAAGTGATGAAAACAAAGTTAAAGTTTAGTATTGTATTTCACCTTAAAATCGACGGACAGTCGAAGTGGACTATACAAATCCTAGGAGGTATTCTCCAAGTCTGTAAAACTATTTTTAAAGGAGCTTGAGATGAGAAGTTGCCGTTGATCGACGTTGCTACCACGCTACCATATAGATATCACCTATGAAGCGTAGTACGATAGAAATGTCAAACTCCTCTGTTTTGGAATGAAGTCGGAGAATGAGGAATTGAAAAACCTGAGTCTACTGAAGAAACCTATCAAGTGATAGGCAAGATTAAAGAAAAAGGGCCAAAACAACTCTAGGTTATCAGAAGAGACACCAAGACCTCGAGTTTACCATAAGTGACAAAGTATTCTTGAAGATATCACTTATGCGTGGTTTGAAATGGTTCAGCAATAAGGGAAAGTTATGCGCTATATATGTTTTGAACCTTATAAAATTTTAGAGAGAGGTGGAAGAATAGTATATTAACTAGTGTTATCGCCATTTATGTCTAGTATGTACGACGTATTTTACGTGTCTCTATTGAAGAAGTACATTGGAGATCCATCATGGGTATTGACCGTAGATCCACTTGATTTTATAGAAGACTTAACTTTTGAAGTGGTACCAGCCTAAATCACCAGTTGGAAGGTACAACATATCTGTAGCTGGGATATTTATTATGTGAAGGTAACCTGGCAAAGCCAAGATGTGGAGGAGGTTGCATGGGAAGAGGAGAATGCAATGCGAAAATAGTATTCCCACCAATTCGACTCGGAAGGTACATGTAAATTTTGAGGACGAAATTTCTTTTAAGGATGGGAGAATTGTAAGATTCGTACGTGTAAATTTTGAGAACAAAATTTATTTTAAGGGTGATGGAGTTGTAAGAGCCACACTCCACTAATCCGGTCTAACTGTGTCGTGCTAGGTCTTCTCATCATTGCTGGATCAAGTAGACCGACCGTGTGAAGATGGACCACAAGACTAGGTATGGGAATCGACTAAAAAACACTTAGAATCAAGTGTATGGTTGACTACCTGGGTAGGTATGGTCGACTACCTGGGTAGGTATGGTCGACCATACGGTAAGAAATAAAGACCATACAAATAGTGACCGTACGGTTGATGTTTTTGAGCATATGGTCGATGGATTATATGATAGTACCATCTAACCATATGACCCCAAAACCAGACTCCGAGTTGAAAATTTTCCAAATTAAGGGGGGGATCTCTTCCCTAATATTGAGAACTCTATATGGAAGGTTTGTCTGTATATAAAAGACATCCCTCAACCCTTTTTCACTCTTTTGGAACATTAAAAACCTTAGAGGAAGAGAACGAAGAGAAGGAGAAGGAGAGAAAACTAAGGAGAAGGTTGAGAGAAGAGTTCAACTGATTCTCTGCAACAAGTAAGGTACGAACCTTATCTCTATAGCCTTAGAATATCAAGATTAGAAGTCTCAAGGGTAAATTGTAATACCAAACCCAATGTAAGATTCAATTATGGGATTCTTTGAGCAAACCTCAAGAAGAGACCATAGAGAATGGATAAGAGTAATAAGTTGATTAAACTAAGAGAATGGACCTTAGAATAATCATTAGGAAGGACCCTACTGAGGAGCCAAGAGGAAGAGTTCGGATTAAAAATAGGTTCTGATCAATCGTATGGTCACAGCTACTGTCAACCATAAATCGACCATAGGATGACCAGATGACCATAGTGTCGACCATAGCTATTCGAGAAGAATTCAGAAAACGTATGGTCGGAGGGTATAGTCATAAATAGTGTGATCGTGGGGTATCGACCGTACGTGGTAAGGTCGACACAGCACACGACCATAGGGCTTATCAGACACTTATCAATGATATGTTTT
The DNA here is from genome assembly GCA_028583415.1 of Protea cynaroides. Classification (NCBI taxonomy): domain Eukaryota; kingdom Viridiplantae; phylum Streptophyta; class Magnoliopsida; order Proteales; family Proteaceae; genus Protea; species Protea cynaroides. Next base: position 20,379,252 of record CM053276.1, read on the forward strand.
GTTTTTCGACTACTGTAACACATTACGCATGAATCCTAACTTCAATTTATATAACTTTTAGGTCATTAAATTGATTCAAAGAGAATTACAAGGCTTGAAAGGAGATCAAGTTTTTCTATTACATGGTGGGTACTTGTGGGACGACAATGGCGTTTGATCCATTGGATGGATTCATACACTCATGTATAGAGGTGCGGGGGCCACCAAACCTTTCTATAGCACATTGTAAACTTTAAAACCAGACCAAAGATATGAATTGAATACATACATATGTTTGTTGCATTGTTTTATTTTCTCACTGAGCTAGGTTGTGAGCTCACCCCACGGTACCATTTTTCTTTTAGTTTCTAATGATGCAGGTAATATCGTTGAAGGCTACATGAAGGTGCAAGGTGCCAACATTTGGACATGTGGCGGCTATGGACGAGCAAGCTGTAAAGGACAAATATGACTCATCAAAGCGAGTGTTTCAACTTTGTTTACGCTTAGTGTTTAACTTTCGTATTTGGTATTTGTAATAAGTATTAACTATGTTTTGGTTACTTGGAGATAACTTGTTTATTATCAACTTATCATTGTAGACATTCAGTTCATTATTAATAAGACTTTTGCTATTTACTTTAATATCTCTGATTGATGTGAAATATGTTTTGGTTTAACATGGTTGGCACAGCCTATACGACATCCTGGTTTGAACTGTTGGTTCTTATGATGGTTCATCATACCAATGGTTAGTCTAGAATTAGGGTGTGAAAATATGTATGATTGGTTAGTGACAGATCCCTAGTTTGTAAGCCCTCGCCAGTAGGGGTGTACATAATGGTGTAAGATAGAGTATCAGGGGGGTGCTAGCAGTTTGGTTGTAGCCTGTCGTTAGGCTCTAGCTCTATCTCTCTCTCATAGTAAGTAACATGGGAAGACAACGATTTTGGCTGGAGCCTGACCATTGTGTGTGCTCATAGTCTCATGTATGGATGTGTAGTTGTACCCTATCTTTACCATAGCACATTGTAAACTTTATGAGACCAAATGATTGAATGTGTCTTATGCAGATTACTTATTGCATTGTTTTGTTTCTCACTGAGCTAAGTTGCGAGCTCACCCCATGATATCGTTTTCTTTTTAGTTGATGATACAGGTGTTACTATAGAAGATTACATCAATCCACCTTTATATGGACGAATGACACTCTTGATCTGCTATCAGTAGAGAATGAGCATCACTCATCAAGCGAGTGCCACTGTTGTGTCTATCTTTAGGGGACTTAATACTTTGTTGGGGTTTATAAGCTTGTAACCAGATATTATTATTTAAGTTTTGGTTATTTGAGATAATTGGATTATTTACTATTTATCACATTAGTTCTCAGTTCATGTATTAGGACTTCCGTTGTTATCTATATATTCTGATTATTGGTTACATGTGTGGTTTGAATGTTGGCACAATTCTTTGTAATCCTAGTTTGAATCATGGTTTGTTAGCGGTTTAATCACACTTATGGTTCAATCAGAATTGGAGTGTGACAACTTGGTTAATTGAGTGTGCTTACAATAACAACTATCAGGCTACCATTTAAATGTCCCTGTACCAAGCATTGTATGGTAGGAAATGTCGGATGCCTCCATTTTGGAACAAGGTTGTTGAAAGAAGAATTGTAAGGCCATAATTTTTTGAAGAAACTTGTCTAGTGGTAAACAAGATCAAAGAGAGATTAAAGACAACTCAAGTATGACAAAAGAACTACGCAGATAATAGGTGCTGAGACCTTGAGTTCGCTGTAGGCAACAACGTGTTTTTAGAGATATCACCTATGAGGGGTTCGAAACGGTTCAATAAGAAAGGGAAGTTATGCCCTAGATATGTGGGACCTAATGAGATTTTAATAAGGCGCGACAAAGTGGCATACCAGCTCGCATTGCCACCGTCGATGTCAAGCATGCATGTTGAATTCCACATTTCCCTATTGAAGAAGTAAATCAAAGATTCATCACACATATTGATTGTAGATCCTCCAGACCTAACAAAGGACCTGATTCGAAGTTGTGCGAGCAAAGATCACAAGTCAGATAGTTCAACGACTCTGAAACTGGGATATCTTTTATGCCAAAGTAAGTTGGAGAAGTCAAGACATGGAAGAAATCACTTTGGAAGAAGAAGCCATAATGCGAAAAGAATGCCCTCGTCTGTTCAATTCAGAAGGTACGTTTAAATTTAGATGACGAAATTTATTTTAAGGGTAAAGGAGTTGTAAGACCCACACTCCATGAACCAGGTCTAATATGAGTTATCGTGTCATGACAGGTCTTCTCGTCATAACTTGGTTAGATGAGGTAGTCGAATGACGAACCCACGCATCAAGGTACAAAACTAACACCTTTAACTTTGACCGGTTTGACTGGTTGAGCTTGTCCTGTCTCACAGGCAGTGCCACTGGTCATTGCCACCAGACAACCCAAATCCCAGTCCATGAATGGAATTTGGTGGGACCCACCTTCTAATCCTTGAATGGAAACCTTTCCATACAAGGGTTGGATCCTTATAAGGACACTCTCCCTATATAATATCCTTACCTCTCCATTCCTCTCACTCTTTGACCATCTAAAACCCTAGAACCGAGAAGGAGATCTGAGAGAGGAGCTATGGAGAAGAAGAAAGCTACGAAGGAGGGATCAAGAAATATCTGTCGGTTTCCAATCAACGTCGTCAAGAAACCAACGGTAAGTTTTCTATTATTGTAGAAAGGTTAGGGAAGATAGGAGGATAGGATCAATGCCATGAATGGCCAACTGTTGATTCAAAACCTGAGTTAGACTTGTTGATCCAGTGATTGCAAGGACTTCGTATTGGAAATAACAAACCTTAACGCATCTTTGACCATAGAACGATGTAGGATGAACCTTAGAACGAGTCCAGGGATTAACTCTGAAGAAAAGGCAGACAGAAAAATAACCTGGACAATGTCCAGTGTATTCTCCGATGGGACTTATAGTCACCCCGGTGAGGTGACCGATGGGACACAAAGTGCCACCGGGGATGCCACGGGTCATATTCGGGAAGTCCCAGAAGATTGACCAGTCAGATGTTCGATGTAGCTACTGTTAGACCGAACAACGCCACCAGACAATGTCTAGTAGGACTTATCCCATTACGGACAGTGAATCCGAAGAAGTAAAACTACCAGAATGTAACCTAATTTAATCTTATTGTTTGTTTAGGACTTGTAAGCAACCGAAGCTAGTCTCTGTAGCTCAGATAGTGTTTAACATCCCTCAATAGGTGAGGGACAGAATCCACAACTAACTGATTGATAATCAATGAACCTTGTATGTTGTTTGGTGTACTTTGCATTTAATATGTCATCCAATATTTACAATTCTACTGTTCATGCATATTTGCTTCTGTTATGATGAGATTGAGGGTAGGTATATGTTTGTTTAGTTGGTGTGTCGTGTAGAAGAGGTTGGAGCCTTAGACCATTCATTACACTGACACTGCTTTGTATCGCCGTCTACCTTAGCGTAACTTGGTATAGGACAGGGTATCAAGGGGGGCGATGTTAGCAATAACCTTATCATTAGACTCTAGCTTTATCTCTATCTCGTAGTAAGAGATGCTAGGGTAGGGCCATGGATACACTTGTGATGACATGTATGATTGGTTAGTGACAAATCCCCAGTTTTCTAGCCCTCGCCAGTAGGTGTGTATATACTGGTGTGAGGCAGAGTATCAAGGGGGGTGCTAGCACTTTGGTTGTAGTCTGTCATTAGGCTCTAGCTCTATCTCTCTCACAGTGAATGATGTGGGGTGACAACAATTTTGGTTGGAGCCTGACCATTGTATGTGCTTACACTCATGTATGGAGGTGTGATTGTAGTCTATCCTTACCATAGCACATTGCAAACTTTACCAGATCAAATGGTTTAATGTTATCTCATGCATATTGCTTGTTGCGTTGTTTTGTTTCTCACTGAGCTAAGTTATGAACTCACCCCACGATATCATTTTCTTTTTAGTTGATGATGCAGATGTTACTGTAAAGTATTACATCAATGCCCCTTCATATGGACAAATGGCTACTCTTGATGTGCGGTCGGTGGAGAGCGAGCATGACTCGTCATGTGAGTACAAATTATTGTGTCTATCTTTAGAGGACTTACTAATGTGTTGGGGTTTATAAGCTTGTAACCAGATATTATTATTTATGTTTTGATTATTTGAGATAATTGGATTATTTATTATTTATCACATTAGTTCTCAGTTCATGTATTAAGACTTCTTCTGTTATCTATATATTCTAATTATTTGTTACATATGTGGTTTGAATGTTGGCATGGTTCTTTGTGATCCTAGTTTAAGCCGTGGTTTATTAGGGGTTCAATCACACTTGTGGTTCGACCAGAATTAGGGTGTGACAACTTGGTTCATTGAGTTTGCTTACAATAACAATTATCAGGTTACCATTTAGATGTTCCCATACGAACCATTGTAAGGTAGGAAATGCCGGACGCCTCTATTTTGGAATGAGGTTGGTGAAAGAAGGATTATGTGGCTAGAATTTGTTGAAGGAACTTGTCTAGTGGTGGACAAGATCAAAGAGAGAGTAAAGACAGCTCAAGTCCGACAAAAGAACTATACAGATAACAGGCGTCGAGAGCTTGAGTTCACTATAGGTAACAAAGTGTTTTTGAAGATATACCTATGAGGAGTTTAAAACGGTTCGGTAAGAAAGGAAAGTCATGCCTTAGATATGTGGGACCTAATGAGATTTTAGCAAGGCGAGGCAAAGCGGCATACCAGCTCCCATTGCCACCGTCGATATCAAACGTGCACGATATATTTCACATTTACCTATTAAAGAAGTACATCAGAGACCCATTACACATATTGACTGCAGATCTTCCAAACCTAACAAAGGACCTGCCATTCGAAGTTGTGCCAGTAGAGATCACAAGTCGGATGGTTCAACGACTTTCGAAACCGAGATATCTTTTATGTCAAAGTAACTTAGAGAAGTCAAGACATGGAAGAGATCACTTTGGAAGAAGAAGAAGTCGCAATGCGAAAAGAATACCCTCATCTGTTCGATTCAGAAGGTATGTTCAAATTTCGAGGATGAAATTTCTTTTAAGGGTAGGGGAGTTGTAAGACCCACACTCTACGAATCAGGTCTAACATGGGTTATCGTGTTGTGACAAGTCTTCCCATCATAATAGGGTTAGATAAGGCAGTCGAATGACAAAACCACGCATCAAGGTACAAAAATGACAACTTTAATTTTGACCGATCTGATTGGTTAAGCTTATCTGGTCTTGCAGGCAGTGCCATCAGTCATTGCCACCGGACAACTCAAATCCCAATCCTTGAATGGAATTTGGTGGGACCCACCTTCCAATCCTTGCATGGAAACCTTTTCATAGGAGGGTTGGATCCTTATAAGGATACTCTGTCAGACCCGCACTCCACTAACTTGGTCTAACCGTGTCGTGCCAGGTCTTCCCATCATTCCTGGACCAAGTAGACCGAGCGTGTGAAGATAGATCACAAACCAGGTATTAGAATCGAGTTAAAAATACTAAAAACATACCTAAGGTCGCATACCTGGGTAGGTATGGTCGACCATAAGGAAGAAAACAAAAATCTCAAATCCAGAACCCCACGGTCGATGATTTCGACCCTACGGTAGACGATTTATGCGACAATATGATCGACCGTGAGACCCCAGATCAGACCCCGAGTTTTGGAAATTTTCCTAAATTAAGGGATTGCTTTCTTAATTGAAAGAGGACTCTATATGGAGAATTTTCCTCTACATAAAGGACGTCCCTCAGCCCTTTTTCACTCTTTTAGAACATTAGTAAACCCTAGAAAAAGAGAAGGAAAAAGAAGGAAGAGAAGGAGAAGAAGGAAAAGCTAAGGAAAGGAATTTGCTGAGAAGAGATTGGCTCTCTATCACAGGCAAAGGTAGGAGCTTAATCTCTAAAGATTTTAATTCTATGGACTAAGGATTCTATAGAGGATTGGGAATGTCAACCTATTATGATCCATGTGATTTCCTTGAGAAAATCCCAAGGAGAACCATGAGGAGTGAATTTAATGATTGGGGTTGATAAGAAACTACTAATGATAGCCATATGATGACCTTAAAATAAACTCCATTGAAGAACAGAAGAATTGACCTAGGAAGAACTCAAATTGCATGTAGATTGTGACCAGAAATCTCAAGGTCGCAGCTACAGTCGACCATAGCATGACCAACATGACCAGAGGATTGACCATAGGCATTCGGGAAATTTTAAAAACCATATGGTCCCAGCTACAGTGGCACCATAGGCGACCGTAGGTGATCAACCATAGGCAGTGAGGTCGATACAGTATGAGACCATAGGACTAGTCAGACACCTATCAGTGCTTTGTTTTGATTTTCGACTACTGTAACATGTCACATATAAACCCTAACTTAAATTTATATTACTTTTAGGTTGTTAAATCAATTGAAAGAGAATTGCAAGCTTGGAAGGAGATCGAGTATTGCTAACAGCTGAGGGAACAACCAAAACTAATTAGATAATAACAAACTGTTTATTTTCTTATTAAGTCCAATACCATGATTGATTCTATGCTTGTATGTTTGTAATGTGCATTTTACATGTCATCCAATATTCCTACTATTATTTCTCATGCATAATTGATTCTGTTTAAATATAACATGATGATGATGATGATGCTAGGAATAGGCATGTGAATGTATGTGTGTGGCTGGTGTGTTGAATGCGAGTGGAACATCAGGGGGAGGATGTGGCATGGTGGTCTTTGACCTCGTCACCAGACTTTAGCTCTATCTCTACTCAAGTCTTGCCCACTAACATCGTCGCATTGCCATTACCTTAACAGAACTATTATGTCGTAGGGCATCAGGGAGGTGGTCTCAGACTGTGTTGTCTCTGACTCTACCGGGGGGCCTTAGCTCTATCTCTATGGATGTATTGAGGGATGTTGGGGTGAGACCTTGGATACACTGTTTGGCATTAGGATTGGTTAGTTGCAAGCCCAGTTTGCAAGCCCTCTCCAATAGGGGCTTACGTGTTGGTATGGGTAGGGCATCAGGGGAAATATTGGTGGTGTTTGATCCAGACACTTTAGCTCTATCTCTATTCCATGGTGGGTGCATGTGGGATGGAAATTGTGTTTGATCCATTGGGAGGATTCATACACTCGTGTATAGAGGTGCGGCGGCCACCAAACCTTTCTATAGCATACTGCAAACTTAAAAACCAGACCAAAGATATGAATTGAATATATGCATATGTTTGTTGCATTGTTTTGTTTACTCACTGAGCTGTAATGTGTGCTCACCCTTTTGACGTCGAATATTTTTAGTTGATGATGCAGGTCCTACCGTTGAAGAATATATGAATGCGCCAACGTATGGATCCGTTGCTCCGATAGACGTAGAAGCTGAAGAAGAAAGGCATGATTCATCATGCGAGTGCAACCAATGTGTTTTTGCTTAAGTTTAGTTATAATTTGAACATTAGATATGTAATTGATTATTTTTATGTTTTGTAGTTTGGAGATAATTAGATTAAATACTTATTTATCACTGTTAGACCCTTAGTTCATTATCTGTAAGACTTCCTCTTATTTGTTTATTACCTCTGATTATTAATGTGGAATGTATGTGTGGTTTGATATAGTGGGTACGACCTATATGAGATCCTGGGTGAACCATTGGTTTATTGACTGTTTATCACACCATTCTGGTTAGATCAGAATTGGGGTGTGACAACTTGGTATCAGAGCATCTCAGGTTCTACATTGACCTAACTACTTCCACATGAATCATGAACTGAGTTAGGATAAAATTAAAAACTGTAATAAGAACACACTATAAGCACCTGTGTTGTATGAGACATAAACTAAGAAAGAGAATAATGCACATATGTAAATGGGAAACCAATTTTATATATAAATCCAAATGGGAGTAAGACAAGACACATCCAAATCAGAGTACAGTCCATAAATCCAGACAGTTACTCTGTAAAATAAAAAAGGAAAAAGATATAAATGGCAATCATGGAGCTGGAGATGTTGGAGGAGGAGGTGCCTCACGATCTCTATCATAGTCATCAACATATACTCTCACAAGCCAGGCCACTTGAGTCTGAGTCACTCAGAGACTAGCTGTCAGATCCACTACCCGCTGGTCTGTAGAGCGCTGAGCATTTAGAAGCTCTTGTACTCTCCAATTAGTCATGCGCTGAGCCTCCTGAATCTCACGTAATAGTCCCATCATGTCATCTAGTGGTGGGCATGAAGGGCCATCTGAATGAGAAGCCCAAAAAGGGCTAGCTCCAATAGAATGCTGTGGTGATGGAGGAGGGATGGCATCCACATCCATGTACATCCAATCATCATCCTCCTCATCATCATTTTCGTATGCCTCTACTGCTACCTCTGCTGCTACTACTGCTACCGCCTCTGCATCTGCTGCCGCTACCTGAGTAAGAGGACGTCTCTTAGTATTCATCTCATCATCGCTGACCTGTATCTCTCTCATGCCCATCCTGCTGATGGCCTCCCAATCAAGGTCAGCTGAGAAGGTGTCCTCAAGGATCTTCTCATCCACTAGGTCCACCTGTAGACAAGCGAGCAAGGTGGAGATTAGCCACCCATAGGGTAAGTTACCTCTCGAGTCAGGCAATGTAGCTCTGTGCATAGTCTAAAAAATGATATATGGGAGGCAGATTGATTGCCTAGTATAGATACAGTACAGTAGGTACTGAGTTAACTATGAGACCATCTCTTAGTGTCCACCGTGGGGAATAAGATTATGTCGGATAATCTTACAGTAGACCCGTGGCTCTGGATGTAGGTTGACTGCTTTCATCTCCCAGCGGTCATCCCGAAGAATCTGGTTATCTATTTCTGTATGCACTTGTGTAGATAGAAACTGTGGTTCCTTGGGTGCACAGTAAACCAACTGACCATCGTAGGAAATGCCTAGGAGATCAGCCAACTCCTGACAGTTGAAAGAGATCGGAACCCCTTTCACCCAGCTGGTGATCTGAAGCTCTCTACCCCTGTCAACATCCTCTAGGTCACCCTCTACCTGTAGGTGATAGTGGAACTACTTGACCAAGTCCAAGTGAGTGCAAGCCTCATACAAAATCAGTGGAAGCCAGCCCATATCACCAAATGCCCTCTCCACATCAAACAGGGCTAAATGGGCTAAGTTCACACACCGACCCCCTTCCACTTTTTTTCGATCAAACCAAGGATATCACACCTCTGCTTCAACGGACCTGAAGCGACGTGGGTCATGAACTCGAGGAACCTTAGTGCGAACCATGATAACTGCAAGAGAAGAAAATAAGAAAAACAAGTTAGATAAATTTAAAAATTTGACAGCATAACGACGTAAAATGGAAAAAGCCTCACTTTTCACCCAAACATTTGGGCAGGAGGACTTACATAGGTCCCAAACCATCCTACAAGGCTCATACAATAAAAAATTTAAACTAGGTAGGTCAAATTTGAAGAAATTTTGACAATTGGGAAAAACCCCAAAAATTTAGGTTAAAAATGGGAATTTTCAAGTTTCTACTAAACTAACCGATGAAACAAATTTTCTTATGGGGTTTCATCCATTGGGTGGCCAATAGCAATAACCCTTAATAAAAATCAAATTTTTATGATTAAAAAATATTAATTTGAAGAAAACCCTATAAAGAGAGCAAAACCTAGGTATGAAAGCTTAAAAAGGAGAAAGAATAGAGGACATACGTTGAGTAATGAAGTGATGGATTTTGATTGATGGAAAATCATCAAGTTTGCATGGTTGACACTATAGCAACTCACTGGTGGAGAGTTGAGTAGAGACCGTAGGAGGAAGAAGGAGAATGAGAGGGAAAAATCTCAAAAAATAGGTTTAAAAACCTGATCTTGAACCATACGGTCGCACAATTCGACCAAAACATGCGACCGTATGATCAACCATAGGGTCTCGGTAAGTTTTCAAGATTTTGAAGGTCGCACCTATGGTCGCACAACATGCGACCGTATGACTGACTGTTTGCATTTTGATTCTGTTCGAACTTTTGCCTATTAATCTTGTTTTTCTCTTGCCTTCCATTGTGAGACTAACCCAATACCACCACTATATTTTGTCTCACATGCGTAACTTTGCCAATAACACATCAACTAAGAGTTTAAATGGCTGGATGCAGAGTAAGTAGAAGGAGACAGAATGCAAACCCATCTCCACCACCTATGGAGACCAATGACAATGAAGGTCAGCAAGGACAGGAAGGAAATATTGGAGCTCAAAATACTGCACCTCAGAATGTTCACACCCAACCCAACCCAACCAAGTTACCTACACCAACTACAGATTTGGCTACTGCGGTGATGAATTTAGCACAACAAATGCAGCATATACAACAAATGCAAGCTGCTATGGGAATTATTTTTTCAGCTGCAAACACAACATCTCTACCTACAGGACAAGCTAGTACGACACCTGGTGGTAGTAACACTGTACCCCAAGCACCACAAACACCAGCAGTACAAGACCAAGTGCAAAATCCTGAAGTACCGTAAGGCAGGTATAACTAAGGTAATTATCAATACCAACCGCCTATGTATGGAGCATATGTACAGTATCAGCCTAATCACTCTAGACTGATCGAGCATTTCCTGAAGTTGAAGCCAAAGGAATTCATAGGCAAACCATCAGATCCGTTGTGGCCAGCTCACTGGATCGACAAAATGGAAAGAAACTTTATGATGATGACTATAAATGAAGAAGAGAAAGTATTAGGTGCCACATTTATGTTGAAAGGTGATGCACACCATTGGTGGAAATCTACTAGAAGTTATCTGTTAACAAAGCACGTCCAACTGACATA